>CM057045.1:12719414-13129414 GCA_029948455.1 Solanum rostratum | reverse complement strand
AACCGTAATGCAGATGACTCCTTTCTTGTCCCAAATGAGGACTGAGGTTTTTCTTGTGGATCCACTGAGGTTGATGTCCTTTACCTCGGGCAGGGTATTGGATGGATATGGCAACAACATCGCTTCGTTGTATCATGACTGGCTCATAGGTGATGGTTGTCGGTTAGAGAAACTCCCAGTTAGGTTCCATTTTGATAGACCTCCGATGTTGATGTTGATGTGATGTTTGAGTCGAGTCCTTTGAGTTGATTTGATGGTGATGTTCTCAGATTTGAGTTGAGTTGAGGTTCCTTGAGGTGAGTACGATGTATTCATGAGGTGTTGATGGGATGTTGATGGGTCACTTGTCTACTCTTACCTCTTTCTTTAGATAGACATTTGACATTTTGATGGAATATGATGTTGAGTTGATGATTTTCTCTATGCTGTTGTACTTATATTGTTATTCAACTATTTTACATGCCAGTACATTCCACGTACTAACGCCATTTGGCGCTGCATTGTTTCATGATGCAGATACAAGAGTTAGAGAACTTCAGCAGACACACCGTTGAGGTCAGAGATTAAGAGTTTCAACATTGGTGAGCCTCCTTGTTATCCGGAGGAGACCCTTCTATTTGATGCTTTCTTTATTCATTGAGTCAGGTAACCATGGCCTGTCATCATGGTACCATCTTAGATAGTTGAGTCAGATTAGAGGCTTTATAGACATGAGTTGAGGCTTGACGTTGATGTTTTCTTTATGAACTAAGTAGTATTCTTATTTACTTAGTATGATGTTGAGTCTGATGTTGGCCATTGACCTTTTATTGAAGTAGTTCACTACTTTATTTCCGCTGTATTGAGATTGAGTGACTGTCCTGAGAACAAGTGGTTCGCTCAGGGGCTAGCAACAGACTCTGGGTGCCGGCCACACCGAGGGTACCCTCCCGGGGCGTGACACAATAGTAGTCTAAATTACTGTACGATGCCATCTCAATAAAAAATGCATCCCACACCTAAGTGCCACTTTTAGCTAATTCAACAAGGTGCCTCAAGAATAGATAAAAAGTCTCAAAAAGCATACAAAAGGTTTTTCTTGACCAAACTTAGCATTTCAAAACTAACCATGCTTAGAAATTTTCATTCAGGCGTGATTTTTAAGAATGTTTACTAAGGTCAAACTTAGAGTGATTTCTAAAGGATAAAATGCCAAATGATTTAAACTTGCACCAAAATCCTCGGAAGTAAAGCTGACTATGCTAATAGCTAAAACAACGATTTCGAAGTGGATGCAACTGTCAGAATTCCTTTCTGAAGTCATTTACCTATATTCTTTTTAATGATCTTTTCAAGTGTTAAAATCCCCAAAATACAAAAAGTCGCATTAAATTCAAATGAACTGCAAGGCGGTCGAACTGTCAGTTCCAGCAAATCATAATTGACCTGGATCGCTATGGAAAACCTCCAAACAGCAAAAAAAAAAAGGTGTTAACATGAGAATGACCTGAAGGGTCATTATATAATCTTAACTGTTGACCTAAAATTAATTTATTTATATTTATTTTGATGAATTTTTTTTTTTACGTAAAGTGCCACATGGTAGAATTTTTAAATGAAACAAAGAGCGCACACACATCATCAAAATTTGGTTGAGATGTGTTTCACTAACTATTTAGGGATAGTTCAGATATAAAACTCACTCTCTCAATATGAAACTCAATTAATTAGGATAGTTTACATATGTTTTTAACCCTTAACTTTTATTTTTATAATCCATTTTCACCATCATTTTTTTATTTTGTAGGGAAAAAAATTATAATATGAAAAATCAAACTTTTATCAGCAAGATAAAATTTTAAATAACAAACTATATTAAGTTGCGAAATTTTCCTACCCGCACTACTTCCGATAAAGAGTTACATTTATTTTTTGAATAAAATGAACATACAATAATTTTCTCATGGTTCTTTCATTTTAATCTATTTGTCTTATTTTTAATGTATTATATATTTAAAAAATTATGTAAAAAAATACATCTGATCGTGATAATTGACAGCTTAAAATAATTTTAAAAACACATTGTGTAAAGTGTAAAAAATACTATAAAACATGATAATTGACAATTTAAAAATATTCATAAAGTGTAAAAAATACAATAAATCATGATAATTAATAATTTAAAATATTTTTAAAATAAATTATAAAAGGAAATTTAGCTATTTAAGTAGGCAACTCAAGTACGCATGTTGTTGAAGAGCTACTTGTTTTCATATTTCTATTGATTAAATTCATGCACAATTCAGTCCCTCTTCAACTTTTTCTCCTTTCAAGTCTGTTTCCCTTGAGATAAATATAGTCAAACTTCATTATAATAATCATTTTCTATAATAATATTATTTTAATATAATAACTTACTATTCTATGGAATTAATTTTTTATGTTATATCTTATTTTTTATGATAATATTGTATCTATAATAACAATGATATTTATTATAGCGATACATTTTTTTTATAGAATTACCTTCTATATCATCTATACTCAAATATTGTATAATAATATTTTGTAAAAAATATTATACTAGTTACGAAGATCCCATGCAATGCACGGGCCTAATAGTTATTAATAAATTTATTTTTTAGTGATATAATTAAACACTATTATATTTTTTCATTAAGTGTAAAATTAATATCCAATAAATATTATTAATATTGCTTAAATTTTAAATTTAATAATAACGTGATTTTAAATTTTATTAGCTTATTATATTACAAATAATAATAATAATAATAATAATAATAATAATAATAATAATTTAATTATTATTATTATTATTATTATTATTATTATTATTATTATTATTATTATTATTATTATTATTATTATTATTATTATTATTATTATTATTATTATTATTATTATTATTATTATTATTATTATTATTATTATTATTATTATTATTATTATTATTATTATTATTATTATTATTATTATTATTATTATTATTATTATTATTATTATTATTATTATTATTATTATTATTATTATTATTATTATTATTATTATTATTATTAAATACCTTTTTTAAATTATAATCAATAAGTATTGTAACTTTTGCAATGGGCTTATGAGCAGTGATTAATTCAATAGTTTCTAAAAAGGAATCTTTTTCTTCAGGAGGTATTCCTTGAAAATCATTTTTAAAATTATCAGAAATAATAGGATAACTTTCATCTAAAATTTGTTTTCCGGGATGTTTATAAACTTCCTGTGCTTCTATTAAAGCAATTCTTTCATCCAAAGCCCTATTATGATTTTTAAGAGAATGAATCTCCTTTTTGAGATTCACAATTTCTTCTGCCAGATCTTGAATTGTAGTAGGCATATTATTTTTTTGGGATCTTCCTTTGAGTTGCCTTATTACCTCTGCCATGCTATACCCTTTATCTTGAGATGTAATTTCTTTAAAAGTATTAGTATTACTAGTAGAGGCTTGGTTATTTCCCATCTTATCAATAATTTGAGATCTTAAATTGGGATCATCAATTTTTTTAAGGATTTCTACCAAGTTATCACTTGTTAGGACATTTATATTTAAATCTTTGAATTGTGAATATAATTGATAGAATTCATCTTCCTTGCTTTCATTTTCGCAAGGTTGTCCCATTTGACACGGTAGACATTCTTCTTCTGATGAACTTATATAATCTTCATCATGTAGTACCTTTAAATCCTCACTTGTTGAAGATTCAATATATGAATGTTCATCTTCAGAATTTTCTGGTGAAGAATTTAATAAAATCTTGCAAAGGGAATCTTTGATATTATCTTCTAAGTCAAGACTCTTAATTTTATCTTTGACTTTACAATTTTTTGCATAGTGACCCTTTCCTGTATTTTTCTTCTCTTTCTTTTCTTTTCTTATAATGTTTTTTAGAAGTTCCTGGCATATCAATTGCAAATTGTTCACAAAATTCTCCTAATTGACGTTTTTCATTAAGATGATATCTCTTAATTTGTTGGTTTAACCTTATCTCATTACAGAGGGATAATCCTTCTTGTGTACAGACACTTATTAGTTTTCCATAAGTATAATCTTCATAATTTATACTGACATTATCACCCCTAAGAGTTTTTCTAACTCTTTCTGCAAATAGAATGGGAAGTCCGTCTATGAATTTGGATTTCCAATGAGGGTTATTACACTCAGGCAGTTCCATTACTCTTGACAAGAATACATCTTTATACCATCTAAAGGATGTCAAGGTTTTACACCTAAGGTTTTGGAGCATAGTCCTAATGGTCTCACTATTATCTGACCACCTTCCAGAAAAATGTTCTATAATTGTCAGGATTAAGGAGTACACTATATTAGGCTCTGATGTATCTCCTTCCCTTTTTACAGCATTTAGTATTGTTATTCTTTGGTTTTCAGTGAGGTAATTATCCCACCAGCCTTTAAGTTGTCCTGTAAATCCTGCTATAATCATATTGGCAGTCTTAATTTCGGTATTACCATTTGCCTTACAAACTGTACTAAACATCAAAATTCTATGCATTAGTGTATAAATTTGTCTGTCGGTATAACCATCAATATTCCATTCATATATCTCATTTCCACTATAACTATTAGAGATATACGTTTCTTGTTCTTCTAACAACACATCCTGAGGAGTCGGTCTAGGATAATAATACATTCTTTGTACCGGCTTCCTAGCATGCTTTTCTGAGATTTTATTAATCTCATCATTTGGATTATCATTCCTTATGTTATTAGAAGGTTCTTGTTCCAAATTCAAAGGCTGGAGATTTAATCCTTTAAACTTCCTTTCTAATAATGTTTCTATATCGGCCATATTACCGAATCTAAAATCCCTTACCTCTGGAGGGGGTTGAATACTAGGAGTAGCTTTGGGTATAACCTCTCTTTCTTCAGCCATTTTTTCTTTCTTGAGATTTGTATATAAACTATCAATTTTCTCATGTAAAGAGAGAATATGTTCTCCTAAAATACTCACATAAACATTTGTATAATTATTCTGCCTAATTAAAGTTTGAACATGTTTAGCAGTAATTAAAGCAGTTTCATTATCTATTAAATCTGCAAAAGCTGTAAAATTAATGATTTTCTTAAATAAATCAAGATGCTTAAAATGCATTTCTAGAGTTTTGGAAAATACTAATATATCATCTATATAGACAATAATAAAATTATTAAAAGGATTAAAAATATCATTCATAATTTTTTGAAATTCAGATGGAGCATTTTTTAATCCAAATGGCATTACATTCCATTCATATTGTCCCATTGGAACATTAAAAGCTGTTTTATATCTATCTTTTTCAGAAATTTGAATTTGCCAGTATCCAGATTTTAGATCAAATTTTGAAAATATGATAGCTTCATGTAATCTATCTAGTAAGTCCTTTTTATTGGGAATAGGGTATCTAATCCATTTTAAAACTTTATTTAGGGGTTTGTAATTTATTACTAATCTTGGTACCCCTCTTTCCTGTTCTGCATGTTTATTAACATAAAAAGCAGTACATGACCATTGTGATTTTGAGGGTCTTATAAGGCCCTTTTGAAGGAGATTATTAATCTCTTGTTTACATAAATCTAAATATTCCGAATTCATCTGACAGGGCCTTGCTTTAGTAGGAATATTATCCTCAGAAAAATTTTCTTCGTAAGGGAGACTTACCACATGTTTCTTTCTCTCCCAAAATATATTTGGGTGATCTCCACAAATTTGGAGGGAAAACTGATTTTTTAAATTATCAATTTTTTCTTTTATTTTAGAATTTTGTAAAGTTTCCTCAATAGTGATACTACAAATCTCATTCTTTAAAAAATCAATTTGTTTTATTTTTGAGGAGATCATATCTTTGATATTATTGACATATCTAGAAAAAGGTTGTGATATAAAATCTATTCTGATTTCTTTTTGTTCAAAAGTACCAGTTATTCCGGTTTCATCCCATCTGGTAATTGGATAAATATGCCAGAAAAAAGGCATTCCTAATATTACCTCATTTGAGATGTTTTTAACAAGTACGAAAGATTCTGCTATACAAATATTGTTTGTACAAATATAAGCCTTGGGTAATTTATAATTAATACTCATTTTTTGTCCACTAGCATTTCTAAGGCTGTGAGTAGTTTTATGAGCTGATATGGAGCCTACTCCTTCTGATATGGAATTTCCAACCGGTTTATATGGATCAAAAGACTAAACTTGATTTTTCACCAGGATCTATAATAAGGAAAAAGATCCAACAAGAATTTTTTCAACCTAAATGGGAACCTTTTCAAAATTGGTTCTTTAAAAGTTTTGACAAAACTCAAAGGCAATTTTTACAAAATGATTTTTATAATGATCTTTCAAGAGTAAATAAAGCTATAGCTTTTGTCCCGTGGTTTATGACCAAATATGTTTATGAATATATAGAAATGCTAGAATATGATTATAAGCTTTCAAATGGAACTATTACTAAATCAGTATTACCACCACAACACTTAATTTTATCTTTGACTTTACAATTTTTTGCATAGTGACCCATTCTTCCACACTTATAACAAACATTTGGTTTTTTATCTTTCCAGAAGTTTGATTCTTTATAATCTTTCTTCCTTTTCTCACGCTTCTCTATTCTTTTTTCTTTTCTTCTCGGTCTATAAGGCCTTTTCCTGTATTTTTCTTCTCTTTCTTTTCTTTTCTTATAATGTTTTTTAGAAGTTCCTGGCATATCAATTGCAAATTGTTCACAAAATTCTCCTAATTGACGTTTTTCATTAAGATGATATCTCTTAATTTGTTGGTTTAACCTTATCTCATTACAGAGGGATAATCCTTCTTGTGTACAGACACTTATTAGTTTTCCATAAGTATAATCTTCATAATTTATACTGACATTATCACCCCTAAGAGTTTTTCTAACTCTTTCTGCAAATAGAATGGGAAGTCCGTCTATGAATTTGGATTTCCAATGAGGGTTATTACACTCAGGCAGTTCCATTACTCTTGACAAGAATACATCTTTATACCATCTAAAGGATGTCAAGGTTTTACACCTAAGGTTTTGGAGCATAGTCCTAATGGTCTCACTATTATCTGACCACCTTCCAGAAAAATGTTCTATAATTGTCAGGATTAAGGAGTACACTATATTAGGCTCTGATGTATCTCCTTCCCTTTTTACAGCATTTAGTATTGTTATTCTTTGGTTTTCAGTGAGGTAATTATCCCACCAGCCTTTAAGTTGTCCTGTAAATCCTGCTATAATCATATTGGCAGTCTTAATTTCGGTATTACCATTTGCCTTACAAACTGTACTAAACATCAAAATTCTATGCATTAGTGTATAAATTTGTCTGTCGGTATAACCATCAATATTCCATTCATATATCTCATTTCCACTATAACTATTAGAGATATACGTTTCTTGTTCTTCTAACAACACATCCTGAGGAGTCGGTCTAGGATAATAATACATTCTTTGTACCGGCTTCCTAGCATGCTTTTCTGAGATTTTATTAATCTCATCATTTGGATTATCATTCCTTATGTTATTAGAAGGTTCTTGTTCCAAATTCAAAGGCTGGAGATTTAATCCTTTAAACTTCCTTTCTAATAATGTTTCTATATCGGCCATATTACCGAATCTAAAATCCCTTACCTCTGGAGGGGGTTGAATACTAGGAGTAGCTTTGGGTATAACCTCTCTTTCTTCAGCCATTTTTTCTTTCTTGAGATTTGTATATAAACTATCAATTTTCTCATGTAAAGAGAGAATATGTTCTCCTAAAATACTCACATAAACATTTGTATAATTATTCTGCCTAATTAAAGTTTGAACATGTTTAGCAGTAATTAAAGCAGTTTCATTATCTATTAAATCTGCAAAAGCTGTAAAATTAACAACTTTGTTTTCTTTTTCAATTTGAAAGGATTGTTGTGGTGGTAATACTGATTTAGTAATAGTTCCATTTGAAAGCTTATAATCATATTCTAGCATTTCTATATATTCATAAACATATTTGGTCATAAACCACGGGACAAAAGCTATAGCTTTATTTACTCTTGAAAGATCATTATAAAAATCATTTTGTAAAAATTGCCTTTGAGTTTTGTCAAAACTTTTAAAGAACCAATTTTGAAAAGGTTCCCATTTAGGTTGAAAAAATTCTTGTTGGATCTTTTTCCTTATTATAGATCCTGGTGAAAAATCAAGTTTAGTCTTTTGATCCATATAAACCGGTTGGAAATTCCATATCAGAAGGAGTAGGCTCCATATCAGGAGTTACAATATGATTTTCAATTTTGATATTATCAACATGATCATTTTTCTGAAAACTAGATCTAGAGGTATCTTCCTCTCTAATTTGAGAAGTTGATGCTCTAGATGGTAGATCTACAATATAATCAGCTGTAGATGTATAAAAAGAGTTACATTTAGGCATGTAAGAAGTAGATCTAAGCATTCTTGGAGGTATTGCCATATCATCGGCAAAATTCAATAGTTCATTATTATGAAAACGAATTTTTACCGTCCCATCCGACGTCTGTTCAATTTCAGAAATTTCTGAAGAAATATTATTTCTGGGTGGGGCTGCTTCTTCAATTATCCATTCTTTCGGAAAGTCAATTTCATCCCATTTTATTGGTCTTCTTGTTATAATTTTTGACTTACTAAAATTTGTTTCAATTAGAATAGTTTCATTTTTAAAATCCATTATTTTACACATAGGGTTTAGAGTATATAAAGGTTTATAATAAATACGATAGCAAATACATATTACTTCTGTTCCCGGCATATAATCATAACCATGTAATTTAATACTTAATATTAAAGTATCTAAAGAATTCTCATCATTTAGAGAAATTTGTAAATTAGGATAAGCATTGAAATAAACAGGACCATAAGCTAGACTGGTCTGAACAGTTCCTATGAGAGATTTTTTCCAATTCTTATTTCTACCATCCCTAAGAGCAGCTATAAAACTCTCTGGTAAGCCTCTTAAAGTAAGGGGCTTAAAAGCAACTTGTATTAGACCAATATGCATAAATCTATAATTTTCCCTATAAGGGGCAAAATCACTTTCATTTAACAAACGAAAAGTTCCATGGTCAGAATCAACAGTAATTGTTTCTTCTGTTGTTTTAACTATTTGTTTAAAACCAAGCTTTTCAAAAGTACCCATTTGATATATTAATCTGGGTTGAACTTTGGGAATTGTCCATTTATTAAGGAGATCTAAATTCTGAGGCATATCATACTCATCTTTTCTACTGTTTTTAACAGTAGAATGTTTCTTTATAATATTCATGACAAGAATGTGTTGAACTAATACCACCTATAACTATCTAATAACATGGCTCTGATACCATGCGGGTAGGCATCGCTTCGGTGAGACCTCAGGAGCCTTTACGGTTTAAGGCAAGATACTGTTACCTGAGATCTGAAAAATCCTTAACTCACCCCTGGAACAGCCCTATCAATGCCTTCCACATGGCTAACACGGGCTCAAATTAGGGGTTACCGTGCATAGCACAGGTTTTGTCAGTCTCAAAGCTACAGTAATTTTACCTCAAAACCCGACCTAGGCTTCACCGGAACAATCTTTTCCTTTCACGGTAGCATTACCATATTACAGATGTCTAGTGTGTTATTAGTTCAACACAGGGTGTTTAGCCTATCATTTAGGCAAATATGATACTAACAAATAAAATATTCAGTATAATAAATATAAAACAATACCTTGAAAGATGAACTCAGCAGTGGGAAATTTGGAAACTTTTTATTCAGCACTTAAATTTTACAATAGCAAATATGGAGAGGGTTGTTCCAAGCCTGCCTCTTTTACAAGACAAAGTGATCCTTATATAGGAGGATCTAATAAGTAAAACAAAATATATTACATCATTGCTTACGTAATATGTAAATAATTTACCCGACATAGGGTCCTACTATTAAAGACTTATCATGTCTTTTTATCTTTTATAAAAGTTAATTGTCCACCATGTGTCATCATGCTTTATTAAAGTCGTTTGTCTTTTTCCATTTATCTTCTTTCTCTTTTATTTTTCCATTTCTTTTGACGTGGAAGATTCTTCCACATTCCTGAACTGCTTGAGGAATAGTTCTATGTCCATCTCCTCGGTGCTATGAACACTTTGAGCTTCTCCTGCTAAACAATGTTCTTCCTCTTCATTTGAAGAAGTGGCTACAGACATATTATCTGGGAATTCCATCCCTAGATTTTTAGCCAAATCCTTTTTTACTTCTTGCATATATGACGCAATTAGCTCTGCCTTGGAAATTGCTCCTTTCTTCATTTTCAGTTTCCTTGAAATTTGCTTGAAGGGGCTCATCTCCTCTTGTTCTGATATAATCTGAGATTGCCTTTTTCCCATTTCAATAGAATTTTTTATCGAGTTTATTATCTCGTGTCCAGGAATTTTTCCTTCTGCATCCTTGTGGAGTAATTTATTCCAGAATTTTGTATAAAATAATCTTTTAAGGCATGGAAATCCTTCTTCTGTATTTTGAACTTCAATTGTCCATTTCATTATCCACGGGATTGAGAATTCAATAAAGAAATACATTGAGGATATTCCCTCAAAATATATATTTTCTTTTTGTAATTGCAATAATTTAGGTGAAATATCCACCCATTCAGCATATAAACTCTTAAATTCTTCTGGTAAGATGTTGATGCTGGGACCATATAAAGTCCACCATTGTCCAAACCAGTTAGGAATATGATTTTTAAAATTATTAGAGCATATTTTTATAAACCATGAATGCTTTTTATTAGCATTCTCATATAACAAGGCTTTATTAAAGCCATCAATGTAGTCCCAATAATTAAACTTTACCTTTACTTGCTGCTCAGAGTGAGTATATTCTCTATCTCTCATGGTGCTGATCCCCCATTCTTCTGGGGTAACAATCTTTTTTATAATAAATTTTGAAAAGTTATAAACTTTTCTAGTATTGGAGGGGTAAAAATGTTGAAATTCAACTGACCCCATGGATGAGAGTATATTCTCATAATGCATACGGTATTTGTATGTAGGAACAGCATATGATGCTGTATCACAATACCTTTGCATTATTTGCCAAGGGTCATCTTTCCACTGCAAATCTCTTTGTTCTATTAAAAATATTATTTCTGATTTTTCATTTTTTTCATATGTCTCTGCAGCTTCATTAATCTCTTCGTTTGTCACTGCAGAATATGAAGGTGGAACATCAGCATTCCCCTGTGGTTGTTGGGATTGTATAAAATCCATAAATCTTTGGTATAACTGGCTATCTGGGCTTATTCCTGATATTCCAGTTGTGGAGCTAGTAGCAGTGTTTGTTATATTGGCAGCTATAAGCTTTTGGGTTCCAATTTGAGCAAGAATATTATTCCTGCTTGTTTGACTTCCTCCTCTTCCTCTTCCCCTTCCTCTATTAGAGGATAGGAAACCACCTTGTGGCCTCATTCCCTGTTATGAAATTAGAGTTAGGAGTTAATGTATTCTCTAGTGAGAAAATCAGGCAGATTATTATCTGAACCTTTTTTGTATTGTATATCAAAATCAAAGGGAGCTAATAAAGCTTGCCATCTTGCAAACATTTGTTTAGAAACATTATGTTTAACATCTTTATTAAAAATAAATTTTGCTGCTTGGCAATCCGTTCTTATGATGAATTTCTGGTTGTATAAATCTCCTTGGAATTTTAATACGCACTTGACTATGGCTAAAACTTCTTTAGCTACAGTAGCATAATTTTTCTGACTGTTAGTCCATTTTCTAGAATAAAATTGAACAAGATATTCTTGTTTTATGTCTGGGGAAATTTGTTTTAAAATTCCTCCATATCCAATATCAGAAGCGTCTGTTTCTACAATTTTTTCCCAATTTGGGTTTGCCAATGTAAGGCATGGAAGGTTATGAACCTTAGATTTTATTTTTCTGACTGCGTTTGTATGATTCACAGTCCAGGCTTTAGGATTTTTCTTCAGTCGATCATATAATATCGCTGTATCCTTGGATAAATCTTTTATAAAAGGAGAAATATAATTCAGACTTCCTAAAAATCTTTGAAGCTGGGTTTTATCAGTGATTTCATCAGGGAATTTTGATGCAAATTCAATACTTCTCTGAATAGGAGTAATTTTTCCTTTTTCTATATTATGTCCTAAAAATCTGACATTTGTTTGAAAAATATGCATCTTTTGTTTAGATATTACCAAACCATTTTGAATAATGATTTTCTTAAATAAATCAAGATGCTTAAAATGCATTTCTAGAGTTTTGGAAAATACTAATATATCATCTATATAGACAATAATAAAATTATTAAAAGGATTAAAAATATCATTCATAATTTTTTGAAATTCAGATGGAGCATTTTTTAATCCAAATGGCATTACATTCCATTCATATTGTCCCATTGGAACATTAAAAGCTGTTTTATATCTATCTTTTTCAGAAATTTGAATTTGCCAGTATCCAGATTTTAGATCAAATTTTGAAAATATGATAGCTTCATGTAATCTATCTAGTAAGTCCTTTTTATTGGGAATAGGGTATCTAATCCATTTTAAAACTTTATTTAGGGGTTTGTAATTTATTACTAATCTTGGTACCCCTCTTTCCTGTTCTGCATGTTTATTAACATAAAAAGCAGTACATGACCATTGTGATTTTGAGGGTCTTATAAGGCCCTTTTGAAGGAGATTATTAATCTCTTGTTTACATAAATCTAAATATTCCGAATTCATCTGACAGGGCCTTGCTTTAGTAGGAATATTATCCTCAGAAAAATTTTCTTCGTAAGGGAGACTTACCACATGTTTCTTTCTCTCCCAAAATATATTTGGGTGATCTCCACAAATTTGGAGGGAAAACTGATTTTTTAAATTATCAATTTTTTCTTTTATTTTAGAATTTTGTAAAGTTTCCTCAATAGTGATACTACAAATCTCATTCTTTAAAAAATCAATTTGTTTTATTTTTGAGGAGATCATATCTTTGATATTATTGACATATCTAGAAAAAGGTTGTGATATAAAATCTATCCTGATTTCTTTTTGTTCAAAAGTACCAGTTATTCCGGTTTCATCCCATCTGGTAATTGGATAAATATGCCAGAAAAAAGGCATTCCTAATATTACCTCATTTGAGATGTTTTTAACAAGTACGAAAGATTCTGCTATACAAATATTGTTTGTACAAATATAAGCCTTGGGTAATTTATAATTAATACTCATTTTTTGTCCACTAGCATTTCTAAGGCTGTGAGTAGTTTTATGAAAATACCTAGAAGGTATTAATCCTTCTTGTATGCAGTTTAAGTCTGCTCCACTATCAATTAAAGCAGTAAATTCCTTTTTTAAATTATAATCAATAAGTATTGTAACTTTTGCAATGGGCTTATGAGCAGTGATTAATTCAATAGTTTCTAAAAAGGAATCTTTTTCTTCAGGAGGTATTCCTTGAAAATCATTTTTAAAATTATCAGAAATAATAGGATAACTTTTATCTAAAATTTGTTTTCTGGGATGTTTATAAACTTCCTGTGCTTCTATTAAAGCAATTCTTTCATCCAAAGCCCTATTATGATTTTTAAGAGAATGAATCTCCTTTTTGAGATTCACAATTTCTTCTGCCAGATCTTGAATTGTAGTAGGCATATTATTTTTTTGGGATCTTCCTTTGAGTTGCCTTATTACCTCTGCCATGCTATACCCTTTATCTTGAGATGTAATTTCTTTAAAAGTATTAGTATTACTAGTAGAGGCTTGGTTATTTCCCATCTTATCAATAATTTGAGATCTTAAATTGGGATCATCAATTTTTTTAAGGATTTCTACCAAGTTATCACTTGTTAGGACATTTATATTTAAATCTTTGAATTGTGAATATAATTGATAGAATTCATCTTCCTTGCTTTCATTTTCGCAAGGTTGTCCCATTTGACACGGTAGACATTCTTCTTCTGATGAACTTATATAATCTTCATCATGTAGTACCTTTAAATCCTCACTTGTTGAAGATTCAATATATGAATGTTCATCTTCAGAATTTTCTGGTGAAGAATTTAATAAAATCTTGCAAAGGGAATCTTTGATATTATCTTCTAAGTCAAGACTCTTAATTTTATCTTTGACTTTACAATTTTTTGCATAGTGACCCATTCTTCCACACTTATAACAAACATTTGGTTTTTTATCTTTCCAGAAGTTTGATTCTTTATAATCTTTCTTCCTTTTCTCACGCTTCTCTATTCTTTTTTCTTTTCTTCTCGGTCTATAAGGCCTTTTCCTGTATTTTTCTTCTCTTTCTTTTCTTTTCTTATAATGTTTTTTAGAAGTTCCTGGCATATCAATTGCAAATTGTTCACAAAATTCTCCTAATTATTATTATTATTATTATTATTATTATTATTATTATTATTATTATTATTATTATTATTATTATTATTATTATTATTATTATAATTATTATTATTATTATTATTATTATTATTATTATTATTATTATTATTATTATTATTATTATTATTATTATTAATATTATTATTATTATTATTATTATTATTATTATTATTATTATTATTATTATTATTATTATTATTATTATTATTATTATTATTATTATTATTATTATTATTATTATTATTATTATTATTATTATTATTATTATTATTATTATTATTATTATTATTATTATTATTATTATTATTATTATTATTATTATTATTATTATTATTATTATTATTATTATTATTATTATTATTATTATTATTATTATTATTATTATTATTATTATTATTATTATTATTATTATTATTATTATTATTATTATTATTATTATTATTATTATTATTATTATTATTATTATTATTATTATTATTATTATTATTATTATTATTATTATTATTATTATTATTATTATTATTATTATTATTATTATTATTATTATTATTATTATTATTATTATTATTATTATTATTATTATTATTATTATTATTATTATTATTATTATTATTATTATTATTATTATTATTATTATTATTATTATTATTATTATTATTATTATTATTATTATTATTATTATTATTATTATTATTATTATTATTATTATTATTATTATTATTATTATTATTATTATTATTATTCATCATCATCATCATCATCATCATCATCATCATCATTATCATCATTATCATCATCATTATCATCATCATTATCATCATCATTATCATCAGTAGAAGCAGCAGTAATATTGATTGATTGAAATGTAATTAAACATTTTAATATTTGAGTAATTTTTATTGTTAATACCAAATAAAAGTGGCACCGTAGATTTCCACATATATTTTCGAGGATGGTCAAACGTTTTTTTTTTTTTTTAACTATTACATTTAAAAAACATTTATTTAATGTTAATTGAGTTATGAAAAAAAAATGTAAAATCTCAATGTTTTAATTCTGTTCTAAATAAGTGGTAATCATTGAAAAGTAGTGGAGCTAATTGTACTGGAGGTGATCCTCATTATTAGTATATCTTTTGTGGTCCATTCTTTTGATTAGGTTCTTAATAAGGGTAATAATCAAATTAACAGCCAAGCAGGTTGGTTTTTGTTTACTTTTACTGATTAGTTAACTCTACCTAATAACAGTTCAAGGGACTATTAGTAGAAGCCCTGCACGTTTCATTTGACTTACGTACGATTCGGAAATCTAATTTTTTGAATGTCTTATTTATTTAAATTAATGTTATGGTAAATAATCGAGGATATAATTTGAGGCTTATGTATCAGTTTTGAGAAAGATCATGATGATATGAGTTAATTTTTGTTCGATTCAAGTTGAAACACTAAGAGAAAGAAAAATAATGTTTTGTTTTTCAAATCTTGATGTATAAATAAGTTATATTTTGTATTTCGGGTGTTTTTTTCTTGTACGTCTAATGTATTATTGCACATTAAATGACATATACAATTTGCACAATGCATACAAACGCCATACCCAATAATATACCAACATAATTGTACGCAAATTGTATATTTTATCGAATGTTATATAACAAAAAGTTGTATGCCAAATGTTTGCTTTGATCGAATTGCATATATTTTATACTTCCTGATTTTTGAAAACAAAATTTATCACTAAATTGGGTAAGTTTTTTGTATAAGTATGCATATGCATATATGATCCCCACAAAGTACTATGCATATGTACAAGTATGCATATGTATATGTATATGTATTTTGTATAAGTATGCATATGCATATGTATAAGTATGCATATGCATATATATGTATATGTATATGTTAGAAACAAAATTGGGTTCATGCAATATGAATTTGACCATCGAAGTCATTTGATATGCCTCCTTTGACTATAATGGTTAGGAGAGAGTAGGATTTAGGACGAAAGTTGGGTAACCTACCATATTTAAAATTGTCAAAATGAGTCAGTTCAAACCCCACAGTAATATAAATGAGTTTTTTTCTTTTGAATAAATAGCTATTAATAAGTATTTTAATTATCCTTCATGAGTATTTTCGTTTGTGTAAGTCATTGTACCCCCTAAATTTACTTTTAAAATCAATCTCACTCTTCACCTTTAAACAATAATCAATCTTCCCCTTCTCCTAATCCTTTATCCTAATTAAATCTTTAAAATGCTAATTATACCCATTTATTATCAATTTTTACTTATTTTGAAAATCGTGACTTTTTTTTTTAATTCCTGCAACAAATTTTTCATAAAAGTATAAACATTATCTTTGGACGAAAAAAGTTATTTTTTAATAAAGTAAATTAGCATAATAAGAGAAATTAATCTTATTAGTAATAATTAAAACTTCTATTTTTGTTTATACAAGTAAAACTAATGGAGAATAATAACTATAAAAATATATTTCTATGTAGAAAATACATAATAATTAATTAAGTTAAGGTTTTTTTAAAAGATTGTATTTCTTTATATTTTAAATTATTTTAAACTATAACTTATCGAATACTCCTTCAGTGCCAATCAAAACTTGTTTAATTTATACAATAAACTATAGTATTTCATATATAATATTTTGAAATCTAAATAAGTATCTTTATAAATAGATAAATTGACCTTAATTTAACTAAATTATTTTTTATTTCTTGCATAAAAATATGTTTGTATAGTTATTATTCTCTGCTATTTTCACTTTTATAAATAAATATTAAAATTTTGACTATTACTAATAAAATTAATTTTCTCAATATGCTAATTTATTATATTATTAAAAAAATTATCATTAGCTTATATACTTAATTAGTATTTCTCTTTTTTTTTGTGTGTGTGTGTGGGGGGGGGGGGTGGGTTTCAAAATATGATGTTTATGCTATTGTGAAATTTTTCTTGCTCGATTTTTCTTTTTTAAAATGTCATGAATTTTAAAAGAAGTAAAAATAAACTGATAATGGAAGAGTATAATAGGCATGTTAAATAATTTATAAGGATAAAGGAGGAGTTTGATTATTGTTTAAAGTTGATGGGGGAAATTTGATTATAAAAACAAAGTTGGGGTGAAAACGATTTTCACCCATCTAAAAACAGCTAAGTGTACAAATTATGTGTTTATACATTTAGAAAGTTGTCATGACTTATACAAATCAAATATATCAACATGATAATTATATATCGGCTAGAGTAAGCATAAATTTTTTTTGAATTTATATAATTAAGAAAATTCTAATTTATACCATTAAAAATTTAAATCACACAAATTCTCAATTTATATTAACGGAAATGGTAATATATAGCTATTTTTATTAACATTGGTTGGAAATCGCAATGTATGCTTGCCTAGTTATGTTATGTTGTCTTAAAAAAATTGATGGGCTAGGATAAATTAGCCCTAAAGTTGAAAGAGCCTTCAAATGGGCAACCTAGCGCAACCCTAAAAGGGTTGCGGGTTAGAGTGACTACCCTTTTTTTTTATTTTCCAATCTAAATTCACACTTAAAATTTTATAAACATATTAAGTTTATTAACATGTCTAACAAAATTATATTAAAAAAACATAATAATTTTAATCATACATACAACATACATATGATTAGAGGTTGAACCATCCCCATGGATTGATGGCTTTATTCATATTATAAAGGTAGCAGTTTAAGTGCTCTAATCAATTAACATAATTGTACGCATGAAAGATCAGTGTAATTTTAATTTACTTTCAACATACAAGAATATTTGTTAATAAAATGTACTAGTACTAATCTATTAGCTAGTTCGGTGTGATCTAGGCACTCAAATAATCATTTTTTCAGTAACTATGCCACGATCCAACCTTTCAAGTCATGATGGCTAGGGGCTGGGCATTCAGTCGATTAGGTTCAATTTGGTTAATTTGGTTTGATTTTTTTGGTTTTCGATTTAAGAAAAATATAAATCGAAACTGAACTGAAATAAATTCGGTTCAGTTCAGTTTTTTTAATTTCGGTTCGGCTTATTTCGGTTTAATTTTTTGGTTGAATATTATTTCTGACTTTTTTTTTCGCTGAAAAGTAATTGATTATATACAAGAAAACACTACTACAACTCTATAAAAATAAGCTACTCTATATTGGTAACCAATTAATGAGACCATTATTTAAAAATGTGAACCTCAAGTCTTAACATTTGATGTTAAGCCAACCAATTAAATTTTTGAGCACGCAGCAGCGGCAGCAGCGCGTAGCACGCAGCAGCAGAAGCAGCGGCAGCGACAGCAGCAGTAGCAGCAGCAGCAGGAGGCAGCAGCGACAGCAGGCAGCAGCGGCAGCAGAAGGTGTAGAAACGCTAGCCGCTAGCCCCTTGGAGTTGGAACTTGAAGTTGGTGTTTTTCTTTTTTCAGTTGGGAAATGAAAATGAAAAAGTGCAAAACTCAAATAGTCAAATGGAATTAATAATCTGATTTTGAATTTGGGCATTGAGAAATTGTCAAATTGGACATTTAATTTTGGGTTTGACAATTGGGTTTGAGATTGGGCCATGGTATTTAAATTTGGGTTTGGGGCTTTGGGCCATAAAAGGTAATTTGATATAAACTATAAATTTATATTATAATGGTATAAATTAATTCAATTTTTTGGTTAACCAAAAAAATATATTTTAAAATCGAAAACCGAACCGAATTATTAACTTTTTAAAATTTCAAATCGAAACCGACAGAAATAACCAAAAAATCGAAACTAAAATTAAAAAAAAATTAGTTCGGTCGGTTTTTTCGGTTTGAACCAAATTATGCCCAGCCCTAATGATGGCACCTGTTAGATCCCATCCGCAGACAAGCCAATTTAATACCCACGGTACTTGTCCAATAACTAAGCATAACAGTAGCTAACAACATACAATATAAACCAAAGACAACCTATCCCAGGACCTAGAAGTCACTTGCACAGAGCTACTATATATATATACACACACACACACATATCCAGAATAATACCCTACACATACAAGCCAAAATTATATATAAACAAGGCCAGTATCTGGATACAAAAGATGGACAAACGAAGAGAAGGAGACTGTAGAAGATCCCAAATACGAATCAATGCTCACCAAAGTCTCCTGTAACGGCTATGACGTCCTAGACCAGCGAGCTCGGCTCATACCTGGACCTACACCATGATCAGATGTAGAAAAGTAGTGGTGAGTACCGGTTGAAAGTACCTAGTAGGCATCATCGGCTGACTGAGTGAAATACAGTAAGGATGGTAAGAACAAATGCAATGACAAGCTGCAATGCTAGCTATTTGAATCAGGGTCAAAAGATAAGCATGTCTGTAGAACCACAGAACCCCAACTGAGCAGAACCAAGCTATGTACCACAATGCCAACTGATGAAACCAGAAACAAAACCATGTCACAAATGTATCATGGCTGATGTCTAGTGTTGTACATGGGCGTAAGGCCGTATTGTCTATGCCTGTACGCCAATTGGGCCCCCATAATCCCAAAAGGTGCACCCACACATAATCAGGGTGTGTATAGGTGTAGAGATACAGGAATCAATAAAAGATGGTATGACGGACTGTCTGGTAACTCTTCATTCAAGGTTTAGAAATCTTACTTTCTGAAACTTCAGTCTACAAAACCTGTTCCACAGGCCGTAAACGTGAGGATAGGCTATCTGGTAACTTATGGTTCAAATACCCAGAGAAGTTAATTTTGAGCCATTGAGCCATGAAACTTATTCCACGGGTCGTAGAATACTATATGGTCTATATAATGTCTCGTACATGAGCCTCAGGCTTAGAAATATTTCACTAAGTCACAGAGGCAATTACGAGGCCTCATCTATGGGTCGTACGTCACTCTATGGGCCATAGATGAACCTTCATGGTTTCTTCCAGTGACTTTTCTAAGTCATTTTTCTCAATTTTCTCTTGGCCTCTACTTAGACTAGGTAGGACGAAGTAGGAAGTATTATATTATCTTCCCCGTGAGATCATTTATCCTCGAATAAAGAGAAATCTAGGAACCTAGTCAATGCACAAATCATATCCTGGACTCCAATAATCAAACAATTCACAATTCACAATTCACTCATACAATCAATCAATCAGGAAAACAAACAAGTAAACAATGAACAAACATCATTCGAACTTTAGAACTCTATCATCATTCAAACTCAGAATAGAAAAGAACTCAAGGGATAGGAAAGAATCATTAATGTCAACTCCTTCATCATCAACAAACAGGAATAAATGAGGGTACTTGGTTTTCATATCCTCTTCAGCTTCCCAAGTAGCTTTTTCTACAAACTGATTCCTTCATAACACCTTGACAAATGCAATCTATTTGGTTCTCAACATGCGAACCTGACGGTCAAGGATTTAGATGGGAATCTCCTCATAGCTCAAGTTGTCCTTAACTCCGATAATTTCAATAGGCACAACCAACTTTGGATCTCCCATACACTTCTTAAATATGGAAATGTGGAAGATTGGTAGATAGCCGCTAACGCTAGTAATAGCTCTGCTGTCACACCCAAAGTCCCATTAAGATGGACTGGCACCCGTTGCCGACAAGGCTCGGGAGAACCAACATATAACTATGCACTTGCTATGAACACTATAAGAGATTTCCGTATTCAACATGCTTTCAAAAAAAAGTAGACAATATTAACAAGCCAGAAGGAAATGCATATGACTAGGCCATTGGAGCCATGATGTCTAAAGTACGATACTTGACCATACTTTACTTTACATAATCTACAAGGTCTCTAGATAAGGAACAATATCTATTAAGGGTCGGGACAGACCCTACCTCATGACCAACCAAACAGTACAAAAATATAAGCTCTAAACACACAAAGCCCCGAAGTGTCATGCCCCGGGAGGGTACCCTTGGCGTGGCCGACACTCAGAGGCTATTACTAGTCCCAAGCGAACCACTTGGCCTCATCATCACCTCATACTCAACAGCGGAAGAAACATCCTCAAGGAAAAGACTTTAATATAATTAAAGTAATCAAGTCTTTATACAAAATATTAATTTCCAACAAAGAATAGTTGAAAAAAACAATACATAACATCCTCTACTCAGTGTTTATGAAGCCTCTAACACAAACATCTAGATGGTACCATCACTGGACATGGTTACCCAAGTCAAGAAAAATAAAGTACTACTCAAGCTAGATGATAATAATATGGAAATCCACCGAAAACAAGGAGGTCTCTGATTAGCTGAATGCCAATAGATCCTCAACAAAGCACTTGTCGATGATCTTTAATACCTGCCTCTGCATCTTAAAATGATGCAGTCCCAAAAGAGGACATCGGTACTTAGAATGTACTGGTATGTAAAATAGCTGAGTGAAACAGAAACAAGTAGAATAATATAGGAATAACATCAACTCAATATCATACTCTATCAAAATGTCAAATGTCTATCTAAAAAAAGAATAAAGAGTAGACAAATGACCCATCAACATCTCATCAATGCATCATCAATACATCATACTCACCTCAAGAAAACTCAACTCAACTCAACTCAACTCGACTCAACTCAACTCAAAAAAACTCAACTCAACTCGACTCAACTCAACTCAACTCAAGGAACTCGACTCAACTCAACTCAACTCGACTCTCTATACTCAACTCAACTCAACTCGACTCAACTCATCTCAAGTCAACTCAACTCAAGGAACTCGACTTAACAAACTCAACTCAACTTGAGGAAACTCGACTCAGCTCGAAGGAAACTTGACTCAACTCAACTCAATTCAACGGACTCATGCCTATTTAGGACAAGGATAAAGAGTAGACACGATAAAACATCAACATCCATCAAGACTTATACCATCACATCAACATCAGATTTCTATCAAATGGAACCTAACTGGGAGTTTCTCTAATCGACAACCATCACCTATGAGCCAGTGATGATACAACGAAGCGATGTCGTTGCCACATCCATCCAGTACCCCCCGGGGTAAAGGACATCAACCTTAGTGGATCCACAAGAAAAACCTTAGTCCTCTATTGGGACAAGAAAGAAGTCATCCACATTGCGGTTCAATCCTCTCTTCCTATGCGATCCACGTAGTTAATGGGTTCAAGTGGGACTCACTCTCACCCATTTCGGTGCTCAATACTCCTCCCAGAACTCGACATACTCATAAAACATGAACTTCATCAGTCCCATAGGGACATAATACTTCATCATCAGTCCCATAGGGACATAATACATCATCATTAGTCCCATAGGGACATACTACCTCAACATCAACATCAACTCGTCTCATCAATATCAACATCAAAATCAACATCATGGACTCGAAAACACTCTTTTTAGAATTTAGTTTCAAGTTCTAAGACTCATGAACATCATTCTCATCAACATCATCATCAAGACTCTCATCAATTTGAAACACAATCACAACATCATCATCGTCAAGGCTCTAGACTCATCTCCCTAAGTTCATTATGCATGCTTTTCAAATAATCATGTAAGGTTATGCAAAATCTCATGAAAAATGTTAACTTCAAGAAAACAAATAGTATGATGATCATCAACATAGAAAACATGTAATGTCAAATCAATTTTTTAATGAAAAATTTAAGAATTCATGCATGTAGACTCTTCAATCATCAACTTATCTATGATCTCTATGGGGCACATGAAAGAACAATCTCATGTTTTTAGTTTAGCCTTACATACATGATAATTTGATATTACAATCAAAATTTGATGAATACTCGTTTCTTAGAGAAAATCCTCGATCTCGGTAGTTCTTTTATAGTGGAATAACTTGGAAAGACATTATTTGAAGAGCTTCTTTTTTATTCTTGAATTTTTGACTTAGAATCTTTAGAGTTCTTGATGAAGAACCCTAATTCATGGAAAAAAAGAATCAAGGAATCCTTTCTTGGGATTCTTGAATTCGTTTTCTTGAAACCCTAGGTTATAATTTAAGATTCTATTAGGGATTCATGAATAGATATAGAAATTAGCTTAAAGCTTATGAAGAATAACTCACCTTGATGATGAACCTTGAAAGTTAATCCTAACTTGATGACTTTCTTGATGATTCTTGAGCATTTTATGTTTAGGAGTGAAGGAGAGGGTTTTGACTTATGAAACTGACGTTTTATGCGTTTTGGGACCTTAAATAGACCCTCAAAGGCTTTAGGATAAAAGTAGTCTCAAAATAAAATAAAGGGATGTTGCTTAGCTTATCCAGAAAGGGTTCGCGATAGGTCCGCGTCGCGGAGCCATCGCGGACCTTCAGACAGCTCTGCAGGTCTCTAGTAAAATGGTCGTAACTTTCTATTTCGAACTCTGATTAAGGCAAAATAAGATGCATTGGAAAACTAATTCAAAGATCTTTAATTGATATATTATGGGTCACATAACTCATTATACTTTAGGAGATATGGTCATTTGAAGTTGACCCTTCTATCAACTCATACGAAAACTTAGTCGCTAGAAATTCTTTGGACTTGACTTGATGTAAAAGATCCTTTTATCATCTCCATTCTATTCCCACTCTAAGGAATTAACTTTAACCTCTATGCTCAATTAAGAATTTTCAATTAAGATCGTATGTCATATGAAAGATGGCTCAATTTTAGGAAAAACAAGTTAGGGTGTTACATTATCTCCCCCTTGGGATCATTCATCCTCGAATGATGAGTAAAGGTAGACATCAAGGCACAAATAAGAATTAGAAATCTTCTCAAAACTCACTCAATCAATTAAACTCTCGACTCCTCATCAATCTTAAACCATCTCCATTCAGACTCAGGAATATACATATCAACTCAAATAGACAACTCAATTTAAATCAAGAGTAAGGAAATTACATCCTACATTCTCTTCATCAGGCACGAATAGAACGTCGAAACTCAATCAATTTGAATCATTTGAACACCTCGACAATCACTCTTTCGAACTCAGGAAGGAAGCTATCAACTCTAATCAAGAATAGGACCATCATATAAACAAGACTCGAGGACACTCTCATGCTCAAGTCCCCACCTTAATTGTGCTCCGTCTCATGGCACTCTAACCCATCAATGCAAACTCATAACTCTTATTCAAACCTTTACCTAAACACATCTTCTTCTTCCATTTAGGCCTAGTTCTAAGCCTTAAGGTGCTATTCTTAAGGTGATCATATTCATACAAAGCTAATCCTCAATACTCAGCTCTATACTCGAAAGACTTATGATGAAGTCTTCAATAGTCTATCATTCATACTCACCTTAAATATGTTTTTTCAAGCCTACTTGTCACTTCTACCTCTACCATTCAATGAACGCTCACTCAAAGTTAGATCAACATACTCTTACCTATCTATTGCGCATCGTACGATCTCATCTTTTTCCTCATCCCTATTTCTATCCCTTCATGAACAAGTTTAACACCGATATTACAATGAGGATATATTTACTCCTTCTCATCTACCCTCACTCTCAGTCCACTATTATCAACATCACTATTTGTACGTGGAAGAACTCATCATCTCCCCCTTTGACGAAAACCCCAAACTACTACCTCTCCATGCAGAATAAGCATGATATAACCTCTAAAATTTGATACTCTACATCACCATCAACAATGGCATAACAAGCCGAAGGTCAGTGCATGTGTAAGACGACATCAGAATCAAGACCTCTCACTCCATAGTAACATGTACTTAGAGAATACTACTCATCCTCATCACTCTAATACACTCGCATAATAGCAACCACATATTTAAGCCTACCATAGAGGCTTACACCTTTAATCGCATGAACTCTTACCACGGGAGATACTCTTACCACGGGAGATACTAATATATTTTACCTATCTATTAGACTCCTTACGATTTCTCTAATTTCTCCTCCTCATCTATAACCTTAAAAGGAAATGGCATCACATCATCATCAGAATTAAGAACTCTCATTCTCTCTTGAATTCTTCCATCTCAAGCTCTTCTCCTCTTCTCTCAAGCCCTAGTCTTATTCAATTGTTAGAAAAGGACTTAGAATGGGGTTTTAGACCCTTTTCATCTTAAAACGACTTATGTTAGTCATATAGGGAGTTTATAAGGTGTTAGGAATGGACCAAAATGCCCCTAAAATTTTTTAGGAATTTTCAGCCTCGAAGTGACTCAGTCCGTGACACGGACTGGCCGCGAACAGTACATTTTATGCAAAAATTTTCTGAATGAGTTTCTCCAATCCCGTCGAAAAATTTGAAAACAACATAAGTGTAACTCTGCTGTAAGTGCGCGACGCGCCTCTGTCGCGCACCGGCATTGTTTCGGTGTTCGGATCGAAAAATTATCTTTAGATCTGGTCGCTCTAAAAATCGACCGAGACCATTTTCCCACTCAATTTTCTGTGCTGATCACAAATCCAGCCTCGAATTTTCCATACAAGCATTAGAAGATGCGTTACGTGCATACCCCTCCTCTAGAGGTATTTTGGGTAATTTTACCAGGCGTTACATCATCTCTCCCTTAGCTCTCAAGGCCATTACTCTAAGTTTTTAAATCGATTTCCTATACTAGGCTATAAGCATATACCTCCACACGGTCAAGGAATCACTATCCACAAGAATATCTTAAACTTTTCTGTTATCTATAGTCGCATACATATAAGTAGCCACTCAGACTCTTTTCAATGCTATCACTCTTAGCTCCTTCCAGTCTCTATGAAAATCTCTCTATATTTGCTATTCTTATGGTGTACATAACCACTTCCCACAATTCTCACCATCTAACCTCTTCTTTTGCTTTTAGCACTCAACTTCTGTGCTCCCATAAATTTAATTGCATAAGAATTAGTCTATCGTGGAAAGCTTGTCATCATCTATTGATAAGCCCCAAATCAACTTTGCTACTCGTGATGACAAGGATTACTTACATCAGCCTACTTATCATTGACAACTCAAATATACTATTTAGATTCTTATAACAGTCATAATTTAGAGCTTTACGTATCTTTACACAATCATGGATACATATCTCAAGCCTCTTCTTATCTATTGAGCTATCCTCGTCTCACTCGTCTTACCTAAGGGGCACTTTTACCTTGCCCATAGCATCACTTCCTCACAAATTAGTACCACTCACCTATTCAATCATATTCTCTTATCTGACTAAGCTCATAACTCGATGAGTCTCATGAACTCTCAATTAAAAACCATAAGCCTAATTTAGATCTATCACATTGAAAGTACTCTTTTCCTCCATTCAACATCTACACTTCATCCTCAATAGTATGAATACTATAATACATCAATATAACTTCCTTCTATTTTGAGCACTCTCTACCATATTCTAACAACAACTCTTCCTCTATACCACATCTTGAAAATCATAGGATATTTACGGCTCTTTCATCAAACTTATGGCAATCGACTCAGCATATCATTACTTACCTAATAAATACATTACTCTAACTACAAGCCTCAATCAGCCATCACTCTTGCTATCTCGTCCCTTTCTTTCCATCATTATCCTTCTAACTCTGGGATGATCCGATTCTACTCAGGGTTTATAAGAACTCATATCTCACTCTAAAGTGGTAACATTAAACTCTTTAGAGACATAAGTTCCTCTCTCATGGGTCACGTCGAAAGCAAGTTTTCAGAAAAAGGTCTGGATACATCTAAAGCTAACTCAAATGCATGATTTATATGAGTAATAGTGCACTCTTTCTAGTCAATCAACTTCGCACACTAGTCAGCTTGTCTCAAGCCAGGTGCAGTCTCACTATCATTCTGGTTACTTTATCTTTGAGGATCTCATCTGTAAGAGTTTGAACAATACTGTCTCCATCGCCACGTGGACGATGTATAGTCGAAAGGTTTAGAGCAACGCATGAACCATCATAGATTTCTTAGGAAATACCTCTATTGCACGATCAGAATCTGAAAGAAAGGAAACTTTTCCTAATGTCCTATAGCCTCCCTATTATGGGCGTGGCACGCTTCACACCAAATAATAAGGACTCTACTAGACACGGCTTTATACACTCCCTAGGACTCTTGAACTCTGTGCTCTGATACCAAGTTTGTCACGCCCCGGGAGGGTACCCTTGTTGTGGCCGGCACTCAGAGGGTATTTCTAGTCCCTAAGCGAACCACTTGGCCTCATCATCACCTCATACTCAACAACGGAATAAACATCCTCAAGGAAAAGACTTTAATATAATTAAAGTAATCAAGTCTTTATACAAAATGTTAATTTCCAACAAAGAATAGTTAAAAAAAACAATACATAACATCTTCTACTCAGTGTCTATGAAGCCTTTAACTCAAACATCTATATGGCACCATGACAGGCCATGGTTACCCAACTCAAGGAAAATAAAGTGCTACTCAAGCTAGATGATAATAATATGAAAATCCTCCGAAAACAAGGAGGTCTCACTGATCAGCTGAATGCAATAGATCCTCAACGAAGCGCCTGTCGACGATCTCTAATACCTGTCTCTGCATCATAAAACGATACAGTCCCAGAAGGGGACATCAGTACTTGGAATATACTGGTATGTAAAATAGCTGAGTGAAACAGAAACAAGTAGAATAATATAGGAATAACATCAACTCAACATCATACTCCATCAGAATGTCAAATGTCTATTTAAAAAAAGAATAAAGAGTAGACAAAATGACCCATTAACATCTCATCAAACGCATCATCAATACATCATACTCACCTCAAGGAAACTCCACTCTCAACTCGACTCAACTCGACTCAACTCAACTCAACTCGACTCAACTCAACTCAACTCAAGGAACTTGACTCAACTCAACTCAACTTAACTCAACTCGACTCAACGCAACTCAACTCAAGGAACTCGACTCAACTCAACTCAACTCAAATCAACTCAAGGAAACTCGACTCAACTCGAAGAAAACTTGACTCAACTCAACTCAACTCAAAGGACTGATGCCTGTTTAGGACAAGGATAAAGAGTAGACGATAAAACATCAACATCCATCAAGACTCATACCATCACATCAACATTAGAGTCCTATCAAAATGGAACCTAACTGGGAGTTTCTCTAGTCGACAACCATCACCTATGAGCCAGTGACGATACAACGAAGTGTGCCATTGCCACATCCATCCAGTACCCTGCCCAGGGTAAAGGACATCAACCTCAATGGATCCACAAGAAAAACCTCAGTCCTCTATTGGGATAAGAAAGGAGCCATCCGTATTGCGGTTCAATCCTCTCTTCCTATGCGGGCCACGTAGTTAATGGGTTCAAGTGGGACTCACTCTCACCCATTTCGGTGCTCAATACTTCTCCTAGAACTCGACATGCTCATAAAACATCAACCTCATCAGTCCCATAGGGACATAATACCTCATCATCAGTCCCGTAGGGACATAATACATCATCACCAGTCCCATAGGGACATACTACCACAACATGAGCATCAACTCGTCTCATCAACATCAACATCAAAATCAACATCATGGACTCAAAAACACTTTTTTTAGAATTTAGTTTCAAGTTCTAAGACTCATGAACATCATTCTCATCAACATCATCATCAAGACTCTCATCACTTTGAAACACAATCACAACATAATCATCGTCAAGGCTCTAGACTCATCCCCCTAAGTTCATTCTTCATGCTTTTCAAATAATCATGTAAGGTTATGCAAAATCTCATGAAAAATGTTAACTTCATGAAAACAAATAGTATGATGATCATTAAATAGAAAACATGTAATGTCAAATGAATATTTAATGAAAAATTCAAGAATTCATGCATGTAGACTCTTCAATCATCAACTCATCTATGACCTCTATGGGGAACATGAGAGAACAATCCCATATTTTCAGTTTAGCCTTACATACCTGAAAATTTAATATTACAATCAAAATTTGATGAATACTCATTTCTTGGAGAAAATCCTCGATCTCGGTAGTTCTTTTATAGTGGAAGAACTTGGAAAGACATTGTTTGAAGAGCTTCTTTTTTATTCTTAAATTCTTGACTTAGAATCTTTAGAGTTCTTGATGAAGAACCCTAATTCATGGAAAGAAGAATCAAGGAATCCTTTCTTGGGATTCTTGAATTCGCTTTCTTGAAACCGTAGGTTATAATTTAAGATTCTATTAGAGATTCATGAATAGATATAGAAATTAGCTTAAAGCTTATGAAGAATAACTCATCTTGATGATGAACCTTGAAAGTTAATCCTAACTTGATGACTTTCTTGATGATTCTTGAGCGTTTTATGTTTAGGAGTGAAGGAGAGGGTTTTGACTCATGAAATTGACGTTTTATGTGTTTTGGGACCTTAAATGGACCTCCAAAGGCTTTAGGATAAAAGTACCCTCAAAATTAAAAAAAGGTATGTCGCTTAGCTTATCCAAAAAGGGTTCGCGATAGGTCCGTATCGCGGAGCCATCGCGGACCTTCAGATAGCTCTGCAGGTCTCTAGTAAAATGGTCATAACTTTCTATTTCGAACTCTGATTAAGGCGAAATATGTCGCCTTGGAAAACTAATTCAAAGATCTTTAATTTAATATATTATGGGTCACATAACTCATTATACTTTAGGAGATATGACCATTTAAAGTTGACCCTTCTATCAACTCATACGAAAACGTAGTCGCTAGAAATTCTTTGGACTTGACTTGATGTAAAAGATCCTTTTATCATCTCTATTCTATTCCCACTCTAAGGAATTAATTTTAACATCTATGCTCGATTAAGAATTTTCAATTAAGATCGTATGTCATATGAAAGATGGCTCAATTTTAGGAAAAAAAAGTTGGGGTTTACACGAAGCAACCTGGAGCTCAGTAACACTTAGAGCAAGTGCAACGATTTTAGCAATTGTTGAATACATTTCAACAATTGTTGCATGAGTTACTCAATGTGTTTCAATAATTGTTGAACACTATTCAGCAATTGGTTAAAACAACAGCTAGAACATGTGTAATGATTTTAGCAATTGTTGAATACATTTCAACAATTGTTGCATGAGTTACTCAATGTGTTTCAACAATTGTTGAACACTATTCAACAGCTAGAGCATGTGCAACGGTTTTAGCAATTGTTGAATACATTTCAACAATTGTTGCATGAGTTACTCAATGTGTTTCAACAATTGTTGAACACTATTCAGCAATTATTAAAACAACAGCTAGAGCACGTGCAACGGTTTTAACAATTGTTGAATTATATTTTAACAATTGTTGAATGAGTTACTAAATGCGTTTCAACAATTGTTAAACAATATTCAACAATTACTAAAACAACAATTAAAGCACGTGCAACAGTTGCTGAAAGTATATTTCAGCAATTGTTGAAACAAATTCAACCGAAATAGTAGATAAACCCAGATGAGCAGTACAGATAAAATAACAGTATTTACTTACCAAAATGGTCGAAAACCATCTCACAGGCAATGCCCCGTGATACAACAACTAAATTTAGTATCAAATCGACGAAAATTCAAATTTTTTCTCAAATCCAAAAGTTTTTCGAGAAAAGAAAATGTTATGCTCTCTTATTTCCTCCCAACACAATAGCAATAACAGCCACAAGAAACAACAATAATAACACAAGGAGGAGGAGAAGAAGAAGAGAAGGAGGAGGAGGAAAAGGAAAGAAAATGGCGCAAAATGGTCGTTGGAGGCAGGTTATGTGGATGCACAATTTTTTTTTTGTATGTTTTTTTTAATATATTAGAGTTAATAAAGGTTGGGTCAAAGTGTTAAAAAAAACTTGAGAACTTGTTGAAAAATTGGTCAAAGCTCATTAATTATTAACCATAAAATTGTCACCTACTCTCAATGCTTAAAACTCTTGTCATTCTTTTTAATTTTAAAGATTTTTTTGTCACCCTTAATTAACTCACCCAAGTATCCTTGTTTTTTTTTTTGCGGGGGGAGGGGGGGGGGGGGGGGGTTAGTTGAGGCCAGACAAGGGATGCTTATACATTAATATATGATTTTGTGTACAAATACTTCTCACCCCCGATAAAATCATACTTTTCTAGAAAACAAATTATGTTATTTTAAAATATTGATTTCTCAATTTATTATGGAAATAAAGTAATATGTACCATAAACACGCGAAACATTACATAGGAAAAGAAATTATATTTCCATCGTTACATCACTTTTTTTCCTCTACTCACGAATATAGTAGGAATTGTCCAAATCGAAAGTTTTCCAAAAGTGCCATTACGGTTTTGCATACTTGGATAATAACACTTTTAAGCTGTTTTGTCCTCATAAATCGACCGAATTCTTTTAAAAAAAATTTATTAGGGTCAAGAACGTTAATTAACCGACTTCTTTTTATAAAATTATCTTGGCCAAGAACGTTAATATTGAAACTTTTGACGTATGAAGAAAAATAAAATAATTAACACGGCCACGTATCAAACATTAATTAAAAATTAAATATGGTAAGTCTTGTTAGAGATTTTTTTTTTTTTTTTGGTTTTGGCAATATGTTAATTTACCTTAGTTCCCTTGGTACTTCAAAAGTACTTGGAAATTCTATTTCTAAAATTAATATACGCGTTTCCTTAAATTCTATTCTAAGAAAGGCAAGGGGGCAATTAATTACTCCTATAAAAGCAGCAATTGAGAACCTCGTAAGCTCATTTAATTCGTTCAAATTATTTGTATTCAGATTAAAAGGTCTTAATTCTTCGTCAGTCATTATAAAAGTGTAGCTATGGATCTCTTCAAAAAACCAATATTACTGATCATGTTGGTGGTGATAATGGCTACCTTGGGATCCAGCATGGCAACTGTGTATGTAGTTGGTGATTCTGTAGGATGGACTTTCAACTACGACTATGAACAATGGGCCGCTTCCAAGAATTTTCAACTTGGTGATACCCTTAGTAAGATCTTCCATTTTCTCTCTTCTTGTTTTCAATACTTCATCAAAATAACTATTCAACAACTTAAACTAACAGTGCACTGTGACTATATAAAATATCCATAATGCATGCACGTATAATTAGTATGTAAATAACTGTATATGATTAGTATGTATATTGATTTAAAAATATAAACAATGAATACGATGAGTTATACTTTGTACAAGTACCCAACATTTCAAATAGAAAGAAATATGGCATGAATTGGAAGAAATATTAGTAGAACTTACATTCCATATGTATTGTTTGAGATGCAGTTTTCAATTATGATCCAAAATTGCAAAACGTGAGGCAAGTAGACAAGAAGAACTACGACGAATGCACTGATAAAAATCCAATTGCACGCTTCGACACTGGCAGTGACTCAATCATCCTTGAAACACCTGGCTTCTTCTACTTTATATGTGATATTCCTGGTCATTGTGCATCTGGACTCAAATTTCACTTCAAACTCGATATGCCACAGACTCCTCCCGCGGGTCCAGAAACGTCGACTCCTCCTCCTCCTACTAGGGGTTTTCCTCATGGTTATCCCGCTAGAAATCCTGTTGCTGCTGGTAATGCTTATTCATCTAAAAATATATGGTTCCCCATGAACATGTTATTCATATTACTTATCGCTAGCTTTATGTTTATAAGCATGGTTTAGACACTAAACTACACATGCCTAGGTCAATTTTTTGATTTTGCTAGGATTAATGGCTCTATTTTTGTTTGTTTTGCATTTGGAAGAGTTCTAGAAGAAGTCATTTAATAGTATAATTTTTTCTAATTGAGTTTTGTGCCATTTATTATAAGTAAGGAGTAGACAATTTCATATTATGATCCATTTATAATTACATGTATATGTAGTTGTTAAAATCGATTTGTTATCTTTTTTTCCGTTTATGTGACTCCATTTTGTTTATTAATCCATTCGAAAAAAAATTACACGGACAATTTTAGATTTTAAAGCAATTAAATAAATAAAAATGATTCAACTTCATAACACTTATTTACTATATCAAATTAGGTTCTGAGTTATATACATTAATAATGCAAAGTTATTATTAGTGCAATTTAATCTGTAATAGTGAATTAGTCTTTATGAATTATTAGTTAATATTTATCATAAAAAAAACATTATATATTTCTTATAATTTGTCTGAGAATGGACCCATTACACGAGTAATTGGTATTGTCCACTATCTAACACAGTTGATGAATCTAAAAATCTAAGTACTTCATGCAATTAACGACTGATATATTACAGGTATCACAATTAATTCTGTAATCCATTTTTAATAATGGCGTATGCATGGTCTTTTTTAATAAGTGGTGTCATCATTTAAAGGATAAATATAGCTCAAAGAAAATTAATGAAGCTTTTGCGTTAGGCCTCCAAAAATTTGAGGTCTCCATTATTTTAGTTAAATCATATAAAATTTAAATAAAATTACAAATTGAAAAAATAAAATAATTATCTACTTTTTATATTAGATAATAATATTCTAAAATTTTAAATAAAATTACTTGCACCTTTGTAATTTAGAGTTCATTATGCATTACATTTCATCCACAATTATTATTTAGAATCAAATAATAGAGGATTGTGGACAATAATAAATAATTCATAGTCAATTGGTGATATGCAAATTAAAAAAAAATAAAAACTATGTATTAATTTAAACATCAATTTAATGAATCCTAAATTATTTTATTGTAATAAGCAAATATGAAAGAATAAAACTATTATTATGAACAAATAAAAATAAAAACTTCAAATACATAATAAAAAAATAGAATAAAACAAAAAACTAACCTGATATGGAGATTCGAGATGCCAAATGATGATGATTGATGAACAAGAACTTATTTTATTTTTTGAAGAAACTCACAAGTCACAAATATAAAGAATCAATAATTCTATTTAACTAGAATTCTAATTGATAAATGACTCAAAGATTTTAAATTTTATTTCAATTCTATTTCTAAAATAAAACAGTAGGTTGGTTTTGAATGAATTAGAGTGCCCCCACCCCCCTCCGTTACATTCAGAGATGTTCGATCTCGAAACGTCCAGGACACCAGCAAGAGCCTTAACCACGCAAGCAACGTTCAATTTGCCATAAGTAAGATCCCTTTTAATTTATTTATCCGTTTTTTTTATTTTATATATATATATATATATATAGTAAATATGGCAATCCGGATACATAAATTCAGTAATCTGGATATATTAATTCAGTTTTGAATGCAAAAATTAGCATTTTTAAGTATCAGCACATAACATTTAAAACATGATAATTGAGAGAGATACTAAGAGAGATCAAGAATTCTCACCATTTCTTAGATTCATGGACCCAATTCAATTCAGTGGAATCCTTCATTCACATTTTTTTCCACCAAGAACGTTTTCTAAAACTCTTTGACTCCCGAATTTGGAGTATCCTACTTTCACGCAATTCACAGGGTTCAACAAGCAATCGATATTTCACGATCAAGGGTGTAATACTCTTTGTAGTAGCGGTCCTCATATATCGTATTAACAATCGAAATATGGTCGAAAGAAAAAATCTCTATTTGAACATAGAGATAATTTATTTTAATAATATCTATTTATTTTAAATTGGTTATAAAAATATAAAAAAAATAAATTCAAATTCAAATAAGTATTTATTATTAATTAAAATGAATAATAGTTATATTTTTTAATTCATGGCTGCATAAAAATTTAAAATTTAAATTTCAAAAAAATATGTAATAAATGAAATTTTACATTCCCGTTATCTAACCCGATAACCCTACGTTTCCATGACGACCCGTTTTGTCTCCTTGTTGCTAGCAAAATTTTTAATGTTATAAATACATTGAATAAGTAGATTACTCATCATTTAGTTAATACATGAACTACTTATACATATTCTTTAGGTTTTATGAATCATTTTGAATAAGAATATACCTATTAAGTATGACATGTCATATAGTGATTTTTGGAGTGATTTCTCAACCTATAAATAAGGTTATTGTTCATCATTATAGGTGAGACTTGAAGACATTTGAATAAGATGATTCCTACACTTCTACTCTCCATATTTTTTGTTCTGTATTATTTATGTTACACAATATGTTATTAGCGCGAAACTCTAACCAATTGAGATTTATTTAAATCGAGGTTATCTTTTTTCTTAAAGATTAAACAATTTTCTTTTTGATTCAGGTATACATTTATATATTTATTTGATTATAACATCTTTAACATGACTTTCATAAGTCTTTAATCTGCAACTTAATTACTGCATACTAAGTATGATAATCGATATATTTCAAATTTAAATTTATTATATTATTTATATGTCTTTTAACTTATAACTCTAAATTACATACTATACAATATGATAACAAGCCAGCTAAAATACTCCTAGGTATTTTCTTGACATACAATTATGATTATTACTTGTGTATTGTATTAAATATGACTTGTAGTTCCTACAGAGCTTTGACGTAAATGTTGAAACTAATAACAAATATTGTAGAACACTTAGAAAATATATTAAATTTATTATTTCAATACTTCATGAGTTATATGCTTTTGTAATTTTCTATGTTCATACATATAATATATTTTATATTCGTATTACACTTTATCATATATACTATTAATGTACAATTTGTTATTAAAAAAAATCAACATTATGGTAAATTTTCATCATGTCAAATTTGTCAAAAACTTGAATATGTGTCACTTGACATTTCTGAAAAAAGCTATTTGCCGTGTGTACTTATGCTTAAATTCATCTTGCTGCTAAGGGTCTTGGTGATACTATAGTCGAAGAAAATAAAGCATCAACTCATAGGATAAAGTGAAGACTATGATTTTTCATTCGTCATCATCTGGATGAAAGTTCAAAGATAGAATACTTGACAGCGAAAGATCCACTTAAATTGTGGATAGGTTTGAAAAGAAGGTACGATCGTCTTAAGGCAACAGTATTGCCAAGGGCTCGTTATGAGTGAATGCACTTATTGTTTCAAGAATTTAAAACTCTTATTGAGTATAATTCTGTTGTATTTAGAATCGCTTCCGATTAAAATTATGTGCAAAAAACTGTAAAAGATGAGGACATGTTGGAAAAAAATATTAATTATTTTTCATACCTCAAATGTGATATTACAGCAATGGTCCCGTGAAAAAGAATTTTAAAAATACTCTGAATTGATTTTATGCTTTCTAATGGCTGAGCAACAAAATGCTCTTTTAATAAAAAATCATGAAAGTCGTCCTACTGAAACTGCTCCATTACCAAAAATAAATATGGTAAAAGCATAGGATCAGTCTGAAATAAAACAAAATAATCAAGGTCGGGATTATGTGTATGGGCATGGCAAGGGCAATAGACGATATAATAATCGCCGAGGTGGTAGTCATAACAAGAGGGAGAGCAATATGAGTTCTTAAAATAATCCTTCAAGAGGCAAAGACGATCAATATCATCGTTGTGGCCTGAAAGGTCACTGAAAAAATGATATCGGGCACCTGGGCATTATATCAGGTTGTATCAAAATTCTTTTCAAAAGGGAAGTAAAGCAAGATAGTGCCTCTCTTTTCTAATACCCGAATGGAATCATATTTGAATCTTAAAGATAATGCTTAGACAACGCGTTATCGAGAATATAATGAAAAATGCTTGAGGCTAAGACGGTAGATTCAAGTTCTATCACACCAAGAGAGTAAGTGTCACGCCCCGGGAGGGTACCCTGGGCGTGGCCGGCACTCAGAGACTATTTCTAGCCCCTGAGCGAACCACTTAGCCTCCTCACATCATTCAACATCAAGATAGCGGAAGTAACATCAAAGGAATACCTTAAATAAGGGCCCAATGGCCAACATCAATCTCAACATCAACTAAGTAAGGGAAATATTACTCAGTTCAAAAGGGAACATCTGCATCAATCCTCGACATCATGTCTACAAAGCCTCTAATTCTAACTCGACTGTCTAAGAGTGGTGCCGTGACATGCCATGGCTACCAGACTCAATGAATAAAGAAAAAAAAAAACATAAGTAGAAGGGTTTCCTCCGGAAAGCAAGGAGGCTCACCAACTCAGAACTCGAACTCTGCGGCTTCAACGGTGCGTCTGCTGAAGTCCTCTAACTCCTGTATCTACATCATAAAACGATGCAGCGCCAAATGGCGTCAGTACGTGGAATGTACTGGCATGTAAAATAGCTGAATAATAGGGTAAGTACACAGCATAAAGAAACATCAACTCAACATCATATTCCATCAGAATGTCAGTGTCTATCTAAGGCAAGAGATTAGAATAGACAGTTGACTCATCAACCTCTCATCTCCACATCGTCATCACATCAAAGGGACATCACCTCGACTCAGGGGAACATCAACATCGACTCAAGGGACATCAACATCGACTCAAGGGACATCAACATCGACTCAAGGGAACATCACATCGACTCAACATCACATCAACATCAGAGTTCTATCAAAGGAACCTAACTGGGAGTTTCTCTAACCGACAACCATCACTTATGAGCCAGTGATGATACAACGAAGCGATGCCGTTGCCACATCCATCCAATACCCTGCCCGGGGTAAAGGACATCACATCAGTGGATCCACAAGAAACATCAAAAACATCAGTCCACTTTTGGGACAAGATAGGAGCCATCCGCATTGCGGTTCAATCCTCTCTTCCTACGCGGGCCACGTAGTTAATGGGTTCGAGTGGGACTCACTCTCTACCCATTTCGGTGCTCAATACTCCTCCCAGAACTCGACATGCTCATAAACATCATCATCATCATCATCATCAGTCCCAGAGGGACATAGTACATCATCATCAGTCACATAAGGACATGGTATAATAATTAATACCTCAACATCAACATCACCTCACCTCGTCACATCAACATCAACATCATAGACTCAAGATTTCTTTTTAGAAATTAGACCTTGAATTTTAAGACATCGTAATACATCATTCTCATCAACATCATCATCAAGACTCTCATCAAATGTGAAACACAATCACAACATCATCATCGTCAAGGCTCTAGACTCATTCCCTAAATTCATTATGCATGCTTTTCAATTTGCAATTCATATAGGGTTTGTAAATGCACTTACAAAAATGAGTTAAGTATAAAACAAAGTAATGATGATCATCAATTTCTGTAAGAAAATCATTTATACATAGAATACGTAAATTTTTAACATGCATCAACTCTTTACATCAACCTCATCATCAATGACTCTAATCATCAGTTCTCAGAAGGACACATGAGAGAACATTCCCATGCTTTAAGTTAGCCTTACATACCTGGAAAGTTTTGCTAACACAAGGAAGCACACCCTCCTCTTGATCTCCTCAATCCTCCCTTCCTTCAAGCCCTACCTTAGGTGACTCTTAGGAAGAACGCTTAGAATTTAGGTTTTGAAACCCTTTTCTTCGAAAACTGACCTTAATTAGGCGTAGGGGGACGTTTAGAATAATTAGGAATGGACTAAATTGCCCTCCATAATTTAAAAGAATTACTCCCCCGTCTGAAATAACACAGTCCGCGACGCGGACCTGTCGCGGACGGTGTATTTTCGGAAACTCAACTCCGTCGAAAATTTTACGGAAAAGATAAGTGTGTCTCCGCGATTAGTCCGCGACGCGGTTCCGTCGCGGAGGCTCACTGTTTTTCGTTTTGGAACGAAAAATTATCTTTTGACTCGGTTGCTCTAAAATTCGACCGAGACCCTCTTCCCACTCCATTTTCAGTGCTGATCACGAATCCACTTTTGGATTTTCAATCCGAGCATTGGAAGACACGTTTTACGCGCACCTCTCCCCTAGGGGTATTTTAGTAATTAGCGGGGCATTACATTATCTCCCCCTTGGGATCATTCGTCCTCGAATGATGAGTAGGAACGACATTTAGCACGAATAAACTCAAGACTCACCTCGATACTCGCTCAATAACATCATTACCTCGACTTCTCATCAACCTCATTAATCATATATTGAGACATCAATTTTTATAAACATCACATCATGGTATTAACATCAATTTTCATACAGGTAAAAATGTTACCTTCGACACTTTCATCAACCTCGAGCACGAACAGGTGCGGGTATTTTGCTTTCATCTTTTCCTCAGCTTCCCATGTGGCTTCCTCAACGAATTGATTCCTCCACAGGACTTTGACAGAAGATATCTCCTTGTTCCTCAGCCTGCGAACCTGTCGATCAAGGATCTGGACTGGGATTTCCTCATAAGACAAACTATCTCTAACTCCCGTGCTCTCCACAGGAATCACCAAGGCTGGATCTCCCAAACACTTCTTCAACATCGAAACATGGAACACCGGATGGATTCCATCTAACTCAGAGGGTAACTCTAGCTCGTAGGCGACCTTCCCAATTCTTCGCACAATCTGGTATGGGCCAATATAACGAGGACTTAATTTCCCCTTTTTCCCAAACCTCATGACACCCTTCATGGGTGATACCTTCAAGTAAACCCAATCGCTCACCTCAAACTCTAGGTCTCTCCTCCTTACATCTGTGTAAGATTTCTGACGGCTTTGGGCAGTCTTCAATCTTTCCCGAATAATTTTCACCTTCTCTAAGGACTGGTGAACCAGGTCAGGATCAATCAACTCAGCCTCTCCAATCTCAAACCACCCTATTGGTGATCTACATCTCCTCCCATACAAGGCCTCATAAGGAGCCATCTGAATACTCGCATGATAACTATTGTTATATGCGAATTCTATCAATGGTAAATGATCATCCCAATTTCCTTTGAAATCAAGGACGCATGCTCTCAACATGTCCTCCACCGTCTGAATAGTGCGCTCTGCCTGACCATCTGTCTGTGGGTGAAAAGCTGTGCTCAAATTCACTTTGGTACCCAATCCTTTCTGGAAGGACTTCCAGAAATGAGAAGTAAATTGGGCTCCTCTGTCCGAGATAATGGACAAGGGAACTCCATGCAACCTCACGATCTCTTGAATATACATCTTGGCATAATCCTCTGCAGTGTTAGTCGTCTTGACTGCCAGGAAATGCGCTGACTTCGTCATTCTGTCCACAATCACCCATATGGAATCATGCTGTCTCCGGGATCTCGGTAGCCCAGTAATGAAATCCATGTTAATCATCTCCCACTTCCATTCTGAAATCTCAAAGTTTTGGGCTAAGCCAATTGGCCTTTGATGCTCAACCTTTACTTGTTGGCAATTTGAACACCTTGAAACAAACTCCGCAATATCTCGCTTCATCCCACTCCACCAATAGACCTCTCTCAAATCGTGATACATCTTAGTGGAGCCTGGGTGAATGGAGTATTTAGTATTATGGGCCTCAGCTAGAATCCTCTCTCGGACACCATCAACATCAGGGACACACAGTCTACTCTGGTACCTCAATACACCATCTCCCCCTTTGGAGAAGACCATCACCTTTTGCTTCTGAACATCCTCCTTCAATTGGAGTATCACAGGATCTCGGTCCTGCTTCTCTTTTACCTCTGTTACCAGGGACGATGCAGACCCATTCCGCACACTAATTCCTCCCTCGTCGTTCTCCTCAAGCTGGACTCCCAATCGAGCCAACCTATGCACTTCCTTTACTAACTCCTTCTTCTCCTCCTCAACATGGGCTGTGCTACCCATAGACAACCTGCTAAGAGCATCAGCAACAACATTAGCTTTACCTGGGTGGTACATGATGCTCATGTCGTAGTCCTTGAGCAATTCCAACCATCTTCTCTGTCGCAGGTTAAGCTCTTTCTGACTGAAGACATACTGCAAGCTCTTGTGATCCGTAAACACGTCCACATGCACTCCATACAAGTAGTGGCGCCAGATTTTAAGTGCGAACACCACTGCTGCCAACTCAAGGTCATGGGTCGGATAGTTCTTCTCATGGACCTTAAGCTGCCTGGAAGCATAAGCCACCACTTTACCTCTTTGCATTAACACACATCCCAATCCAACTCTTGACGCATCACAATATACCACAAAACCTTCCGTCCCATCAGGCAAGGTCAATACAGGTGCAGTAGTCAACCTAACCTTTAGCTCTTGGAAGCTCTTCTCGCATTCTTCAGACCACTCAAACTTGACCTTTTTCTGGGTCAGTTTAGTCAATGGGGCGGATATGGAAGAAAATCCTTCAACAAATTTGCGGTAGTAGCCTGCTAAGCCCAAGAAACTCCTTATGTCCGTCGGAGAGGTCGGTCTTGGCCAGTTGGCAACCGCTTCAATCTTCTGACCATCTACTCGAATCCCGTCACCGGATACCACATGGCCTAAGAAAGCCACTGATTTGAGCCAGAACTCACATTTGGAAAATTTCGCATACAACTCCTGATCCTTAAGAGTTTGAAGGACAACTCTAAGATGTTCAGCATGCTCTTCCTCATCCCTCGAATATACCAAGATATCATCAATGAACACTATCACGAACATATCAAGGTAGGGTTTGAACACCCTATTCATCAAATCCATAAAAGCTGCCGGCGCATTCGTCAATCCAAAGGACATGACCAAGAACTCAAAATGGCCATATCTAGTCCTGAAAGCTGTCTTTGGGATATCACATTCTCTCACCTTCAACTGGTGGTAACCTGATCTGAGGTCTATCTTCGAAAAGCATGAAGCACCTTGAAGTTGGTCAAACAAGTCATCTATCCTAGGAAGAGGATACTTATTCTTGACTGTGACCTTGTTCAATTGCCTATAGTCGATGCACATTCTTAGTGACCCATCCTTCTTTCGTACAAACAGAACGGGAGCACCCCAAGGAGAAACACTGGGTCTAATAAAACCCTTCTCTAACAGATCTTTCAACTGCTCCTTCAACTCTTTCAACTCTGCAGGGGCCATCCTATATGGTGGAATAGAAATAGGCTGCGTCTCAGGAAGTACATCAATACCGAAGTCGATCTCTCTATCAGGAGGGACTCCAGGTAAATCCTCAGGGAACACCTCAGGGAACTCATTTACAATCGGGACAGACTCAACAGTAGGGGACTCAACATCATCAGACTTAACTCGTACAAGGTGATAAATACACCCCTTAGAGATTAACTTCCTCGCCTTCAGGTAAGAAATAAATTTACCCTTGGGTGCAACATAACCTCCCCTCCACTCTAGGACCGGTTCGTTAGGAAATCGAAACTTAACAACTCGGGTCCTACAATCTATGGATGCATGGCACGCATGGAGCCAATCCATACCAAGAATCACATCAAAGTCAACCATCTCCAACTCCACCAAATTGGCCAAAGTATCCCTATGACAGATGGACACTATACAATCTCTATAGATTCTCTTAGCCAAAATTGACTCACCAGTAGGAGTCGATACTGAAAAAGGCTCAAGCAAACACTCCGGAATAATCTCAAATTTATGGGCCACATAGGGCGTCACAAAAGATAAGGTGGCACCTGGGTCAAGTAGTGCATAACAATCATAAGAAAAGATTCGGACCATACCCGTAACAACATCTGGAGCAACCTCTTGATCCTGTCGATTACCCATCGCATACAGGCGATTTGTCCCGCCTCCAGCATTAGCAGTAGTTGCCTTCTGACGATTGCCCTCAGGGGGCGCTGTAGAAGACTGAGCTCTATTTCCTCTGTCGCTCCACCTCTGAGTCCTCGTAGGGCACTCACTCTGAAAATGGCCAGGTCGCCCACATGTGAAGCAATTATTAGTGCCCTCACGGCACGCACCAAGATGCAGTTTGCCACACCTGCCACAGGGTGGCATTCCTCTCGGACCTTGAGCAACACTGGCTTGGGACTGAGGTCCCTGTGCTCTGAAATTCTGATACCCATAGGATCGCTGATCATACCTGTTTTGCTGAACAGGTGCACTCGCCATCGACGGTGCATGGCTAGAAGACCTCTTTTGAAAGAATGTCCTATCACCTTTCTTCTGCTTCTGCTGATTAGGCTCATGCCCTTCCGATTTGGCTCTCTTCTTCTGTTGTTCTTCCCTGTCCCTCTTCTTGTCCTCCTCAGTCTGTTGGGCGTAGACCATAAGTCTAGCGATATCCATGTCTGGAATTAGCAATGCTGCCTTACACTCCCTTTTCACGTGTCTGCCCAATCCTGACACATACTTCCTCATTCTTGCCCTCATATCAAGGACCATCTCTGGAGCATATCTGGACAGTTGGATGAACTTCAAGTCGTACTCCTTGACCGTCAGCTCCTCTTGTTTCAGATTCACAAACTCCTCGACCTTCGCCTCCCTCAACTCTTGGGGAAAGAAGTGATCAAGAAAGGCACTCTCAAACTCCTCCCACTCAGCAGGCTCTGCATCCTCACCTCTAACATCCTCCCACTGGTTATACCAGACATTAGCAACATCCTTAAGCTGATAAGAGACCAGCTCGACTCCCTCCACCTCAGTTGCATGCATAGCCCTCAAGATCTTACGCATCTCATCAATGAAGTTCCGTGGGTCCTCCTCAACCTTTGACCCCGTATAGACCGGCGGGTTCATCCTCAGGAAATCTCTGAGCCTGGTTGCAGTCGTAGACTCTTGAGAACTGGAGCTAGGGGCCTGGGGACCACGACTGCTACTCTGAGAGGCTACTAACTGGGTGAGCATAGCAATAGCTCCCCTGAAGTCCGCTTCCGAAGTGGGGGCTGACTGAACCGGAGGTGCTGGTGGAGCCTCAGTAGCTCCAGCAGGTCGTCCCCGTCTCCTTGTCTCATGCTGACGAGGGGCCTCTGGTAAGGGATTTTCAGTATTAGGGACTGAGGCATCCCTTTGAGCAGCTGTGCGTTTTGGAGGCATTATCTGCAAACGCGTAACGCACGAATTAGAAAAGGGGCTCTCATAGAGCCAAGCTTTATCGCACGACATCAGAACATCAAAGAAGGGTAACCATTTCCTAAATGCCCTGTAGCATCCTGTTTATGAAGTGTGGTGCACAACACACGCATAAACGAGACTCTACTAGACACGGCTTCGTAGACTCCCTAGGACTCTTGAACTCTGTGCTCTGATACCAAGTTTGTCACGCCCCGGGAGGGTACCCTGGGCGTGGCCGGCACTCAGAGACTATTTCTAGCCCCTGAGCGAACCACTTAGCCTCCTCACATCATTCAACATCAAGATAGCGGAAGTAACATCAAAGGAATACCTTAAATAAGGGCCCAATGGCCAACATCAATCTCAACATCAACTAAGTAAGGGAAATATTACTCAGTTCAAAAGGGAACATCTGCATCAATCCTCGACATCATGTCTACAAAGCCTCTAATTCTAACTCGACTGTCTAAGAGTGGTGCCGTGACATGCCATGGCTACCAGACTCAATGAATAAAGAAAAAAAAAACATAAGTAGAAGGGTTTCCTCCGGAAAGCAAGGAGGCTCACCAACTCAGAACTCGAACTCTGCGGCTTCAACGGTGCGTCTGCTGAAGTCCTCTAACTCCTGTATCTACATCATAAAACGATGCAGCGCCAAATGGCGTCAGTACGTGGAATGTACTGACATGTAAAATAGCTGAATAATAGGGTAAGTACACAGCATAAAGAAACATCAACTCAACATCATATTCCATCAGAATGTCAGTGTCTATCTAAGGCAAGAGATTAGAATAGACAGTTGACTCATCAACCTCTCATCTCCACATCGTCATCACATCAAAGGGACATCACCTCGACTCAGGGGAACATCAACATCGACTCAAGGGACATCAACATCGACTCAAGGGACATCAACATCGACTCAAGGGAACATCACATCGACTCAACATCACATCAACATCAGAGTTCTATCAAAGGAACCTAACTGGGAGTTTCTCTAACCGACAACCATCACTTATGAGCCAGTGATGATACAACGAAGCGATGCCGTTGCCACATCCATCCAATACCCTGCCCGGGGTAAAGGACATCACATCAGTGGATCCACAAGAAACATCAAAAACATCAGTCCACTTTTGGGACAAGATAGGAGCCATCCGCATTGCGGTTCAATCCTCTCTTCCTACGCGGGCCACGTAGTTAATGGGTTCGAGTGGGACTCACTCTCTACCCATTTCGGTGCTCAATACTCCTCCCAGAACTCGACATGCTCATAAACATCATCATCATCATCATCATCAGTCCCAGAGGGACATAGTACATCATCATCAGTCACATAAGGACATGGTATAATAATTAATACCTCAACATCAACATCACCTCACCTCGTCACATCAACATCAACATCATAGACTCAAGATTTCTTTTTAGAAATTAGACCTTGAATTTTAAGACATCGTAATACATCATTCTCATCAACATCATCATCAAGACTCTCATCAAATGTGAAACACAATCACAACATCATCATCGTCAAGGCTCTAGACTCATTCCCTAAATTCATTATGCATGCTTTTCAATTTGCAATTCATATAGGGTTTGTAAATGCACTTACAAAAATGAGTTAAGTATAAAACAAAGTAATGATGATCATCAATTTCTGTAAGAAAATCATTTATACATAGAATACGTAAATTTTTAACATGCATCAACTCTTTACATCAACCTCATCATCAATGACTCTAATCATCAGTTCTCAGAAGGACACATGAGAGAACATTCCCATGCTTTAAGTTAGCCTTACATACCTGGAAAGTTTTGCTAACACAAGGAAGCACACCCTCCTCTTGATCTCCTCAATCCTCCCTTCCTTCAAGCCCTACCTTAGGTGACTCTTAGGAAGAACGCTTAGAATTTAGGTTTTGAAACCCTTTTCTTCGAAAACTGACCTTAATTAGGCGTAGGGGGACGTTTAGAATAATTAGGAATGGACTAAATTGCCCTCCATAATTTAAAAGAATTACTCCCCCGTCTGAAATAACACAGTCCACGACGCGGACCTGTCGCGGACGGTGTATTTTCGGAAACTCAACTCCGTCGAAAATTTTACGGAAAAGATAAGTGTGTCTCCGCGATTAGTCCGCGACGCGGTTCCGTCGCGGAGGCTCACTGTTTTTCGTTTTGGAACGAAAAATTATCTTTTGACTCGGTTGCTCTAAAATTCGACCGAGACCCTCTTCCCACTCCATTTTTAGTGCTGATCACGAATCCACTCTCGGATTTTCAATCCGAGCATTGGAAGACGCGTTTTATGCGCACCTCTCCCCTAGGGGTATTTTAGTAATTAGCGGGGCATTACAGTAAGACATCATTGAGTTTTATGCACCACGATAAGATATTGGGTTCGAGTCTCATGAAATTATGGCTAAACGTGCCTTATATGGATAAGACATTTAGTTTGAGTCACAATGCATCATAGTAATGATATAATGATGATTAAGGCAAAAAATAGTATATATTTTTTTTTATGAAAAGTCACGAAATTTATCCCATTAAATTTTCTACATTCCCTGAAGTAAATATGTAGCAATACTTGATAAGTTTGAAATCCGCTCAATTGATTTACTCCATTCCCATATGAATGTGGTAGTAATAAATAATAAGCCTGAAAGATGACAAATGATTAAATGTATACATAAGACATAGAGGGGAAGAATTATAATAGTCATCATTGTGGTAATTATAAAAGGAAGAACATTGTGAGTTCTCCAAATAGTCCTTCAAAACGTGGAGGTAATTTTCATCATCAAAGTGGTATGAAAGGTCACTGGACCTGTGGTCGTTGTGTGACCTAATAATTTGATAAGTTTATAAATCCTCCATCAAAAGAAAAGAAGATAAAGTGATGGTACACTTGACCTTTCAAGGTGATTTTGAGGTGTGTCATATAAATATATGATAAATTTCAAAGGCATAACAATCTTCTTATAATATAAATTTATGAAGTACATACAAATTATTAATATATCATTCTTTGCAAAGAATGTGACTTATGATAAGCATTGTGAATATTTGACTATTCTGAAAGTGAATGGATCAAGATGTGTAAAATGATTATGGGTTGGATATATGCCACAACTCACCTCTTTGGAAGGTTTGAGAAAAAAATTTAAAAAAATATTTTGGTATAAATGGTCATTAGTTTTGTACCTATGGTACGACAAAGTAAAGCAAGAAACATGTCTTGCCTAAAATTATTTTGATTAATTTTTCTTCTTAAAGAAAATGTTCACCATATTGATGGTATCATGCGATAGTACACAAAATTAATTGTGAGCTTCGAAAGAGCTATCGTATGACTATTTAAGGAATAATATTGGGGTTGTAGTAAGTCTTAAATAACGAGGGTTCACAGGAAACAACCTCTATATTTTTATGAGGTGGTGGTAAGGTCTGCGTACACTACCCTCCCCAGACCCCACTTGTGGGATTCTACTGGGTATGTTGTTGTTGTTATAGTAAGTCTTAAAGAAACTTTTGAAGTTTCAAAAGAATTGGAAAAAAATTATTATATTGAGACTATAAATTATGGAAAAATTTAATATTTTCAGATTACTACAATCTCAACAGGTTATAAATTTTATATATAAGGTTAACTGCATTTCTCCTATTTGTTGTATACAAACATGGGCATAATGACGATATCAAATGCAAAAGTATACTAGAAGTTTACTGGAATAAAGGCCAGTTGACATGACCGATCATCCATTTTGGTTCAAATATGATGCAAAAGCAATTGAGAATTCACGCGGTTATATATTGAACAAACAAAAGATTCTTCAAGAATCCTCTTATATTGCTTGGTCTCATAATGAAATGGTTATTGTACCAGCTAAGGTTGGGATCATATCCCCTTAAATTTTGAAACATATATAAAGGTGAATATAGACCCGTTCACCTGCCATGTGGACTATTTGCAACTATATAATAGTTGCATCTGTGAGATAGTCACATGTACTCTTTTTGGTCAACTTATAGATGTGTTTTTTAAGGTTGTTTGCTCGAATTGTTAGATTAAGAGCATAGTTCCAAATTATGAAATCATGTTGATAATGCTGGTTGATTTATCAGAAATTGTTAATCTCTAATTATTGCTAAATCGCTGGTTACGAGAACAAAACTCCCAAACAAGACTTGGTATGAGACGAGTTTATTTAGCATGTAGGAATATATATGCATTAAGCCAACAAGATTTTCCCATCATAATTTGTTCAGGGTCAGGAACCAAATAATTTCCATCTACACTTTGAATATATAATATCTAATTTAATTGCTCTACCACACACAAAGATAGATCCCCAAACAAGGTTAGGGTGAATGTTAGATTTTCTAATATTAGGGCGAGAGATGATTGACAACTGAATTTTATGAGCGAGATGAAGTATTTAGATCCTCGTTAATAAAAAAAAGAAAGTGAACTTGAAGTTCAAGAAATAATTGTTTGCATAATGTTGCAAATTGATTGCCATATAAATTTGCTTACCCAATGTTATAATTCAGCTGCAAATGCTCTAATGAGAAGTCCTTGAAGGACAAAGTCTCTGGTACGCTTGAAACGTGATAGACCAGTTGATATCAAATATAAAATTATTTGAGAAAGGAGAAGAAAAAAATGATCAAGATGGTCATGATAATGAGGTAAGTGTTTTAAAAGAGCATAAAGACATAACACTTCATAAAACCTTAGCAAAAGTTCAGCTACCTGAAATGATGAAAAATGAAGAGATCTCAATAAATTATGTTGTATTGAAATCAAGTCAAATGACCGTTAACAGTATATTTGATATGAAGTAGCACTTAATACTATAAATGGTGACGAGGAGTTGGAATACAAATCTATCATATAGTGTGGATGAATAAATGATTGGTCAAATAAAATGCAGTATTCAAGTATATTTTATTTCACTTAGAAAAATAATGTTATGGACTAATTGTTCATAAATGAAGATATAATGCCAGTGGAGTACCAATGAATCATTATACAAAAATATAATCATAAAATATAAAATATGGTTTATACCTTCGGGCATAAAGTGTTTTCGCAAAAATTCTTACATTATTCAATGAAGATGTATTCTCCAGTGGTGGATGCAATGAGACTTGTTTCAGTCTGGCAATAGATAAAATAGTTGAATATGTGTAATGAATGATTTCCATGTCTACCTAGATGATGAATGTTGTATGAAAATTCTTCAAAGGATTTAAAAGATTTTAAAGTGATTCCATTGAGTACCCAAACGGTTGTGAGATTGTTTAGTATAAACAACGATCAATTTTGATCTCATGAAAATAATTGAAAAATATCATGCATTAGTGCAATTCACTTATAGATTAATGATTATACAAATGTTAGAAGATTATTACATAGAGAATATTATGGGAGGAGATTGTCATATTATTATTCAAGATATGCAAGTGACTCAATGCATAGAAGATGTGTGATTTTCTTTGATCAAAAGGGACGAGCTTCAACAAAATTGGAATGATCAATCTTCATGTTAGAAATTATGAATAATGCATATATCAAATATTTTTCGATCTACATAAAGCTCGATCTCAAGTGGGCTATTTGTTTACATGTGGAGATTTAACGACCTGGCCCAATAATGTGAAGTATTGTCCGCTCTTGGCCCTAGCCTATCACGGATTTGTCCCTTTGGGCTCACCCCAAAAGGCGCCACAGTATTAGGTTCAACCCTTTACTTAATAGCCCAAAACTCTCCCTCTCTTTTCCGATGTGGGATCTGCCTAAGTGAGCCAAGCATTACGTATCGCCGTCCTTGCACTCACTCCCCATAGGAACTCAGCGTCCTCATTGAGGTTTACCCCACCACCGTACTAGTCGAGAGTCAGCTCTGGTACCACCTGTAACGACCTGGCCCAACACTGTGAAGTATTATCCGCTCTTGGGCCTAGCTCATCACGGGTTTGTCACTTTGGGCTCACCCCAAAAGGCGCCTCACAGCATATAGACCAGTCCTTTACTTATATACCTAACACCTCTCTTGTGTTTTGCCGATGTGGGACTTCTCATCTCAAGATGGGTTGTTACATACAACCCCTAAATGGACTCCGCGTCCTCGCTAAGGTTTGCCCCACCATATGAGATTCGCCTAGACTCAGCACTGAGGTTTGCCCCGTCTCACCGGGATTCGCCTAAACTCAATTGAACTCTGACCCACATCGATAAGGCTGACACAAGAGTAGCTTTAATACCACCTGTAATGACCTGGCCCAACACTGTGAAGTATTGTCCGCTCTTGGGCCTAGCCCATCACGGATTTGTCCCTTTGGGCTCACCCCAAAAGGCGCCTCACAGAATTAGGTCTAACCCTTTACTTGATTATCCCATAACTCTCCCTCTCTTTTTTGATGTGGGATTTACCTAAACGAGCTAGGCGTTACGTATCGCGGTCGATGTAACACCCCATGTATTAGGTGTATTAGTCCTATGCATACAAAATATGATATGATTTGGTAGGAGGAGCACCAACTTTAAAAGTGCCTAACTTTTGGACTGGAGGGCGATAATTGTATCTAATGCTTAAGACGAGTGAGTGTATATAAGTGTTAATCCAAATTGAGGAGAACACAGCCTTAAACAAAGTGAAAGGAAGTGAGGTGCTTGTAAGACTTAGGAAGCTAACAGGTGAGTCACCTACGTGCTTAGCTTAAATAGGCTAGGTAGACGGAGACGAGGCCCAACACCGAATTTGTTCAAGTCCAATAAAGAATAAATCTCGAGTTAAGGTTGTAATTTGGTCCCATGGTTTAGTATCATAAAGGGACAATTTTTTCAACCCAAGATGAATAGGAAAAGGGACAATTACATTCACAACCTACTTCACAAATAGGGCCCAAACTAAGTGAAAGTAGAAGAAACAAGTTGGCTGCAAGGTCCAACAAATTGAAGCCCAATAAGGCCCAAGTGAAAGGGCCAAGTTGTTGCATCACCACCTTAATAAAATAAGGCTTAAAGTGTAAAATAAAGTCGGCCAAAAGTGTCCCTTTAAAAGGGATTAAAAACTAGCAACTTTAAATCATTTTAACAAAGTCAAAAATCAGATTTTCTAAAAGTTTCTCCTTGCTCTCTCTTTCTATTACAAAGCAGCCACAACAAGACTTTAGGGTTCTTGGAGTAGCCCTACATCTTGGAGGTTAAAGTAAGTAAGAATACCTATGTATTTAGTGCAATATTTCCATGGAAGACATGAAGAGTAAGTTGGTTATGCTTGTGCAGGAATTTTGGACAGCATGTGTTCCAAATATTGTTGTACATTTTTCTTGTTTATTAAGAGAATTTACTCTTGTTGTTTAGCTAGATTATGAAGTAGTATTTATGTTTTTAACAAGGTTTGGTTCTGTAGTGATGTAGGAAGGCTGCTGCACTATTTTTATCTTCCACAAAAATGAATTCTTATATGATATTTTAATTGTGCTCTTAGTAGGAATTTGTGGATTGATAATTGGGAATTGTTGTTGTATGTCCACCATATACTTGGGGACTATTTTAGGACTATTTTTGTGTGAAAATATGTTGGAGACAATTTGGTCGAAGTTGAAATGGGTTTGGGATTGTTGACGTCCAAATGTAGTGAAAGGACGTAATGTTATGTTGCATACTTGCGTATTGTATAGAGTTGTTGTATGTTGTACTTTATGAGCTGTTGTAAGCCTGTTATGGGACTAAAACAAGCTTGATAAGATGTGTATATGGGAATGTGTATTAGAAAATACGATTAGGAGTGGAAAGGTTAAAAGAATACTCTTTGGTTGATAATTACGAGCTTGCTGCACGGATATTATATTTGGCTGGAATTAGACTACCAAGATGTGTTTATTAGTTGCTAACACTAGTTTTATCACCTACTCTATTGTAGATAAATATTGGGGGGAAAATGAGGATAGTTCGAGGTAATAACGTGGTCGCACAATGAGGTATATAAGGCTACTCATTTTCATATTATTTTGCATGAATCTAGGTTATTCCTTGGCACATAAAGGCACTTACAAACTCCGACATGGCTGATAACCGAGTCTCCACTCTATAACATGTTCATATGCTCCCATACATGGCCATTGTCAATTCTGCATACCTACTTTGTCAATTCTGCAAAGATACATGAGTTCCTTTTGTTGCTAATTAAATCCACATGTTATTTCATCTCCTACGCAATTCATTAGTCGAGTTAGTTACTCTTTTTGTTATGGTACTGTCTTGTAAGATTGTTACATGTCACATGTTATGTCTATAGTCCTACAGCTCTGAATGTTATGACCACCAAAAGAATCATCTCAAAAGTAAATAAAAGATTAATTGAAGTTGCTTATTGATGGGTGGTATCTCAAGGGTGGAAGAATCACCTAGCATGGGTCGATCCAATATTACGGGGGTATCTCAGGGGTGAAAGGAAAGCCTAGCATGAGTCGATCGCGATATTAATTTACCATTGATCAGCTGGTCATTTACATGATATATTATGCACAGACTATACAATAAAGAAAGGTAAAGTAATAAAAAGGACATAAAGTACATGATTCTACAGTATGACTAAAGATGCTCTCTTATCCGTACATACTAGTTTATGATTTCATTTGAGTTCTTATTTCATATACAAGACTTCCTGCCTTACATATTCAGTACATTTTCTCATACTGACGTCCTTTGTAGGGGACCTGCATTTCATGCTGCAGGTACAGGAGCTAGTAGATCTACCCAGTAGAAGTACAGGATATTCAGCTGCTATTAATGAGCTCTAGGTTGCTTCGGGGCTTTGTGTGTCTAGAGCTTATATTTTTGTACTGTAGGGTTGGTCATGAGGCGGGGCCTGTCCCGATCCTTAATAGATATTGTTCCTTATCTAGAGGCTTTATAGACTATATAAAGTAAAGTGTGGTCAAGTATCGTACTTTAAAAATCGTGGCTCCAACGACCTAGTCATATGCATTTCCTTTTGGCTTGTTAATACTGTCTATTGTTTTTTGAAAGCATGTTGAATATGGAAACCTCTTATAATGTTCATAGCAAATGCATAGTTATATATTGGTTCTCCCGAGCCTTGTCGGCAACGAGTGTCAGTCCGCCTTAATGGGACTTTAGGCGTGACAATAGGCACAACAATATCTTGACATTCAATGAATCAAATGCTAGCAACCACTTCTTCAAATCATGCAGAAATAATAGACATCCATGAAGCAAGAAAATGTGTGATTTTTTCAACCACCATATATAAAAATAATGTTGCAAGTATAACTCAATTGAAGGGAGGATATATCAAAGGAGGCTGGACGACAAAGCATATTATTTTTTCAGACATGATCGTTAACAAAATAGTGAGAGAGAAATTCACCAGATTTGTTCAAGTGATAATTTTGCATATTTATTCACTTAGGTATTGCTAACACAAATATTTGAGAAGTTGAGGTATAAAATTGGAATGTGCGGTCTTCGAGATATCAAGTGAAGTTTTCATCATGGGGAGTATAATATGCGTTGTACTCTTTTTTTCTTAACCAAGATTTTGTCCCTTTAAATTTTTCTAGTGAGGTTTTTAATGAGGCAACATTCAAGGCGTATTAAAAGATACACATACTCTTTTTCCTTCACTGGGCTTTTTATCACTAAATATTTTTAGTAAGATTTTAACGAGACACATTATCTATGGACATCCAAGGGGAAGCGTTATAAATACATTGAATAAGTGGATTGTCCATTTAGTTTGTACATTAACAACTTACATTCATCTATATATATATTCCCTAGGATCTATGAGCCATTATGAATAAGAATGTATCCATTAAATATGACATTTGATATGGTGACTTTTGAAGTGATTTCTTAATTTATGAATAAGGTTATCATTCACCATTGTAAATGAGACTTGAAGACATTTAAATAAAATGATCCCTACACTTTGTACTCTTTATATTTTTGTTATATATTGTTTATGTTTCACAACATATAAAATTTTAAATTCAGTTATAATTGTTTATAATAATTTTGAAATTTAACATTAACAAAAATTATCACTTCCAAGAAATAACATATAAGTAAATTGACATATTTCATGAAGAATATTTAAATACTCATAAATCTATCTTCATCCCTTCTTTTCATGTTTCACAACAACTATTTTCATCACTCAACAAAATAATCATGCAACTCCAATATTTTTTTTTATACAACAAAGCAGCAATGGTTGTACGTATGAAATTCATTAAAGATCAAATCTTGAATCAATTTGATATATGTCATGTAAAATAAATTTTGTGTGTCAGTCATTTTTCAAGTTTTAAATTATTGATTTCTCACCTCAACACTTTTCTTACAGACTCATGTCAGAATAACGCGATGAACTTTTTTTCTTGCTTAAAGTGTATACACAATTATTATATATATGTATTGAAATTTTACTTGATTTTGACTTCTGTTTAATTAGTTTGTAATTAACCATCTTCGAATTCAAGTACTTTTATAAAAATTCAATAGACGTGAACATATGACTTCTAAATACAAATTTTGCTATTTCTTATTCAGTATAATTTTCTGTATCTTTTTTTGATGGATTTATATAATTGATTGAAATGCATTAAATGATATTTTTTGATTCTTCTCTTGAGACTGTGAAGACGATAAAGCAAATCAATGGACGAGAGAAATAAAAAAAAATTGTACAAGATATATTTGTTGTTCATTATCCTAATTTTACTGCTTTATCATTGCATTGTTTGAAATCATGTAAGGATTTTTTTTTTAAAAGAAAAATAAATAAATTATATCTATCCATAAATAATTTTGCTTTTGTTTATGATTTACCTTTTCTCCGGCCGTTGAATGTGGCTTCAGAGCATTGAGACAAAACTACCATATCAATTTGGTATAGGATTATGTTTTATTATTTATTAGTTTGCTTGATTTTAGCTTTTACTTCAATGGTACTAATATTTAGAATGAAATTTGTACATGGCTTATGTATATGAAAGTTTATTGTCAATACAATACTAGATTTTGAATCCATAGGTTTTACATTTTTACTAGAAAAATAAGTAATTGTCTTTTTACGAATTCTTAAATAAGCATATGTTTATGAAATAAAATTTAATATACTCAAATAAAATATAATATATAAGTTGTAGTATAATGTAATTATATTTCCGCATATCGTGTGGGATTAGTCTAGGAATCGTGTTTTAAGTTTGCAAGTGATTCTATTTATACGTATATGTTCAGAGGAATTTAGAAAATATTCTTGGTGAAAAAATACGAAGAAAAGATTCCATTAAAACAAAGTTTCAATAATAATCTTGTCAGGTCGATTATGTAACAACTTTTTGCTAAATAACCAAAAATTATACTATGTTATGTATGCTTCAAACAATTTAAATTTGATCTCTTGGGGCTGCAGGGCAACCAAAGAAAACTAAAAATAAAATGAAAAGTCTAGCAATCCATAATGTATTTTAAAAATGTAAGTCAAACAAAACTTCTCATAGTCACTAACTATATATACTATTTATGATGGTGTTAAAGTAAAGGAAAAGAACAAAAAACCTATATAATAAAACAAATACCTAAATTCTAAAGTGCTAAGATGAAGCATAATTCAAGAATGCCTATGATGATGAAAGAAAAAGGTGAAGCAAGAGGAGTTGTTTGGGATGGATTATTAACACTTCCTTGGAAACTTGTTGCAGCAATATGTATATGAAATTTCTGGCCAATTTGGCAGTGGCCAGCAATTCCACAGACATAGTAATAATCACCAGAAGCTGGAAGAGTAATGGAGTCCTTGCCAGTGTTGAATGTGGCAATTGGATCTGTAATTATGCATGAAGCATATTCTTGCTTACTCACTTGCATCACATTGTGGTACTTCTTGTTGTAGTTGAAAACTGCATGCAAGTTGAATGAATGAACACCCTCAATTAGTCCATAGAAATTTAAGTTTAGCACTAGAACATTTTCAAATATCACTTCACTTTTGAAAATAATTTTTTTTTTTTTTCAAATTTTACGAGGCAACGTAGTCAAACACCCACTAAATTCTCCATGCAATTAAAGTTTGTGTCAAATTTAGTATAAATTCTGTTTCTTTGTTTGTTAGTTCTTTGTGACTGAGTGTCTTACTTTCCTTTTTTGATTATCTTAAAAAGAGTGTCTTTTTCTATTTTTAGTTAGTTGACAATTCAAACATCCTATGTGACAAATTTCAAACCACAAAATTCCAAAAACATAACAGCATACTATGCATAATCTTAATGTAAGACCATGACAAATTTCAAAAGTCTATCTTTATTTTGAAATTTATAGTCAGAGTTGTTTTTTTTTTTTTTTGTAGGTAAAGATATTGTTGCTGCTAATGTTGTATAAATACACATGGATTTCCTAAGTTGTTTGTTGATTATGATGGAAAAAATTAGCATGTATAATAAAAGTAATATTAGATTATCATAAAGGAATCGTTTACAAAAGTTTAAATGTATAATAAAAACATATTTATATTTTAGAAACGTACTTAAAATTATCAAAAAAAAGTCATGAAAATTTATTAAATCAAATTTTGACCTATATATATATACAATATAATTTTTAGACGAACTGACACCTCTCGATCAAGGACGACTCCGCCCCTATTCTCTATAACAACTACAAATAGCCTGAAAAAATAATATCGTTATAAAGAGGTTATGATATTGAAAATAGAAAAAATTATTACTTACTTAAGATGTCATTAACTTGAAAATTCTTGGATGAGGCCCATTTACTATAGTCTACATTGCCTATAATCCAACCTTGAAATCACCAACCTCATAAACAGCAGCCATTGTGGAAGCAATCATAACTGTAACAAAAGAGAGAAATATTATTGGTTTTTTGGTGAAAGCCATTTTTGAGAGAATTTTGCCAATACTTTTTTTTTTAATAATGGCTACAATGACCTTTTTAAATAATAGTCGGAAAACCCTATATTATTCTGAAACATTATTGTATGAATTTATGGAAATTAATACTCTATAAAGGAAATTGTGGTTTAATAATTAAGTACTTAAACATCAACCAAAAACCTAAATTTTATAAGGAATTAAATAGATTTTATTATTTGGAAATTTCGTTTTCTCCACTTAAAGGAAATTGTCCAAACTGAAAGCTTCCCAAAAGCGCAAAACTGTTTCCTCAAATTAATAAAGTTTGTGGTACTTTGGGTTCTTGGCTATTTTTAGTTCTTGAATTATTTTGCTCAAGTATTCTAATTCATTAAAATCAAAAACAAAAAATGGCAAGTACTTGCTAGAAATTCTTTTTTTTTTGGGGGGGGGGGGGGGGGGGGTGAATTTCAAAAGTACTTGGAAATTATATGGCCCAAGTACTATGCGTGTTTCCTTAAATTCTATTCTTAGAAAGGCAAGGAGGCAATTAACTACTCCTATAAAAGCCTCAATTGAGAACCTCATAAGCTCAATGTTCAAATTACTAATATTTAAATTCAAATATCAAAATTTTTTGTTAGTATAAAAGTGTAGCTATGACTTTCGTCAAAGAGACAATGTTGGTCATGTTGGTGGTGATGATGGTAGCGGCAGGATCCACCATGGCTGCTATGTATCAAGTTGGTGATTCTTCTGGATGGACAGTCAATCACGATTACAATGAATGGGTTTTTTTCAAGCAATTTAAAGTTGGTGATATCCTTGGTATGATCTTTGGCATAGTTTTGGCTCCCTCAATTTAATTTAATTCCTTTGCCTTGAATTATTTTAGTAGAAACTAGACACCGTAAGCTTTTGAAAAAAAGTAATTATTTGAAGCAAACTCGAATTAATGCTCCCATATTAAGTGAACTGTTAAGACCTTTTTATAGTTCAGAATAAGTGAATTAGTTCAGAGAAATGTTGAAACTTCTTTATTTCTTTTCATATTTACCCTATATTTAATGAAGTTCTTAACAATTTTATATTTTTTTAGTGGAACAGTTTGAAATAATCAATAGTGAAAGTTTTTTGATTAATATCCTTAAATATTTTCTTAAGAGATGTGTCATATTCCCAACAATTCACATAATATGGAATTGATGGGGAATTGGAATATACTTCCTCTGTCCATCTTTGCTGATATGGGTAATTTTATTAAATCACCCTTTGAATATAATAAATATAATGTCTTGAAAAAAATATAATAGGAAAATGACTATATATAATAAATGATAAGAGTAAATTAGAAACTTAGTATAAAATTATCTCTTGATTTCATAAAGTGGACAAATATTATATTGGACATCCCAAAATAATATAGAGACAAGTAAAAATACGTTAAAACTTTAAATGACATCAAAGTGAGTATTATTATAATAAGTAAAGGGTAGTCAGATTATTAAAGGACCAACTTTTCATGTTACATTGTCAATTAAGAGACATTGATAATCAAAATAGTTTTTTTATTGACTTTTGATTTTGCATATTTGTTTAATTGTATAGACAAACTTTTAAACGCCATATATACCAATTCATTTATGTAAATTGCGGTGCAAAGATAGGATTTCGAATTATTTTAAAATGTAAATTTTGTAAACATGAGCTAAAATTATTGAATTATGTTTCTTTTTATGCAGTTTTCAATTACAACCCCCAATTACACAACGTAAGGCAAGTAGACATGAACGAGTACAACGCATGCACGGATATTAAGCCAATTGCCAGCTTCAACTCCGGCAGTGACTCAATCACCCTGGAAGGCGCTCCTGGCGGGGACTACTACTTCTTGTGTGGCATTCCTCTTCATTGTGCATCTGGAATGAAACTTCACATCAAAATTAGTGAGGCTATTTCAATAACTCCTCCTACTATGATGGCCAATGCCAATGCCAATGTGAAGAATAATCCTTATCTGCTTATCCTCATCATTTTCCTAGTTGTTCTTCAACAAACTAGCCAACTAAAACTCTAAAACCTAACTCTTCTGCTTATTCATTTAACATGTTATTCATATTCTTTCTTCTACCCATAGTTTACACATTACACCGCAGGGTCGTATAGTTCATTTTTCTTTCTTAGGTTAATTTTTGGTAGTTATTTAGTATTAATTTTGTAAGTGGTTCTTCTACCAATTTATTAAAGATAATTTTATTTTATGATTTACAGTTACAGTTGTTAAAAGAAGTTTGTATTTATTTATTTAATTGCCTAATTAAGAGATCCGCATTACTTATTAACTAATTGGCCAATGTCAAGTAGGGTTGAAGCGGAACGTTCTGCCACGTTTGTTTTGATAGTTTCATTAATTATATGGCATAGTATGATTTAGTTTCATGGTTCTATAATCATGAAAATCCTTACTTTTTGAAACCACCTATTTGGTGGTATCCTATGGTGTCTTATATATTTTTTACCAATTATGCCCTTACTTAAATTTAAACAATTTTAATTTATCATTTATTCTTTATTAAACTTTACCCTGATATATGTACTGCTTTTGTATAACTTATATCCCTCCGCATCAACTTTTGAAACTTCTTTTCCACCTCCAGTCTTTTCTTTCATGTTTTAGTCTATTTTTTGAGGTTTGTCTTTTAAAAGCTCTTACGTTTTTATTTTCATTTGTTGTTTTGTATGGATTGAAGATATATTAGCTTGTATGTTTTCCTACTTGATTCTATGTAATTTCTTTAAAAAAAATTATAAACAAATTTAATATTTATAATAATTAAAGATATTTTTGTAAATTTATAAGTTATGATACTGTAAAATACCATATCATATAATCCGTTAGAGGTGAGAGGAGGCATAAACCTAAAGACAACATGGGGCATAAGCATCTGTAATTTTCTAATTTACAGTTTAATAAAATGACATAATAATACAAAAAATGTAGAGTAAATTAAAAGTTTAAGAAAGCAAAAGAAATTCATAGAAAACAATATATGTATCTGGAGGATATTTTTACAAGTGCAAGCAATGCAATAGTATTAAAGTCATCATGTGATACAAATGAACTATAACTTTATATTGAATAGAAGTAGCATTAAGTCCAAAATTTCCATAAATGAAAGGGACAAACAGAAGAAATGACCCGGTTCTCTAACATTTCAGAAGCTCAAGTCTGCAAAACTTGATATTTATGAGCCGTAAAAAAAAAAAGGATGGTAGATACAATTCGTAGATTAAAGTTTAAAAATAGGAAATCTTTCCTGCGTTTTAGGGGCTGAATTTCGGGTTATAAATCCTTTTACGATCTATAGATTAAAATTCTAAAATTTAATTTTTAGTCGTGTTCGTATGAACTAGATTTACGACTCGTGGATGAAGTTACAAGTTGTAGATGAGTCTCATAGATCAAACTTCAAAAACTCAATATTCACTTTGATTTTTACGAGAGGTATATCTATGGTCTGTAGATGGATCCACTGACCATAAATGGGCTCGTGTAACCTACCGAAGTCAGTTTTTCTTTAGGATTGTTTAGGTCTTTTTCCACTTATTAGTCCCTGCTTTATGTCATTTACGTGTATCCTTAGTAGGATTAAAGGGAATTAGTCGACTAAAACCCTCCAATTCATGCTTTCATTTAATACTCTGAAATCATATTTTTTTCATTTAAGGCTCCTCTCAAACAAGAACCTTCAAGCTTCAATTTAAAAATTCGAGCTAAGTCTTTCATTTCAGGTATGTGAAATTTTCATGATCAATTTATATTTAGTATTTTTAGTATATATATGTATGAGGTAATTTTAGATAAAGTATCTACTAGTTCAGTATCATTCATTCGATATTCATGCGCTATTCAGTTTTTATTATTATCAACATTATCAGATTATCAGTGTAAACTCAGTTGGGTGGGTTACTTAGCATTGATCAGCGGACTTCCGGAATGAATGCTCATGGTCAACGTCAGCTAAGACCTTTAATCGCAGTCCCTAAGTCCTAAAACTACATACCACCTTAGATCAATATAGCCCTTATAGGCATATATCATCAACTTATTACGTATAGTACCGCGCCAGACCAAATTAATCTTTATACCCTGGCAAAGAACAATTTGTCTTCTTTGATAAGAAAGCAAGCATCAAACTCCATGTCTAGCTCATATTATTACATCTCACTTTTAGTATCTCATACAGTTAGTCTCTCAGATGTTGCATGACCTTATACTCAATTATTTCAGTCTTTAAGTATGTAACAGTACATGTTTATCTCTTAGTCATTGCATTGCATCATGCTATATCAGTTTAGTATTTCAAGTTTAGCATGTTCAGTTATCAGTTTTATCATCTGTATTCCACATACTCAATATATTCAAAGTACTGACTGCATACTCTTTAATTACGCTACATTATTTTATAATATAGGCTCAGACGTTTAGTATCAAACCAGCAGTTGGTATGGATTCCAACCAGCATTCAAATTCATGTTCCATTGTACAATGAGTGAAACATGTATGTTTGGATGATCGAGATTGCTCCTCCACCAAGAGTAAATACATACCCACTTGTGAATTTTATGTTATTTTATTCGATGATTTAATTTGCATTACTATGTCCCTCAATCATGGTGGAAAAATATTCATTATATTACAAAACTTAGTCTTCTGTATGTTTCAAATACCCCAAAATTTATTTCTTTGTCATCTAGTGAGTTTTTTGGGATTATTTGTGAATTAACTCAATTTTCTAAAAACACATGCCATATCTGGTTGCGTACAACTGATGATATACATCAAACTTCTCAACACTTTTGCATAATCTATTTATCAGCCACTTTCACCTTGATTCTTTTGAAATATAACACTCACATTGATTGGACCGTTGGCAATATTAAAACCTAAATATTTTGAACTTGTCAAGCACTCTTTCAATATAATGGGATTGAGATAATGCTAGATCTTATGGAGCTTTATTAATTCTAATTCCTAAGATCAAATGAGAAACTCCTACGTCCTTATATCAATTTTGCTAGCCAACATACACTTAGTAGCATTTATATTGTTATATCTTAATCATCATTATATAAACAAACAATGATTTCATGATTTGGAGTGTGTTTAATATAAACACATTTGTCACACTCATTGATCATAGGCTTAAATCATTTACAACTACTCCAAATTGTCCACATATTTCAATTGGACATCTCAATTCAAACTTGTACGTGATGACCCTCCAGGTCATTTTATCTGCTCCTCGTTCTTTTAAGCATTTAGAGATTTTTTATAGCGATTTCAAGTCATTTATGACTTGCTGGCACGGATAGCTCAGTTGCCAGGTCATCATTTGTTTTTTTATGCTAGTCTTTGTGTATTAGAGCTGTAAGAGCCCAGACTTTGTATGACCTTAATAGAGCTAAAAGATTTTGGTTTCAGGAAGTTTTGGACTAAGGTGACGCTCTATGGGAGCCCTCACGGGCCGTGTAAGGTCACACAGCCCCGTGTGGAGCCCCATGAAGTGACCCTTGGCCTATGGAGGAGTGTTGACCCTTAAGAGTGGAGTTTTAAACTAAGGTACTCCACCCTTGGACCCCTCATGGTCCGTGTGACACTTCACGGACTGTGCGGTGGCCTTGGCTTAAAATCCCACAATTTTGGGATCAAGTGTAGTGCACGACCAAGAACATGGCCCGTATGAAGTGGAACAACCTGTGTGGCCTTACGTATGGGCTCTGGAGTGTAATATGTTCTAAGTATTGAATCACTGTCTCAGAACTCATCGTGGAGGAGTTTTCTAAGGGAGGTGGTATGGGAATTCATATGGCTCGTGTGGCCTTGTACGACCCGTGTGGCTTTCCGTGGGGGTAATTTCATTGATTTTTTCTAAGTATGAAATCTTCAAGATCAAGCTATGTTTATTTTCAAGCCTTCAATTCAAGGTTATTTATGTTGTTTAGGGTAATCATAGGTCTCCTATATCAAGCCAAGTTCAAAGGAATTCCAACAGCTAAGTTTTTCACAAGAACCAATAGAAGGGTCAAATTTAATTGGTCATATCTCTTAGAACAAAAAGAACTGGGTGGCCTGAGACCTATCAAATTGAAGCCCTTTGAATTAGTTTTCCAACACATCTGGTTTCACCTTATTCTGAGTTCGGAGCAAAAGGTTATGCCCATTTTCGTAAAGCCCATTTGTGTAGTATTTTCTGAAATTTGCCTAAGTGAGGTCTCACGGGAGGGTTTCACGGTCCGTGAAACCGTGTACGGACCGTGAGACTTCCTCACAGGACTCCTTGAAAGGAATGTTATTTTGCTTCATTAATAGTTTTTTTTTGGTAATTGCGACTTCTCCTAAGGGACTTTTATCACTTCCTATGCTATCCTAAGACCTTAAATGACCTAAAATATATTCCTCTCGTTCTAATTCATTTCTACACTTAGAATTATTCAAATTCTCTCATCTAAAGAACTCCCCTCAAGTGAACCATTGGAGATTAACTTGGAGCATAAGGAAGGGTCTTCTTCTTCATCAAATTTCTTCCATTTTCTCCTTGAACCTTCTCTATTAGCTAAGGTATGTGGGTTTTGATCCTTGGTTCCTTTCAACCATAGAGACCCAAACTCCTTTTTAAGTAATTTCATGAAATCTAGCTTACATTAAATTTGGGATTTTATGATATTGATTTATTAAATTCAATAGATTTATGAGTTATTTTTATTTACTTATTTTAAGTTGATTTAAGCTACAATATGATGAATTACATTGGGTTATGATGTTATGAAAGTGCATGTCCCCTTTAAAGCTTGATTTGTGCATGGGTAACTGTCACGACCCGAGGTCGGGGCCTAGATGTGACACGGCGAATGGGGACTCGAGAGTCCCCAAACAAGCCTCAAAGTATCAAATTTCCACATCATTGGTTCAAAATAAATTATTTAAGCACATATCTAAATGACGGAAATCAAATCTCAAGAATCCATTCGTTTATAATTAAACAAAATGAGAAAGTTTTACAAGTGCCCAACTTTTGCCTCTAGTCATAAGATGGGACGGGGGCCAAGACATGTCCAGGGCTCACCCTCAACTAAGAAGATAAATAGGTAACAACATAGGTAGAAGGAAGGTGGCTCATCCTTGGAATATAGGACTCACCACAATATCAACTCTCCGAATTCGAGCTACCCTTCAAGTGGTGGATGATCATAACACACGGTCCCTACATGGTAAAATCATGTAGGCATAGAGTATGCGTTAGTACGTTTGAATGTACTAAGTATGCGGGTATGCAATGTACGTGACTTACCGAACCTGCATAATCATGTTAAGTGGCAAGGGCACATAATATACAAGGAATATATATTCAATGGAAATTTAATATACAAGATGCCATGAAATGCGTGATGCGTGCAATGCAATAGTGCTCCTATATAACGGGGATGGACTATAACCGACAAACCAAATCCATGCGAGCTATTACACGAATTGGACCGATTGGGACCTCCCATCGGTAGGGAGAAGATTACTTGCCAAGGGTGATCTACATCACACCTTACGACCCGCTTTTCGGTGGATGGACACCTTCCTTACGACCCGCTTTTCGGAAGGATTTACAAGATCAAGACAAATCATAGTCATGTATAAATAGACGAATTACATCCGTCCCTATGTAGGCACATAGTTCGAGGAAAAGGGGGAGGACCCCCAATTCTATCGGTGCTAAGTCTTACACATCCCACAAGAATACTTATATATATATATATAATTATGCTTTCAAGAGAGTCAAGTGCAAGTTCATAACGTTCCAGACATAATTGGGCTCAACGCCGATTTACAAGATCATATTCAAGATGCCAATGCAAGGAATAGCTCATCTACAAGTACAAGATGGTGCAAGCACCCAAGATGCTCAAAGAGCCAAGATTATAGACATACCGGTGATCACCTTATTGTCATATCCCATGTCTTACCAAAATTCACATTTTAGTTCCCTTTCCGGACAAATTTTGGGCTTAACCCACATTTCCAAACTTTTCATATACCAATGCCGTGAGTATGATGCAAATGTAAAAATGTAGGAATGGCATGGGTGATGTAGAGTATATTTAAATGTAGCAACAAGAGGTAAAAACTAGAAAATCCATAATAAAATTAGTAAAAATGGTAGTAACATCACCCATACATAAAACATAGTTAGAGGGACATGCAAGTTCATAATTCCATAATCCAAATAGTTCATTTCCATAAAACTAACATAAATCATGGTAGGGAGCCTGAACTAACACATGCATGGTTCAAAGTACCAAGAACAAGTAGTAAAATTTACATTTTTAGGAGTCAAGTTCATAATTTAGTTTAAAAGAGAATTTGGGTCTTCTTGGTTGAAAGGAACCAAGAATCAAACCCCACATACCTGACTTGAAGACAAACTTGAGGAGAAGTGGGCTTCAATTGAGAGCCTTGACTTGAATTTCCTAGAGAGAGAGGTTGGAGAGTCTTGGAGGAGTGAAGCCTTAGTGAGAGGAGTGAAATGAGAGAATGGGTGAAAATGAAGAAGATCAGCTGATTTATGGTCTTAGGAGGGGTGGAAAATACCCAAAACACCCTTAAACTAATTTATATTTACATAAAAACCAAAATCAAAACGGGTAAAAATATTAAGTACTGTTCACGGTACTGTTCACGACACTGTTCACGGCCAGTGAACAGTGACACGGTCCGTGAACAGTAACCGTGTGACTTTACATAGAATTTTCAGAAAATTATTTCAAGCCAAGGGCTTCCAACGGAAGGTCGTACGGACCGTGTGATGCTTAACGGACCGTACAAGGGTCCGTATGAAGGTACCAAGGAAGTAAACACACTTAGAACAAAATTTGGCAAGAAAATCGTGGGCCAAAGCAGCCTCACGGACCGTTTGATGCCACACGGTCCGTGTGGCTGGCCGTGTGGCTTGCCTGCACGAATAGTCTGAACGAAAACGAGCATAACTCCTTGGTCCGAGCTCGGAATTAGGTGAAACCAGGTTCGTTGGAAAGCTAATTCAAAGATCTGTAATTTGATATATTGTAGGACACCTAATTCGTTTTGTGCTAAGAGATATGACCATTTAAAGTTGACCCTTCTATCGAATCATATGAAGAACCTTTAGGATTAGTGTCGGAGAAGTTTAGGAATGTAAAAAGGGGTTTCAAAGGTCATAAAAAGCCTTGGAGATGAACCAAAATATCAAAGACACCTCAATAAGATGGATCCGTGAATTTCACAAGGGCCTTGACACGGTTAGCTTCACGGTCCGTGAAGCTTTTCACGGCCCGTGAAGGCTCCCGTCTGGCCCAGACAGGTTTTACAAAAATGGGCGTAACGTCTTGCTCCGAACTCGGAATAAGGTGAGACCGAATGCGTTGGAAAGATAATTCAAAGGGCTTAGATTTGATATGTCATGGTCCACCCAGTTCATTTCGAGCTAAGAGATATACCTATTTAAAGTTGGCCCATCTATCTGCACTTGAGAATAATATAGCCAAGGGAATTCCTTTGAACTTTTCTTGATGTAGGAGACCCATGATGAGCTTAAACAACATAGATAAGCTAGAATTGAAGGCTTGAGAGTGAATTTAGCTTGAGCATAAGGTCCCGTACTTAGAAATATCTCACTCCGAAAGCTTTACGGATGACCTCACAGCCGTGATGGCTCCCATGAAGTGCCACCTTGGTCCAAAACTTTTCCGAAATCAATTTTCATGCTTTCTTGAGGTCGTACAAAATTCCGGGTCCTTACATCATCTCCCCCTTGGGAACATTCGTCCTCGAATGTGGAAGAGCAAGGCTTGAAGGGCTTGACTTAGAACATGAAACATCCAAACACAAGATACAATGCATAGTCTATCATTTGAAAATCATAAATCCTTTAAAACTGATACCAAAACATATTTAAATCACTCAAAACATCTTGAAAAATCATTTTTGTGCACATGTATGCATGTCATGTCATGAGACTCAAGAATAGAAAAATTAGGACCATTGAGAACAGGAAAGGACCTAATATTATGGGCTTGAGTAGATTGGAAAGGATAGAGGTATCACTGCATCAAACTTGATTCCACTCCCCACGTAGACTTTCCACATATTGGTTTCTCCGAAGTACGTTAACCGAAGCCACATCCTTGTTACGAAACCGCTTCACTTGTCTTATCAAAATTTAAACCGGAGCTTCCTCCATAAAACAAGTTCCCCTCAACTCCAACACCTTCCAAAGTCAAAGTAGCACTAGAAGCACCAACACTTCCTCAACATATATATATGCAAAACCGAATGACTAGAGCTCAATTTCGGAGGCAAATCCAACCTATAAGCTACATCTCCAATCCGCTATAATGATCTCATAAGAACTTATATACCGGTGACTTGGCTTTCCCTCCTTCCCAAAAATACACCACACCCTTCACGAATGAGACCTTTACATATATCCAATTACCAATACAAAACTCAAGATCCTTTTTTCAAATATCCAAATAAGACTTTTGATGACTCCGAACCACCGCCAACCTTTCCCAACCAACTTCACCTTCTCCATAGCCTTCAATACTAAATCTGATCCAATCAATGCCGTTTCCCCTTGCTGAAACCACCCCATCGGAGACCTACACATATTACTATATAAAGCCCAAATGCTAGCATAAAGGAAATTGTAGTAAGCAACCTCAAGAAGTGGTAGATGATTACCCCAATTACCTTTGAATTGCAACACACAAGCCCTCAACACATCTTCCAAAGTTCAAATTATCCTCTCAGTTAACCCCTTGGTTTGAGGATGAATGGCGGTGCTCAACTTTACCTAGTACCAAGTCATCCTTGAGACGGCCTCCAAAAGTAAGAAGCAAATTAGGTACCACGATCAGATATGATGGACCTAGACACACCGTGCAACCTCACCAAATTCTTGGATGTACAACATTGCATACCCTTCGGCGCTAAAATAGCCTTGACTGGTAGAAAATGAGCTATCTTAGTCATTCGATCAATAATAACCCAAATAGAGTCGAATTACCTTCAGTCTAGGGCAACCCAACCACAAAATCCATATTTACATTCTCCCACTTCCAAGTAGGGATCTCAATATTTTGAGTCGAACCACCGGGCCTTTGGTGCGCTACCTTCACTTGTTGACACTGGGGCACTTAGGTACGAGCTCGGCTATGCCCTTCTTCATACCATGCCATTAATATACCTCCTTCAAATCCCAACACATCTTAGTGTGTTCCGGGTGAATCAAATGCAAAGAGTTATGGGCTCCACTCACAATCTTCCTGGAGAAGATTTGAAAAAGGATTTCCCGAGCATGGTTGGGATGGATTATTTTTCCCTAAGATCACTCACATCCGGAACACATAACTGACTTTGATACCGAAACGCACCATCTCCCCCCTTGGGAGAAAACCACTATCCTATTGGCAACCAACCTCTTCAACACAACCAATGACAGATCTAGATCTTGTTTAGCCTTAACATCAACAATCACTCAAGATTCCGCCCCATTCTAAACATGAACACCAACATTATTAGAGTCGGTCAGCCTAACAACCAATCTAGTCTATCGGTAAGCATCCTTTGCTAGCTCTCTCTTCCCTTTACCAACAGAAACCACATTTCCCATAGATAGCCTGTTCCGAGCAACGGCTATAACACTTTCCTTGCCAAAATTACATTGTACACTCATCTCATAGCCCCCAAGGAGTCCCAACCCTCTTCTTAGTCCCAAGTTAAGATCCCTTTGAGTGAACACATATTGCGACTCTTGTGGTAGGTGAAAACATTGACACATACCCCCTACAAATAGTACCTCCCAATCATCAAGGCGAACACCATAGCCGCTAACTCAAGATTAGGAGCCGGGTAATTACGCTCTTGCATCTCCAATTGCCTTGAAGCCCAAGCTACAACCCTAATATGTTTCATAAGAACACAACCCCAAACCAAACCGAGGAGCACCACAATACACCACCAACCTATTTAAGCCATCCAGTAATGCCAAAACCGAATCTGATGTACAACGACCTCTCAAGGCATGAGAACTCACCTCACATTAATCCGGCCATACAACTTGGCCTTCTTCTAGCCAACTTGATCAACGGAGATGCAATAGATGAGAAGCCTCCAACAAACTTCCATCGTAACCAGCCAACCAAAGAAAACTTCGAATATCCAAAGGAGCAAGCATGTCAAACAATGCACATCCTTCACTAACTCCCTTTTGGACCTATCCGTAAGATCGCTACAACGCCTTCCTCTCCTAGATTTGCATTATGAGCTCAAGGTAACTCTACCTATTCGATAGGGAGGGATGGAGACAAAGGATTTTAAGACACGCACCATAGCACGATTAGAATCAAGATAAGTGAAACATTTCCTAAAATGCCTTGTAGCCTCTTACACATAGATGTGGCGCGCTTCACACCCATGAATAAGACTCTACTTGACGCGGCATGTTGGACTCCGAGGACCATTTATAAACCTAGTTCTCTGATACCATCTTTTGTCACGACCCGAGGTCGGGGCCTAGATGTGACACGGCGAATGGGGACTCGAGAGTCCCCAAACAAGCCTCAAAGTATCAAATTTCCACATCATTGGTTCAAAATAAATTATTTAAGCACATATCTAAATGACGGAAATCAAATCTCAAGAATCCATTCATTTATAATTAAACAAAATGAGAAAGTTTTACAAGTGCCCAACTTTTGCCTCTAGTCATAAGATGGGACGGGGGCCAAGACATGTCCAGGGCTCACCCTCAACTAAGAAGATAAATAGGTAACAACATAGGTAGAAGGAAGGTGGCTCATCCTTGGAATATAGGACTCACCACAATATCAACTCTCCGAATTCGAGCTACCCTTCAAGTGGTGGATGATCATAACACACGGTCCCTACATGGTAAAATCATGTAGGCATAGAGTATGCGTTAGTACGTTTGAATGTACTAAGTATGCGGGTATGCAATGTACGTGACTTACCGAACCTGCATAATCATGTTAAGTGGCAACGGCACATAATATACAAGGAATATATATTCAATGGAAATTTAATATACAAGATGCCATGAAATGCGTGATGCGTGCAATGCAATAGTGCTCCTATATAACGGGGATGGACTATAACCGACAAACCAAATCCATGCGAGCTATTACACGAATTGGACCGATTGGGACCTCCCATCGGTAGGGAGAAGATTACTTGCCAAGGGTGATCTACATCACACCTTACGACCCGCTTTTCGGTGGATGAACACCTTCCTTACGACCCGCTTTTCGGAAGGATTTACAAGATCAAGACAAATCATAGTCATGTATAAATAGACGAATTACATCCGTCCCTATGTAGGCACATAGTTCGAGGAAAAGGGGGAGGACCCCCAATTCCATCGGTGCTAAGTCTTACACATCCCACAAGAATACTTATATATATATATATAATTATGCTTTCAAGAGAGTCAAGTGCAAGTTCATAACGTTCCAGACATAATTGGGCTCAACGCCGATTTACAAGATCATATTCAAGATGCCAATGCAAGGAATAGCTCATCTACAAGTACAAGATGGTGCAAGCACCCAAGATGCTCAAAGAGCCAAGATTATAGACATACCGGTGATCACCTTATTGTCATATCCCATGTCTTACCAAAATTCACATTTTAGTTCCCTTTCCGGACAAATTTTGGGCTTAACCCACATTTCCAAACTTTTCATATACCAATGCCGTGAGTATGATGCAAATGTAAAAATGTAGGAATGGCATGGGTGATGTAGAGTATATTTAAATGTAGCAACAAGAGGTAAAAACTAGAAAATCCATAATAAAATTAGTAAAAATGGTAGTAACATCACCCATACATAAAACATAGTTAGAGGGACATGCAAGTTCATAATTCCATAATCCAAATAGTTCATTTCCATAAAACTAACATAAATCATGGTAGGGAGCCTGAACTAACACATGCATGGTTCAAAGTACCAAGAACAAGTAGTAAAATTTACATTTTTAGGAGTCAAGTTCATAATTTAGTTTAAAAGAGAATTTGGGTCTTCTTGGTTGAAAGGAACCAAGAATCAAACCCCACATACCTGACTTGAAGACAAACTTGAGGAGAAGTGGGCTTCAATTGAGAGCCTTGACTTGAATTTCCTAGAGAGAGAGGTTGGAGAGTCTTGGAGGAGTGAAGCCTTAGTGAGAGGAGTGAAATGAGAGAATGGGTGAAAATGAAGAAGATCAGCTGATTTATGGTCTTAGGAGGGGTGGAAAATACCCAAAACACCCTTAAACTAATTTATATTTACATAAAAACCAAAATCAAAACGGGTAAAAATATTAAGTACTGTTCACGGTACTGTTCACGACACTGTTCACGGCCAGTGAACAGTGACACGGTCCGTGAACAGTAACCGTGTGACTTTACATAGAATTTTCAGAAAATTATTTCAAGCCAAGGGCTTCCAACGGAAGGTCGTACGGACCGTGTGATGCTTAACGGACCGTACAAGGGTCCGTATGAAGGTACCAAGGAAGTAAACACACTTAGAACAAAATTTGGCAAGAAAATCGTGGGCCAAAGCAGCCTCACGGACCGTTTGATGCCACACGGTCCGTGTGGCTGGCCGTGTGGCTTGCCTGCACGAATAGTCTGAACGAAAACGAGCATAACTCCTTGGTCCGAGCTCGGAATTAGGTGAAACCAGGTTCGTTGGAAAGCTAATTCAAAGATCTGTAATTTGATATATTGTAGGACACCTAATTCGTTTTGTGCTAAGAGATATGACCATTTAAAGTTGACCCTTCTATCGAATCATATGAAGAACCTTTAGGATTAGTGTCGGAGAAGTTTAGGAATGTAAAAAGGGGTTTCAAAGGTCATAAAAAGCCTTGGAGATGAACCAAAATATCAAAGACACCTCAATAAGATGGATCCGTGAATTTCACAAGGGCCTTGACACGGTTAGCTTCACGGTCCGTGAAGCTTTTCACGGCCCGTGAAGGCTCCCGTCTGGCCCAGACAGGTTTTACAAAAATGGGCGTAACGTCTTGCTCCGAACTCGGAATAAGGTGAGACCGAATGCGTTGGAAAGATAATTCAAAGGGCTTAGATTTGATATGTCATGGTCCACCCAGTTCATTTCGAGCTAAGAGATATACCTATTTAAAGTTGGCCCATCTATCTGCACTTGAGAATAATATAGCCAAGGGAATTCCTTTGAACTTTTCTTGATGTAGGAGACCCATGATGATCTTAAACAACATAGATAAGCTAGAATTGAAGGCTTGAGAGTGAATTTAGCTTGAGCATAAGGTCCCGTACTTAGAAATATCTCACTCCGAAAGCTTTACGGATGACCTCACAGCCGTGATGGCTCCCATGAAGTGCCACCTTGGTCCAAAACTTTTCCGAAATCAATTTTCATGCTTTCTTGAGGTCGTACAAAATTCCGGGTCCTTACAGTAACTTGTGTTATGATTTCAATGTGAATTTTACTTATGTTTTTACTTAAATTTCATAATATATTATTGATTTAAGTTTGAATCTCTATTACCTATGCCATTCCCCATCTCATTCATAGCATATGCATTTATGAACATTGGATTTATGAAATTATGAAGTGGGTTAAGCCCAATTATGTTTTATGATATGATTTTGATAAGATATCGGTTATGACAAGAATGTGATCACATAAATGTCTATTGTTATGTCTCTTTGAGCTTTTTGAGTGCTTGCACCATCTTGTATATTTGAATGAGTTATTCCTATGCATGAGTATTATGACTACAAGCTATGATTTGACATTTGAGCCTAAGTATGAATTATAATGAATGATGTTTGACTTCTAAGCGTAAGATTGCATTGAAATGATTTGGAAATGACCATTGCCTCTTTTGAAAGCATGTATATATATACTTATATATATTCTTATGGGATGATGACTTAGCACCGATGGATTGAGGGTTCCCTCTCTTTCCTTGAACTATGTGCCTAGCATAAGTTATGTGAAATTCTATCTGAAATGGGGATGCCCGTAAGTTGAAATATGATATGATATTATATATGTGAAAATCCTATCCAAAATGGGGATGCGCGTAAGGAAGGTTACTTGATACGAAATGGGGATGCCCATAAGGTGAAATAAGGTTTAAATTTGGCAAGTAGACCACCTCTTTATCGATGAGGGGATTTCATGGGGATTCCAAGTAATAGCTCTCTTGGTCTTACTCTTGTCGGTTAAGGTCATATGCCCATCATTATAAACATTTGTGCATTTCATGCATCATTGGTTTCATGGCATATCGTATACTATATCTCTTGTTATATATCTCCTTCTATATTATGTGCCCTTGTCATCTAACATTGAATGCAAGTTTGGTAAGTCATATGCATTGCATATCCGCATCCTTAGTACATTTAAATATACTAACACATACTTTTGCCTACATCATCTAACCATATAGGGACCGAAGATTTTCTTTATCCACCGTTTGATTGACTAGATCGGATTTAAGACATTTGTTGTGGTGAGTCCTATCTTCCAAGAAAAAGCCACCATTCCTCTACCTATGAAGTCTCGTTTATGTTATTTACTTTGAGGGTGAGCACGAGACATGTCTTGGCCCCCGTCCCATCTTATGTCTAAAGGCATTGTTGGACATCTTGTAGACTCTTGTCGAATCTATATGTTATCTGTTGTATTTGGAGTTTATGGTTATCGTTATCTATTTGATATGGCTATTATGGATTTATTATGAGAATTATGATAAGTATATATGCTCTGATGTGAAAATGTGGAAGATCCTAAGCCTCGAATTACCCCCATAGAGTGAGTCATATTTACTTGCCTTATAGTCTTTATGTTCTATGTGTTACATGAATCGATACTAATCCCTTTCCCTATGATATCTATATAGCGTGATTCCTTCTTTTCCGTTCCTTAGAACTATGTGTTTACTATTTGTATACGCTTCCGAACCGATGATGTGAATATGGATACTTTGAGGCTTGTTTGGGGACTCTCGGGTCCCAATTCGCCATGTCACTCCTAGACCCTAAGTCCGAGTTATGAAAGAGATGATATCAAAGCACTAGGTTTATAAATGGTCCTCGGAGTCCAACATGCCGCATCAAGTAGTCTTATTCATAGGTGTGAAGTGTGCCACATCTATGGGTAAGAGGCTACAAGGTATTTTTAGGAAATGTTTCACTTTTTCATGATTCATATCGTGCCATGGAGCATGTTTTAAGGTTTCCTATCTCTGTCCCTCCTTAATGAATAGGGAGAGTTACCTTTGGCACATAATGCAATCCAGGCAAGAAAACAATGTCGTAGTTGATCGTATAGATGAGGCCAGAAGGGGGTTGTTGAAGGATGTGCATTATTTGGCAAGCTTGCTCTATCGGGTATTCGAAGTTTTCTTGGGTTGGATAGTTATGATGGAAGGTTTGTTGAAGGTTTCTCATCTATTGCATCTCCATTGACCAGGTTGACTAAAAAGAAATCCAAGGTAATATGGTCGAATGAGCGTGAGAAGAGTTTTCGAACTTTGGAAGATTGGCTTACATCGGCTCCTATTTTGACTTTACTAGGTGACTTAGATAGGTTGGTGGTGTATTGTGATGCTTCTTGGATTGGGTTGGGTTGTGTACTTATGCAACATGGTAAGGTAATAGCTTATGCGTCAATGTAATTGAAGGTGCATGAGCATAATTACCTAACTCATGATCTTGAATTCACTGTGGTAAGGTTTGCCTTTGGTATTTGGAGACACCATTTGTATGGGGTGTATATTGATGTTTTCACCGACCATAAGAGTTTGCAATATGTTTTCACTCAAAAGGATCTTAACTTGAGACAAAGGAGATGGTTGGAACTCCTTAAAGACTATGACATGAGTGTATAATATCAACCCGACAAGGCAAATGTTATAACTGATACTCTAGTAGGTATCTATGTGAAGTGTGGCTCATGTTGATGAAGAGAAGGAAGAGTTGGCAAAAAATGTTTACCGTGTGGCTAGATTGGGTGTTAGGCGGGCCGGCTCTGATGATAGGGTATTCATGTTCAGAATGGGGCTGAATTTTCTGTGGTTGTTGATATTAAGGCTAAGCAATATCTAGCTTCGTCATTGGTTGAGTTGAAGAGGTTGGTTGCCAAAAATAAGATAGAGGTTTCTCCCAAGGGGGAGATGGTGTAACTCAGTACCAAGATTGATTGTCTGTTCCAAACGTTGATGGTCTTAGAGAGTCGATCATGAGTGAAGCCATAACTCTCATTATTCTATACATTCAAGATCTACCAAAATGTATCAGCACTTGAGGGAAGTGTATTAGTGGCATGGTACGGAGAAAGACAATGCCAAAGTTATATATTTGGAAATTGGTTAGGCTGGGTGGTGTGCCTACTTATATTATATTGGCTTGTGGTACCCAACTTGCTTCGCACTTTTGGAAATCATCTCAAAAGGGGCTTGGCATTAAGGTAAAGTTAAGTACCACTTTTCATCCTCGATCCGTTAGGCAAGTCAAGAGGACAATTCAAACTTTGGAGGACATGTTGAGGGCTTATGTGTTGGAATTCAAAGGAAATTGGGATGATCATCTTCCACCCATTGAGTTTTTTTACAACAATAACCTTCATGCTAGCATTGGTATATCACTATTTTGGGCTTTATACAGTAGAAGTGTAGATCTCCGGTGAGGTGGTTTAAATGACTTCTTCAGACCCACATTTAGTGTTGGAGGCTATAAAAAGAGTAAAATTGATTAGGAAAAGGTTCAAGATGGTTTGAAGTCATCAAAAGTCTTATTTGGATGTTAGAAAGAGGGATCTTGAGATTCATATTGGTGATTGGGTGTATTTGAAGGTCTCACTTGTGATGCGTTTTGGGAAGAAGGGAAAGTTAAGAACCCGACATATAGGTCCTTATGAGATTGTTGAGCGGATTGGGAATGTCACTTATAGGTTGGATGTGCCTCTGTATTTGATTTCTATTCACCCAGTTTTCCATGTGTCTATGTTGAGGAAGTTGGTTGATGATTCTTGTACTATTGTGTCTTTTGAAGGTGTTGAGGTTGGGGGGAACTTGTCTTATGAGGAAGTTCTGGTTGAGATTTTGGATGGGAAAGTGAAGAGGCTTCGCAACAAGGATCAACATGTTGAAAGTGCTACGTGGGAAGTGGAATCAAGTATGATGCAACAATACCTCTATCCTTTCCAATCTACTCAAGCCTATGGTATTAGGTTCTTCCTATATTCAATGGTCCTAATTCTCACTCTTGATTTTCATGACATGACATGCATAGATGTGTACGAAAATGATTTTTTTTTTGAATTTTTTATGAAAACTTAAACAATTTAAATACATTTTGATATGAGTTTTAAAGATTTTATGATTTTCAAATGATGAACTATGCATTGTACCTTGTGGTTGGATGTTTCATGTTCTAAGTCAAGCCTTTCAAGCCTTGTTCTAGCACATTCGAGGAGGAATGTTCCCAAGGGGAAGGTGATGTAAGGGCCCGGACTTTGTACGACCTTAATGGAGCTCGGGAATTTCGGCTTCAAGAAGTTTTGGACCAAGGTGACGCTCCATAAGAGCCCTCACAGTCCGTGTAAGGTCACATGGCCCGTGTGGAGCCCCCGTGAAGTGACCCTTGGCCTATGGAGGAGTGTTGACCCTTAAGAGTGGAGCTTTAAACTAAGGCATACCATACTTGGACCCCTCATGGTCCGTGTGACACTTCACGGACCGTGTGGTGGCCTTGGCTTAAATCCCACAATTTTGGGATCAAGTGTAGTGCCACGGCCGAGCACACGGTCCGTATGAAGTGGTACGACTCATGTGGCCTTCCGTATAGGCTCCAGAGTGTAATATTTTCTACGTATTGAATCACCATCTCAGAACTCGACGTCGAGGATTGTTCTAAGGGAGGTGGTACAGGAATTTATAAGGCCCGTGCATAATTCATGTGGCCTTCTGTGGGGGTGCTTTCGTTGAATTTTTCTAAGTATGGAATCTTCAAGCTCAAGCTAAGTTCACTTCCAAGATTTCAATTGAAGCTTATTTATGTTGTTTAGGTCCATCATGGGTCTCCGACATTAAGCCATGTTCAAAGGAATTCTATTGGCTAAGTTTTTCATAAGAACTGATAAAAGGATCAATTTTAAATGGTCATACCTCTTAGGACAAAAAGAACTGGGTGGCCCAATAACTATCAAATTGAAGCCCTTTGAATTATCTTTCGAATGCATCCAGTTTCACCCTTTTCCGAGTTCGGAGCAAGAAGTTATGCCTGTTTTCATAAAGCCCGTTTTGCCTAAGTGAGGTCTCATGGAAGGGTTTCACGGTCCGTGAAACCTTGTATGGACCGTGAGACTTCCTCACGGGACCCCTGGAAAGAATGTTATTTTGCTTCATTAATGGATTTTTTTTGTAATTGTGACTTCTCCTAAGGGTCTTTTATGACTTCCTATGCTATCCTAAGACCTCCAAATGACCAAAATTGTATTCCTTTCATTCTAATTCATTTCTACACATAGAATTATTCAAATTCCCTCATTAAAGAACTCCTCTCAAGTGAACCATTAGAGATTAACTTGGAGCATAAGGAAGAATCTTCTTTTTCATTAAATTTCTTCCGTTTTCTTGTTGAACCTTCTCTATTAGCTAAGGTATGCGGGTTTTGATCCTTGGTTCCTTTCAACCATAGAGACCCAAACTCCTTTTCAAGTAATTTCATGAAATATAACTTACATTAAATTTGGAATTTTATGATATTGATTTATTAAATTCAATTGATTCATGAGTTATTTTTATTTACTTATTTTAAGTTGATTTAAGCTACAATATGATGAATTACATTGGGTTATGAAGTTATGAAAGTGCATGTCTCCTTTAAAGCTTGGTTTGTGCATGGGTAACTTATGTTATGATTTCAATGTGAATTTTACTTATGGTTTTACTTAAATTTCATAATATATTGTAAATTTGAGTTTGAATCTCTATTACCAATGCCATTCCCCATCTCATTCATAGCATATGCATTCATGAACATTGGATTTATGAAATTATAAAATGGGTTAAGCCCAATTATGTTTTATGATATGATTTTGATAAGATATCAATTATGACAAGAATGTGATCACATAAATGTCTATTGTTATGTCTCTTTGAGAATTTTGGGTGCTTGCACCACTTGTATATTTGAATGAGCTATTCCTATGCATGAATATTATGACTACAAGCTATGATTTGGCATTTGAGCCTAAGTATGAATTATTATGAATGATGTTTGACTTTTAAGCCTAAGATTGCAGTGAAATGATTTGGAAATGACCATTGCCTCTTCAAAAGCATGTATATATATACGTACGTGTATTCATGTGGGATGATGACTTATCACCGATAGATTTAGGGTTCCTTCTCTTTCCTTGAACTATGTGCCTAGCATAGGTTATGTGAAAATCCTATCCGAAATGGGGATGCCCGTAAGAAAGGTTTCTTTATATGAAATGGGGATGCCCGTATGGTGAAGTATGATATGATATACTATTTGTGAAAATCCTATCCGCAATGGGGATGCCCGTAAGGAAGGTTGCTTCATACGAAATGGGGATACCCGTAAGGTGAAGTATGGTTTATCTTTGGTTAGTAGACCACATCTTTACCGATGAGGGGATTTCATCGGAATTCCAAGTAATGGCTCATTTGGTCTTACTCTTATTGGTTGAGGTCACATCCCCACTATATACGAGTATTTGTGCTTTTAATGCATCATTAGTTTCATGGCATATCGTATACTATATCTCTTCTATATATCTCCTTCTATAGTATGTGCCTTTGTCATCTAACATTGAATGTAGGTTTGGTAATGTTGGGATGTGGAGCCTGATTAATATGTAAATGTTCTTTTTATATATTAACGATCTCGCCGTTCAACCTATTTTAGGATGTACTATTTTTTATTATTCTTCGTGTATTCTGTAACAATTTTATTTTATTAATATAAGTATTGCATCACCGTGGAGGTTACCCTCACAAGGTGTTACCACGAATCGATTTTCTCTCTCTTTCTAGTTTACTAAATTTTCTTGATTCTTGAATTATTCTTCGAAATCACAAGGTGTTGTTATAATCGATCCTAACAACTGGTATTAGAGCACAGGCGATTCAGCACTACCACTGAAGATGGATAGTTCGAAGCTTGGAGTCGAGAAGTTTGACGGATCTGATTTCAGTTTCTAGAAGATGCAGATCGAAGATTATCTTTACCAGAAAGATCTTCACATACCCTTGACTGGGGAGAAGCCTAAAGCCATGGCAGAGGATGCATGGAAACTCAAGAATCGCTAGGCTTTAGGGCTGATCCGGTTGGCTTTGTCTAGGAACGTAGCTTTTAACATTGCAAAGGAGAAGACCACAACAGATCTGTTGAAGGCGCTATCAAATATGTATGAAAAGCCATCGGCGATGATTAAGGTATATTTGATGCGTAGGTTATTCAATTTGCAGATGTGTGAGACTGGATCTGTAGCGGATCACATAAACGAGTTCAATATGATTGTGAGCCAACTGTGTTCTGTGGAGATTAACTTTGAGGATGAGATTAAGGCGTTGATTTTGATGTCATCTCTGCCCAAGTTTTGGGATACTGTTGTTGCTGCGATTAGAAGTTCCAGTGGATCTGAGAAACTGAAGTTTGATGAAATCCGTGATGTTGTTCTTAGCGAAAATATTCGCAAACGAGAAGTGGGAGATTCATCGGGCAGTGCTCTCAGCGTTGACGGAAGGGGGATAAATAAAATTGAAAGGCCAACATCACATAGCCGATCAAAATCAAAGAATTGTGGAAAGTCTCCGAACAAACCCAATGTGGTTAGTTGGAATTGTGGAGAGAAAGGACACTACCGGTCAAGATGCACGAAACTAAAGAAGAAGCAACATAAAAAATCTACAGATGATAATGATTCTGTAAATTCAGCAGATGACATTGGGGATGCTCTGATTCTGAGCGTGGACAGCCCAGTTGAATCCTGGATTCTAGATTCTGGTGCATCTTTTCATTCTGGTCCGAGCAAGGAACTGTTCCAAAATTTCAAATCTGCATATTTTGGAAAAGTGTACCTTACAGACAACAAACCCTTGAAGGTTGAAAGAAAAGGGGATATTTGCATTAAGACCCCATCTAGAAACCAATGGACATTGGAAGATGTCAAATATGTTCCCGAACTTAAGAAAAATCTACTCTCTATTGGTCAGTTGGATAGCATGGGCTACACAATACAGTTTGGGAATGGTTCATGGAAGATTGTGAAGGGGGCTATGATTGTTGCTCGTGGCACAAAAATTGGAACCTTGTACACCACTGCAGGGTGTATGAATATGGTAGCTATTGCTGAGGGTGGTCCTGGTTCATGTCTGTGGCACAATAGACTTGGACACATGAGTTCCAAGGGAATGAAGATGCTGGTTGAAAAAGGAGCATTAGAAGGTCTGAAATCAATTTATACGAGTCTTTGTGAGAACTGTATTATGGGCAAACAAAAACGAGTTAGCTTTACAAAGACTCCGAGACAACCAAAGAAGGTGCGGTTAGAGATGGTTCATACAGATGTTTGGGGGCCATCTCTAGTTTCATCACTAGGAGGATCCAGATTCTATGTCACCTTCATTGATGACTTTGGCAGAAAAGTTTGGGTCTATTTCTTGAAGCATAAGTCAGATATGTTTGCGACATTCAAAAAGTGGAAGGCTGAAGTTGAGAATCAGATTGGTTTGAAGGTTAAATGCCTGAGATCTGACAATGGTGGAGAGTACGACAAGTCAGAGTTCAAAGCATTTTGTGGTGCTGAGAAAATTAGATTGATGAGGGTAGTTCCGGGGAAGGCAAGAGAAAATGGAGTTGATGAAAGGATGAACAGAACATTGAATGAACGTGCAAGAAGCATGAGGATACAATGTGGGCTACCTAAGATGCTTTGGGCAGATATTGTCAACACAACTGCTTACTTGATTAACAGGGGACCATTAGTTCCCCTGGAGTTCAAGATTCTAGAGGAGGTGTGGACCGGGAAAGAAGTCAAGTACTCACACTTGAGAACCTTTGGCTGCACAGCTTATGTTCATGTTGATCCAGAGAAGAGGACAAGCTTGATGCTAAGGCTGTGAAGTGTTACTTCATAGGCTATGGTACTGACATGTTTGGCTACAAGTTTTGGGATGATGAAAATTGGAAAATCCTAAGACATTGTGATATCACGTTTGATGAGTCTGTCCTATACAAACACAGAGAGTAGAAAGACTCAGAAACTACAAAGCGAGTGGGAGTTGACATTGAGTTACCCAAAGATGTTGCAGAAACTCAACCAACTCCAAAAACTGTTGCTGAAGAGTCTGAGGATGAACAATTGACACCTGAGCAGGTGTTGAGGACATCATCCAGAACTATCAAAGCACCTGACAGGTATTCACCTTCATTACACTGTATGTTGTTGACTGATTAAGGGGAACCTGAATCTTATGATGAGGCTATACAAGTGGAGAATTCAAATGAGTGGGAGCAAGGCATGGATGATGAGATGAGTTCACTTGAGAAGAATAATACGTGCGTACTGATAGAGTTACCTACGGGGAAGAAAGCTTTGTCAAACAGGTGGGTGTTTAGAATCAAGGTTGAACCAGATGGCAAAAGAAGGTTCAAGGCAAGGTTAGTAGTTAAGGGATACTCACAAAGAAAAGGCATTGATTATGCTGAAATATTCTCTCCTATTGTGAAGTTAACTACTATCCGGATTTTAGTAAGTATTGTTGTATTTGACAATTTGCATCTTGATCAAATGGATGTAGAGGTATAATGGTGCTTATTTTGCATGGAGAGGTAGTAGTTTGGGGGTTTCATCAAAGGGGGAGATGATGAGTTCCTCCACCTCCAAATAGTGATACTGATAATAGTAGAATGAGAGTGAGGGTAGATGAGGAGTGAATGTATGCTCATTGTAATATTGGTGTTAAACTTGTGTCATGTAGGGATAGAGATGGGAAGGAGGAAAGAGATGAGATCGCATGATGCACAATTGATAGGTAAGAGTATGTTGGTGTGACTTTGAGTGAGAGCTCATTGAATGGTGGAGGTAGAAGTGACAAATAGGCTTGAAATATTCTAAGACATAGTTAAAGTGGTTAGGGTGATAGACTTGAATGCGTGGTCGTTATTGTGCGAGTATGGATGATAGACTATTGAAGGCTTCATAATAAAGGTTTCAAACATAGAGCTGAGTATTGAGGATTAGCTTTGTATGAATATGATCATCTTAGGAATAGCACCTTGAGGCTTAGAACTAGGCTTGAATGGAAGAAGAAGAAGAAGTGGTTAGGTGGAGGTTTGAATAAAAGCTATGAGTTTGCATTGATGGAGTAGAGTGCCATGAAAAGGAGCACAACTGTGGTAGGGACTTGAGTATGAGAGTGTCCTCAAAGTCTTGTTTATACAATGGTTCTATTCTCGATTAGAGTTGATAGCTTCCTTCTTGAGTTCGAAAGTTTGATTGTCAAGGTGTTCAAATGATTCAAATTGATTAAATTCTGACGTTCTATTCGTGCCCGATGATGAGAATGTCTAAGATAATATCTCTACTCTTGATCTGAATAGATTTTTCTATTTTAGTTGATGTGTCAATTCCTGAGTCTGAATATAGATGGTTTAAGATTGATGAGGAGTCAAGAATTTGACTGAGTGAGTGAATTTTGAGAAGAGTTCTAATTCTTATTCGTGCCTTGATGTCTACCTTTACTCATCATTTGAGGTGAATAATCCCAAGGGGGAGATAATGTAACACCCCAAATTTTTTTTCTAAGATTGAGCCATCCTTCGTATGATATACTATTTTAATTGATAATTCTTAATCGAACATAGATGTTAAAATTAATTTCTTAGTTTGGGAATAGAATTGGAGATGATAAAAAGTCGCAATTCTAATGTAAAATTTTATTAAAGTTAGATAGACCAATGATTTCTAGGTTGTATATACATTCTATGACAAATTCCTAAGTATTTAAAGTATATTAGATATTATATAGAGTTATAAAGGATCTTTTACATCAAGTCAAGTCCAAAGAATTTCTACCGACTAATTTTTCGTATGAGTTGATAGAAGGGTCATATTCAAATGACCATATATCCTAATGTAGAATGAGTTAGGTGACCCTAATATATCAAATTAAAGATATTTGAATTAGCTTTCCAACGCATTTTATTTCACCTTAATTAGAGTTCAGAGTAGAAAGTTATGACCACTTTACTAAAGACCTGCAGAGCTGTCCGATGAGCCGCGATAGCTCTGCGTCGTAGACCTATCACGAACCCTTTCTGGGTAAGCTAAGTGACGTCCTTTAATTTTATTTTGTGGGTAATTTTATCCTTAAACCTTTAAGGATGTATTTAAGGTCCCAAAACGCATAAAACGTCAGTTTTCATAATTAAAACCCTTTCCTTCACTCCAAAACATAAACGCTCAAGAATCATCAAACAAGTTATCAAGTTAAGATTAACTTTCAAGATTTTAGGGTGAGTTTTCATCATAAATTTTAAACTGCCCAACCTAAATTTCTTTATCTATTCATGAATCCCTAATAGAATCTTAAATCATAACCTGGGGTTTCAAGAAAACAAATTCAAGAATCCCAAGAAAGGATTTCTTGATTCTTCCTTTCATTAATTAGGGTTCTTCATCAAGAACTCTAAAGATTCTAAGTCAAGAATTCAAGAATCAGAGAGAATCCCTTCAAACAATGTATTTCCAAGTTCTTCTACTCTAAAAGAACTATCGAGATTGAGGATTTTCTCCAAGAACGCTAGTATTCATTGAATTTCAATTGTAATATCAACTTCCCAGGTAAATAAGGATAAAGCAAAAACATGGGATTGTTCTCTCATGTGCCCCAAAGAGGTCATACATGAGTTGATGATTGAGTCTACATGCATGGATACTTTAGGGTTTTTTTAAAAAATTGATTCGAAATTACATGTTTTCTATGTTGATGATCATCATACTATTTGTTTTCTTGAATTTAACATTTTTCATGAGAATTTGCATAACCCTACATGATTATTTGAAAAGCATGCATAATGAACTTAGGGATGAGCCTAGAGCCCTGATGATGATGATGTTTGGGATGTTGTGATTGTGGTCCAAATTATTAAGAGTCTTGATGATGATGTTGATGAGGGTGACGTTCATGAGAACTTGAAACTAAATTCTAAAATAAGGTTTCGAGTCCACGATGTTGATGTTGATGTTGATGAGTTGATATTGATATTGATGTACTATGTCCCTTTGGGACCGAGATGTTGATGTTGATGTACTATGTCCCTGTGGGACTAGTGATGATGATGTTTTATGAGCACGTCAAGTTTTGGGAGGAGTATTGAGAACCAAAAATGGGTAAGAGTGAGTCCTACTCGAACTCATTAACTATGTCGCTAGCGAAGGAAAGGATTGAACTGCAAGACGGATGTTTCCTTTGTCCCAAAAAAGGACTTGAGGTTATTATTTTGGATCCCTAATGTCACGTCCTTTACCCTTGCAAGGTACTGGATGGATGCCACAACAACATCGCTTTGTTGTATCATCATCGGCTCATAGGTGATGGTTGTAGGTCAGAAAAACTCCCAGTTAGGTTCCTCACTGATAGGACTCTAATGTTGATGTGATGGTATGAGTCTTGATGGATGTTGATGATTTATTGTCTACTCTTTACTCATGTCCTAGATGGGCATTGGTTCTTCAGGTTGGGTTGAGTCGAGTTTCTTTGAGATGAGATGTTGATGGGTCATTTGTCTAATCTTTATTCTTGCTTTAGATAGACATTTGACATTCTGATGGAGTATGATATTGAGTTGATGTTATTCTTTGTTTTTATTCCATTCAGCTATTTTACATACCAGTACATTCCACGTACTGATGTCCCCTCTGGAGTGCATCATTTTATGATGCAAAGGCAGGTATTAGAGACCATCGACTGACGCTTTGTTAAGGACCTATTCATATTTAGCTTATCGGTGAGACCTCCTTATTATCGGAGGATCTCCATATTATTATCATCTAGCTTGAGTCAACACTTTATTTCCTTGAGTTGAGTAACCATGGCCTGTCGTAGTACCATCTAGATCTTAAAAGTAAAGGCTTCATAAACATTGAGTAGAGGATGTTATGTATTGTTTTTGCCAATCTTTTTTATTGGAAATTAATTTTTATATAAAGACTTGATTACTTTAATTACATTAAAGTCTTTTCCTTGAGGATGTTCCTTACGCTATTGAATATGAGGTGACGATGAGGCCAAGTGGCTCGCTCGGGGACTAGCAATAGTTTCTGAGTGCCGGTCACGCCAAGAGTACCCTCCTGGGGTGTGATATCTTTTTCGTAAATATGATTTATTTCAAATATGCTTTATGACCTTTTTATCCATCCTAAGCACCTAAATCAGTTGATACTACTTCATTTTAATTCATTCTCATTAGAAACACTCTCATTCAAAAATCAATTCTTAAAAATTCTCTCTAAGTTCCTCTCTCAAGACCCAAGCTAGGATTCAATTAGGGTTTCAACTTTAAGATAAATTCCCCCTCAAGTTCATCTTCCTAATCAAGGTATGTAGGATTGATTCTTGGTCTCTTTCAACCAACAAGACCCAAACTCTTTTCAATTGATTTTCTTGAAGTTATGCTTACTTTAAATATGGGTTTTGAGATTTATGATTCTATAAATTCAATGATGTATGTGTTCTGCTTAATTTATGATTTTAAGTTGATTTAGGCCCTTATATTATGGTTTGCATTGAATTATAAAGTTATGAAAGCGCATGTCCCCTTAAATACTTGTTTTGTGCATGGGTGATCTCTATTATGATTTAAATGTGGATTTGACTATGGATTTACTTCAATTTCATATTATATTGTTGATTTTTATTTGAATCTCAATTACCCATGCAATTTCCGCAACATCCATGGGATATGCATTCATGAACATTGGAATTTATGAAAATTATGAAGTGGGTCTAGCCCAATTATGTTTTATGATATGAATTTGACAAGATATTGGTTATGAAAAGAATATGATCACATACATGTCAATGATTATGGCTCTTTGAGCACTTTGGATGCTTACATCATTTTGTATAGGTAGATGAGTTATTCCTTGCGTGAGTATCATGATTTTGATTTATGGTTTGGCCTATGAGCCTGAAGGTGCATTGAACGGATTTGAAATGAATATCATATCTCTTGAAAGCAAGTATATGTATAAGTATTCTCGTGGGATGTTTTGACTCAGCACCGATGGATTGGAGCATCAGGGCTATCCCCAAGGGTCCTCTCCCTTTCCTCGAACTATGTGCCAACATAGGAACGGTAGCCACTACCAAAATGACCAGGTCGTAAGGAAAGGTTATTCTTTTTTATATGATTATGAAAATCCTTTTGAAATGATGTGTCTCGTAAGGTTGATGTATATTACTTAGTACATTCAAACGTACTAATGCATACTCTATGCCTATATGATTTAATCATGTAGGGTCGAGCCTCACGATCATCCACCATTCGATAGTTAGCTTGAGTACGGAGAATTGATATTGTGGTGAGTCCTATCTTCCAAGGACAAACCCCCCCTCCTCCTTCCTTCTTCTTATGCTACCTTATGCTTATTTTCTTAATTGAGGGTGAGCTCGGGACATGTCCTGGCGCCGTCCCATCTTATGACTAGAGGCATTGTTGGACATCTTATAACTCTTGTAGATTCTATACGTTATGTGTTGTATTTGAAGCTTATGATTTCAGTTATCTATTGGATACTACTATCATGGATTGATTATGAGAATTATGATATGTATGTATGTTTGGTGTTGAAATGTGGAAGATCCTAAGCCCCGTATTGCCCCCATAGAGTGAGTCATACTTACCCGCCCCTTAGTTCTTATGTGCTAGGTGCAATGTGAATCCATGTAATCCCTTTCCCTTCGATATCCCCATAGCGCGAGTCTTATTTTCCTATCCGTAAGAACTGTGTTTTTACTATTGAATGCGCTTTCGAACCGATAATGTGGATTTGGATACTTTAAGGCTTGTTTGGGGACTTTCGAATTCCCATTTGCCGTTTTACTTGTAGGCCCTAGGTCCAGGTTATGACAGGCAATGTAGAGTAGACTGATGTAACCATTTTTTATTACCCTTAAGTATTGGTTCAAAGGGGGTTAGATATAGATAATGAGTAGCCTCCCACTATATGTAGTCCAAGTTTTCAGGTAGGTGCATGTGAACATAGAAGATAAGTGTTAGCAGACAAAAAAGAAAGAGGTTAGATCATAAGACTCATATAAAGCGGCTATTATGTCAATAGAGCAGCAAGTATAGGAGGATGTCTATAAACATAGAAGAAAGTTAAAAGTGGTAACTAAGGAGAACGTTTTAGCAGTAGTTTCATATCTTTGAGTATTAAATAACTGGAGAATTTAAGCGTTCTTGTATATAATGATGCTGCGACTATATGGAGGGTTTTAATAGGAGAGTGTGTTAAAAATTGGGATTTCTATCATTGGTTCTCCACTTAGAAGATTAGGTGTGGGTGCCACTCACAACCTATTTTGGGTTGTGACAATAAGATTAGGAATGACACCATTCGGGAGATGTTAGAGGTGGCCCCTGTGGATGACAAAATGAGGGAAGCGAGACTGTGATGGTTTGGATATATGGAGAGAAGAAGTATCGATGCTCTTGTTAGGAGGCACAAGATGTTGGATTTAGGGGGGGCTACACGGTGAAGTAGAGGTAGACCGAAGAAGTATTGGGGGGGGAGGTGATCAGGCAAGATATGGTGACACTTTATCTCACCGAGGACATGACTTTAGATAGAACGGAGTGGAGATCGCGTATTAGAATAGCAAGCTAATAGGCTAATAAGGATAGGTTAGTAGGATTAGTCAGGTCTTTATATCTCGTGGTGTCATTATCCGTCTTATATTTGTCAATTTTATTGTATTTACTTTCTATCATTACTTCTGTTATTAGTCGTTCTTCCTTATTTTTCTTTTTCTTTTCATTTTTCATATCTAGATTATTTTGCTTATAGATTCTCCAGGCGAGGGTTCCGTGGAAATAGCTTCTCTACCTCTATGAGGTAGTGGTAAGATTTGTGTACATTTTACCTTTAGACCCTACTTGTGGGATTTCACTAGGTATGTTATTGTTGTTGTCGTTAATATTTGGAGTCAATTCTTAGATGATCACTTAATTTATGAGATATGTTCTAAATGTCATTTTTATTCATTTTAGAATAATAAAGTCATCTAATTTATGAATATATGATATCAAAGTTACTTTTATTTTACTTAGCAATAAAGCATACTAATATAGAAATATATCCATTGACTTGATATCAACTAACATTTATACCCTTTGACTTTCCGGTGTGCACAAATTACACGCTTGAATTTGTATAAAATTGAACATATAGACACATTCATCCTACGCGGCATCTTATGTGTATTATCGATGTCCCCCAAGTTACATCTCATTTTTAAAGGATAAAACGGTCATTGTCAAAAAATAGAACCTAACCAAGGTTAGGGTCAAACCCACAGGGAATACTTTGACTCAAGAAAAATTCACCAACATGCAATCCGAGTAGTTAATCAACTCAATTCCCCAAGGGGGGGGGGGGTTTGCAAAAATCAATGAGAAAAATAAACTAACTATTACAAGAGAAAGATCAATAAAAAGGAGCACAAGGGTATTGTGTTCTCCATGATTCCTCAACTCAGTATCACCGCATAACCTAATTCTTGTCTAGTGTATAGCATGCAGGATAGTAATTTAAGTTCAGCAAGCTCTTTGGCCAAAGGTGAGAGACGAATTTCACTATGCGACTTGGCCCATCTCCATAGTGTGCGTTACTAACCATTACCTATAAGTCCCAGTACAACCTCCCTTTGGCCCAGTTTAGTTTATTAGAGGAGAACACATCAATCGAGTCCTGTTAATTAATCTCTTTTCCTATTCATTACTACCTTGGTCTAGTTAGTAACACTAGGCCGGTACTAATGTTGGCCACCATCAGAAAACATACAAAACGAAGGGAGTTAATTGATATATGCATATACACCTTCCAAGAATCATGAATTATCCGATTTTACTTTGTAAGTTCTTCATGGTTCCCATAACCCTAGTTGTGGATTTAGCTACTCATGCTTTGTGTAGACGAAGAGATTATGAATTTAGAAGACATAATTAAATACTTACACAACTAAATTAAGAACAAGCAAATCCAATGTCAATGAAAATCACAAGCTTGAAGTTTGAATTAAACAACAAGTGTTTAAAAGACTCTCTCATAATTTTCTCTCTAAGAATATTGAGTTCTCTGAGCACTAAACTAAACAAAACTTAAACTTACGTGAACTGGTGAGAACTTATGAAAAATAACCTAAAGACCTATTTATACTAATTAGATTCAAATCCTAAACAACTTAAGAGAGTTGGTCGACACACTCTACGATACCATTTTATGGCCCGTATTGAAGTTCACGACTTGTAATCAAGGTCTCATACATTGTTGTTGGAAAAATGGACTTCTCCTTTACGACACCCCTTTATGACCCGTAAAGGAGGTTTCGTCTGATGAACTTCAGAAATTCTTCATTCTCTAATCCTCAGGGCACGAAACCTCTTCTATGACTCGTACATTAGTTTACTGCTCATCTGCATGTTCGTAGAAGTGACTTAAGAAACTTGGCTCCTCACTGGAATCCCTCACGAAACCACCTTACGGCTCGTAGAATGGTCTACGGCCCGTAAGGTATCTCATATAACAGCAGATCTGCAAAAACTTTGTAACTTTCCTCGAAACCATTGGCCAACCTGTAATCTTGCAAACATAGACACAAAAACACAAAAAAAATAAGTCGCGTTGAGAACAAATAGAATCCTAAGTTTTAAGCATCAAAAGTGTTGTATTTTGGCATCACATCAACACCCTTAACATAAAATTGTTGCTTGTCCTCAAGCAATAGACTCAATCTATATAGATAATACAGTCACAAACATCAACTTAATGACATACAACACATATATCTCAGACTTAGATACCCACACCGACTCTGCAAAATGAATTAAATAGCTATTTAGCAAACCAATGTAAACTGGTTCATGTGACAACACAACTATGAAACACAAGGTATTATCAAGAATCCATAATCACTGAACAAGTCTAATGCTAATAATGCAATACAAGTGCCCTCACAAAAAGAAGTCCCATATCTAACACTCAATGATATTTTCTTGTTTTAGCATTAGGACTTGCAAACTCACTCACTCTCACATCAGATATTCATGCATAATGACAAATACCATTAGGCTTGCCCCTATACTCATGACTCAGACCTTCAACTAATTGGACTAGGATCACTCTAGGACTTTCCAGGCTTGTAGTGTAGGCTCAGGGGGTTTTGGCACGACATTTTGGAAAAATTGTGACTAAAGGCCCTCCTTGAAACTTCATTTTTCTACACTTTCTCCCTACTAACTTTGTTATTTTCACCTTATTCTTCCTTTGTTCCTCTTCCAAGCTTTTCTGGGTGCTTTCTTTCATTTTTTAAACTTTTTGCCTTGTTTACACTTCATTTTGTTTTTTAGATTTCAATTAAGGCATCTTCCATTTTTCTTGCACCCAATACGTAATTTTTCTCTTTTTTTCTTTGTATTCCTAAGGCTTTTGGCATGTGTTGAGGTGCACACTATCTATCCTCAGAACCAAGGCCACTTTTGGTAGGCGCCCTCAACTTAAGCTTTTTTCTTCGGTCAAGGTACACAATGTTCAAGGAAGGATCAGTTCCAAATTCAGGATTTTTCACTAGATAAGGTTGGGCTAATTAGGTGTTTTTGAAAGAATAGGTACATGTTAAGCTCAAACATTAGGAATAAGGGATATATCATCGATTTGGTGGGTTATTTTTAGGCTAAAGTGAACTATTTATGAATAATGGCTTAAGATTCTTTACCTAATCCCACTAATCTACAATCTATCTTAGAGTAACTGGGCAAATCTGAATTAGCACAAAACATATGAATTTATCAAATAAAGGTCACACTCACATGGCACTGCATACATTACAACAAAAGACTCTCAGATCATGCTTCTTATCTCAATTTACCCTTACTAATCAGAACAGTCATTTTCAAACACCTAAACATGCATGGTTACTATCTAACTACTAATCAAAAATTTTGGTGGGTACCATTTTTCTCAAACAAAACACAAAAACATGTTATATGCCACAAGTATTGGTACTATATGTTACACATATTATCTAAATATCCTAAACATGCCGGTTCAACAGAAATTAAATATCCACAAGGAAAGAGAATATAGGAAAAAAGCCCCTGGGATAAAAAAGTGGGGTAGTTATGGACCATAAGCTACTCAGACTTTACCGAGGCCCATAACTGCCCACACCCCATAAAAAAAGATATGAATTGTCTCTAATGCACAAAATTAAAACAAAATAGAATATAAGGGGTCAAAAATACATACCTGGGCACCTAAGCGCCCGTGTGTGGCTAAGTTTGGACACCCTCCTCTTGTAGGGTGTCTCCTCAACAGTGGTACTCTATCTGGAGGGGCCAACACCCCTCAACTTCTCTAACGCTCAAACTTGTCTCATTTTCTCATCATGCCTCGATCTCCTCATTGCAAGCTCGAGCTTCTCCTCCTCTATCATCTTTGCACATACATGTCTATCATCTGGCTCCTCATCCATGTAAGGTATCTTCCCAAGGGAAGACTGTATAGGCTCCTCAAGAGCGAACAAATCAACTACCGAAACCAGAGGTAAAGTCATTGGTAGCACAACCGTTGCCGCAAGAGCTGCTTTCAAATTAACTCGGAGCCGCTGGATCTTCGTCGGTATAGCTAAAAAAATTATAGGTCGAGCCTCACCCAATCTCCATTGTACCTTGTCCTCAAAGGCGTCAATGCGGGAATCCACAGTAGAAATATGATCCTGAAGAGTCGTGATAGTGAATGCCTGACTACAACCCTCCGAGTCTGCAATAGCCTAGCGAACCCATGGCTTAATGTGCTGAATAAGCTGAGTCAACTATGCCTCAGCATGTGCTAACCTCTACGCCATGGCCTGTATAGAAGTAGCGGACACGTAGATCATGCCCGTGGTGGGAGGCTGTGAAGTAGTAGCCTCTGGTGCAAGAATAGTAATAATGGGCCCGATTTCCTTAACTGCCTCGGGCTGCGGGGGCCTCTTCTTAGTAGCAGCAGTAGTAGTGGTGGTGGAAGTCTTAGAACCCTCAGGTGGTGGCACTAGGGAGAATATCTTGAGGCGTAGGTGGAGGTTGTGCCCGCCGGAGTACTACCAGGTTCTCGTCAGCCTTGATCAGGCTGGGATCCAATGTGTGTTGGGCCTCAATCATCTGGTCCAGCTAATGTAGTATCTCCACCCTCAACTCTAAACAGAGCTTGTAAATCAAGTGCGGGAACAAGATTGAGGTAGATCTCTTCAGAGCAGCCTCATGAATCTGCTCAGCAATGATGCGAGCCCAATCAATCTCATAGCCAGCTAAGATGCTGACAACAAAAATTGTATGCTTCGGAGGCAAAGTATTATCAACAAATGTCGGCTAGATGCATGAAAAAATAATCACCCACCAAAATTTGCTGGGGAAACTGAACGAAGACTTGACTATAGGCTTCGAGCGAGTGGCGACCCAAATAGGTTTCGGACCTTGCTTTGTGATTTATCCGGACACCTATCTCATCAATGTGGCTCATCACTCAGGATCCTTCATCACTAGTGGATCCCTCTTCTACCCTACCCTATAGTCAAATTCTCTGGTGGATCTAGGGGCACGAGACTCGGGACCAAATAATATACGGTGGATGGTCTCCTCTAATATATCCACTTGTCGGCCCCTCACCCTCGTCTCTTTCTGTATGGGCTGAGCGAGGGGCTTCTTCCCCTTGGAAAGAGTAAGCTGGATGGTGGCTGCGTATGATGCATAAAACTCCCTCACCATAGTCAGAGAGTATCTTCCAAGAGAATCGGACAGCCACTGGAGCCCCTGCCAAATCATCGTGTCCTGGAGGCCAAGGATACCATTAAGTCTGTCAGCAATAACTCTGGGCTCCTAATAAATGGAGCCGGCTTGCTTGCCTCGCTCTCCTGACTGTGTGCCCTCTATGTAGATCTCCCGCATGTCGTCGATACATCACCAACTAATGAGCGCATTCAGTGCAAATGATGATGATGGTGTGACAAAAGACTCTGCCTTTGATCTATCCTCAGAGCCCTTCTCAGAACTGGACTCCTCTCTAGATGTAGCCATCTGTGGTAAGTTGCTCCCATCACTATCTCCCAATTTAGACTAGGGAGTGCGAGCAATCAGAGCCTGAGTACGCCCAGCTCTGGTAGCGGCTCCAGTCTATGGTACAACCGCCTCTGGGTCCGGTGTAACATCGGGGACCTCCAATGAACCACTCAGCTGAGTGGTCTGATCATCATTAGTGGGCTCATCCCTGAGCCATCTCCGCATAGCCTTGATCTCAACGCATTTTCCTTTTGGGGTAATAATACCTAAAACATAGACATGTACGCACCATGGTTAGCTCCACAAATCAAGAATTGGAATGCAAAAATCACCTGAGTACAGTTGTAAAAGGGTTTTACGAAAGCACCTTTACGGGTTGTAGTGCATACTACGAGCCGTAAAGAGCCTTCGTAAACCTTTGGTTCTAAACAAATTGGATACTGGAAAGGTCTACGAGACTAGGTTGACTCGTAAAGTGGTTTACGAGTCGTAGACTAGGGTCATAGAAAATTTCAGTGAATAATTAAATTCAGGCAGGGATCTATGAGACCTATCTACGAGCCATTAAGACTTTTTCAACACATAGATTTTTAGCATTGAAGCAAGGACACACGCAGCCATATGAACACATAGATTTTTAGCATTGAAGCAAGGACACACGCAGCCATATGATCGCAATACAATAACCCTACCCCTAACAAGTTCTTCAATACATACACACCCCATCAACAGTGATTTAGCATAAATTATCTTGTGGTTCCGACCATTCCTAATTGATTTCAACAAGATCATGTACCTATGTCATTTACCCCAAGTCCACAAGCACATATCAATATCATTCCATATCCTATGGTGTGTGGCTCAATAGACACAAATAATAAACCCAAAACATTTCATACAAGACAAGAATGCCCGATTCCGGACATAGACAATAGTCATACATGGGCAACGTAATTACAAATAGCATAATTCAAATTCAAAACAACGATTTTGTGTCTAAACACTATGCCCCATAAGACTTTCAACTCAATCTTTCAAACAAGGGAAATTATAGGTCATAATTAAACCGATAACTTACCAAGGCTTGAGATTAAATCGAAGAAGTTTGAAGGAGGTGACTAGAAGCAAAACTCTTGGGCTGCTGGAATTCTTGTTGGAAAAGGGTTGTAGATGGCCGAAAGTGATCGGAGAAATGAGGGGGTGGGGTGGCTTGGGTTGATCTGTAATTTTAGGTCAAAAGTGGGATCAAATAATTTTGACCCCTCTATTTATATGTTGATCGGGCCAGTCTGAAAATTAATGGGTCCGCTTCTATGAAACCTCGATTACGGGCCATAGATGGTTATATGGCTCGTAAACCATGGTTTCATAGAACCCTCAATACTTAGCAAAATTTCAGAAAACTTACCTGGGATCCACGAGCCCCATTCACGACTCGTATTTTGATCTATGAATCGTACAGTTGGCTCGTGCACTGGAGTGCATATTTTCCAACTTAGTGGAATTCTCTACGAGTTGGAGTATGGTTCGTAAAGTGTTTTATAGCCCGTAATCACAGTCGTAGGACCACAACTTGATGCTCTTTCTCAGACAAAATGATTGATGTAGTCATGTACCTGCATACTCTTCATAGAATACACTGTTACCTTATATGCAACCAACCCATTGTCCATAATTATAATCAAATCAAAAGAAATAAACTACCTATAAGTCCAAAAACTGAAAGTAAACCTATAACTATGCTATTACATCAAAAACCTTAGGTTGCCTCACATGTAGCGCCTGATTTATTATCACGGCACAACTTGGACAAATTGGTTGCTAAAACTTCACCAATTGCCCAGACTTCACTCTTTAACTCATCAAGATGTTTCATGGATTAACGGATATCAAAAACAACTTCTTCGTCATTCAATCTAAACTTGAGTTGACTAGCTTCCATATCCACTAGGGCTCGTCCAGTGGCTAAAAATGGTCTCCCCAAGATGATAGAGACATCGTCGACTTAGTAATCTAAGATCACAAAGTCTGCAGGGAATATGAACTTCTCAACTTTTACCAACACATCATATAGTATCCCCACTGGCTTTTTCATAGTGCGATCCGCCATCAATAACCACATATTAGAAGGAGTAGGGCCCCCAATCCAAGCTTCTTGAAGACCGCAAGGGGTATTAGATTGATATTGGCACCTAAATTACATAGTGCCCTTGCAAACTTCACATCTTCAATAGTATAGGGTATGGTGAAGGCACCTGGATGTTCTCTTTTCTGAACCAAGGACTTCGTAGTGACAGAACTGCAATGTCGAAGCTCTTGAGAAAGCTCCTGACTCACAATGTGCTTCTTGGTGACCAAGTCCTTAATGTATTTCGCATAGCCTGGCATCTTCTCCAAAGCCTCGTAAAGGGGGATGTTGATAGAAAGTTATTTTAGCATAGAGAGGAAGTGCTTGAATTTGCCTTCCTCCTTCTTTTTTTTGAGTCTCTACGGTAAGGGAGAAGGAGGCCTGCGGACATGCTTAAACCTCTGTGGCGCTTCAGCTGCTTCATTCACCCCATCATTGTGACGACCATCTCCTCCATTTGCATCCTTAGCTTTAACCATCTCCTCACGAATATCTTCCTCTTCGACTGACATAGGAGGATCAATGGTGCTCTTGCCACCCCAAGTAGTAACCTCCATACACTACCCATCGTTCTTAGGATTTTGCACTATATTACTAGGCAATATACCCTTTTGATGGTGATTTAACTGAGTCGACACTTGATCGAATTGTTGTTCCAGCTGTGTGATAGCGACAGAGTGAGAATCTTTTGATTGATACCAGAGATCTCTGTTTTCATGCCCCTTAGGGTCTCATCCTGTGTCTCAGCGTTCTTCAACAGGCGATCAAACATCTCCTCAATTTTGGAATTTCCTATACCTACGTTGTGGTTATGTGGTGGCACATAAGGACCATTCCTGAAGCCTTCTTTGTGACCCCAATATGCATCTGAACCGCTGTTTCTATCATAGTAACCACCGCAGTTGTCTTTGTAAGCTCCTTCTCTACGAAAGTTCCGACCTTGGTTTCCTTGACCTTGGAGCCAATAGTCTTGATTGGATCCTTGGGCGTTGGTCCAAAAACCTCCCATCTGATCATTAACAAAACATGTGTCCTCGCCATAGTATGACTTCTCGTACATGGGTGCACGTGGAGGTCGATGAACCACTGTATTTACTCTCTTTTGGTTCTGCTTATAAATCACCTCCATGCCTATGTGAATCTAAGCAAGTTGTTGCATGATCTCCTCATTGATTCTAGCTTGCTCTAGACCCACACTGACTACACATGAACTCTTCATAGAAGCACTATCCCTCTGCCCCATGCACGATTCATCTTGACAACTCCTTCTATGCGTTCAACAATCCTTGCAAATGGTTGATCTAGAAACATGCCCCCCATAATAGTGTCAGCACAGGCTTGACTGTTCTCATCAAATGCACGGTGGAAGATCTCCACCAAGGCGTCATCAACAATCTTGTGGTCGCAGACGCTCCCCAGACATTTTGTGAACCGCTCCCAAGTAGTCCTTATGGAATCACCAGGAAGTTGCTCGAAGTTGTTGATCTGTTCCATCAACTTGAGCTTCTTCGATCTAGGGAAGTACCTCTCGAAAAAAGCCTTCTGCAAGTCTGCCCAGCTGGCGATTGAACTCTGCGGGAGCTTAGATAGCCATAATGCAACATTGCCCGTGAGAGACAATGGGAAGACACAAAGCCCCATAGCATTCATAGACAGATTTTGTGTTCCCATCACACTCTCATAAACAAATGCCACATTGTGTAAGTGGCTATGTGGATCCTCTGATAGTAAGCCCACAAATAGCCCAAGGTTTTGCAACATTTGAAGTGAACTACTCGACACTGTTAACTTTGTGTCTGTCGGTAGTGGTGGCAACACAATAGCTCAAGTCACCTCCATAGCCATGGGATTCATCCGGTACTGATTCCACTGGTGAGCATTGGCGTTGAAGTCCTAAGGTTGTGGAATATCCTCCAAAGGAGGTGGGTTCTTATTCCCATCATTATTGTTTCGATTCAAAGTTGTATTGTCCCCGTTGTTGGCGTTATCTTGGGCCATCCTTCTTATCATTCTGTGGATCTCTGGATCAAATGGAGTTAAGGGATTACCTTGACTCCGAGTGTTGGGCATACACTACTCGTACACCCTGCAAATAAGCAAAAACAACAAACAAAAGTAAAATAAAGGGAACTTAGGATTAACACTCGAAATACTAATGAATTTACTAAGTCTAGCTGTAGTCCCCGGCAATGGCGCCAATATCTTGATGTCGCCCAAGATACACCTTCTTTTTAGAGGACAAAGCGGTCATTGTCAAGAAATAGAACCTAACCAAGGTTAGAGTCGAACCCACAAGGAATACGTAGACTCAAGACAAATTCACCAACATGTAATCTGAGTAATTAATCAATTCAATCCCCCCGGGGGGGGGGGGGGGGAGGTTGCAAAAATCAATGAGAAAAATAAACTATCACAAGAAAAGGATCAATAAAGGAGAGCAACTAAGGTATTATGTTCCCCATGATTTCCCAACTCAGTATCACCGGATAGCCTAATTCTTCTCTAGTGTATAGCATGCAGGACGGTAGTTTAAGTTCACTAAGCCCTTTGGTTAAAGGTTATAGGTGCATTTCACTATGCGACTTGGCCCATCTCCATAATGTGCAACCCTAACCATTACCTATAAGTCCTAGTATAACCTCCCATTGGCCCAGTTTTTTTGATTAGACGAGAACACATCAATCGAACCCTATTAATTAATCTCTTTTCTTATTCATTACTGCCTTGGTCAAGTCAGTAACATTAGGCAGGTTCAAATGTTGGCAATCATCAGAAAACATGCAAAATGAAGAGAGTTAATTAATACATGCATATACACTTTCCAAGAATTGTGAATTATCAGGTTTACCTTTGTTAGTTCTTCATGGTTCCCACAATCCTAGTTGTAGATTTAGCTACTTGTGCTTTGTGTAGATGAAAAGATTATGAATTTAGAAGACATAATTAAACACTTACACAACTGAATTAAGAAAAATCAAATCCAATATCAATGAAAATCACAAGCTTGAAGATTGAATTGAACCACAAGTATTTTCAAAGACTCTCTCACAACTTTCTCTCTAAGAATATTGAGTTCTCTGAGCACTAACCTAAAACTAACCTAAACTTATATGAACTGGTGAGAATTTATGAAAAATAACCTAAAAGACCTATTTATATTAATTAAAATTCAAATCTTAAACAACTTAGGAGAGTTGGTCGGCACACTCTACGATAGCACTTTACGGCTCATATTGAAGTTCACGGCCCATAATCGGGGTCTCTTACATTGTTGCTGGAAAGCTGGACTTCTCTTTAGGACTTGTAAAATGATTTACAACCCGTAAAGGGGGTTAGTCTGATGAACTTCAAAAAGTCTTCATTCTCTAATCCTCAGGGCACGAAACCTCTTCTTTGACTCATACATTAATTTATGGCTCGTCTGCATATTTGTATAAGTGAATTCAGAAACTTGGCCCCACACTGGATTACTCACAAAACCACCTTACGTCCCGTAAGGTATCTCGTATAACAGCAAATCTGCAGCAACTTTGTAACTTTCCTTGAAACCATTGGCCAACTTGTAATCTTGCAAACATAGATACAAAAACACATAAAACAACTGAAGTCGCATTGAGAAAACATAAAATCCTAAGTTTTAAGCATCAAAAGAGTTGTATTTTGGCAGCACATCAATTATACCACGTTGAATGCATGTGTTTATTTGTTTAATTAATATAAATTTAAGTATAGAATTGTGTACACTCAAAATTGAAAGGCGTAGATGATAGCTAAAGCCAAATTAAAAGAACATATGTAAATTTGCCTAACAACAAGGTAACGTTTCTGATGTAAAACTAGACGATAGATGCCCGTGCGCGCATCGGCACAATATTTATCTATTTGTTTCTTCCAAGTAAAATTATGTGGGTTGAAAAGTCAAAAGTGTTTGGAAACTTATTCATTGATTAGTGATAGCATGTTATTAAAACAGTTGGTAATACATCTGAACACATACATTATCAGAATATATTGCCTAGCTGAAGAGCGATTCTGTAACAAGTTTTCATGTTTACACAGATTGTCAATGCACTGTAATCAGAAATCTTGAGATCAGGAAGCTCCTTAAGGTTCTTGCAGCATTTGGCTACTGGGTTACAAACATATGGCTCGCTTCTACTGTTATTGTCCATGACACAAAGTGATCCAAATGAGGAATCAATGAACCAATTGGATGTATGAATGCCAGGGAGTTCAATACCATACCATTTTCGAAGGGAAGGATCATAGGCATAACCAACTGGCTCCTCTAAGCTTGTGAACATAAAGTACCACGGTTTTTGAGACAACACCTGAGAGAAGTTCCATAAGAACCTCGTTGAATTCACTATATCACACCATCTTTTACACACACAACTTGTCCAAAAATGTTAGCAATGGGAAGATAGGCCAATATTCGTTCCAATAAATCATGGGGTAGTATCAAATCCAGATGAACTGAGGAAGCTTCTCTATTATTGTTGCTTCCCTAGCACACGCAAGGGTACATGGTCAACCCAAGTAATATAGTGTCTCTTTTCAGAAGCCGGATGTCGAACACAAAGGACTCGTAGATTAATTATTTACTAAATTATATTATTCTTATTATTTATTTAAGAGGTGAACAATTAACCAAAAGAGATATTTTCACACAATCAATGAATGAACTGATCTAAGATTATGGTTTAGCTAATAATCACGTTTAGCCTCCATTTCATCAAATTATTTGATTATCTAGTTGCTGATTCACAAGGTTTAAGTTACCTGAACAGGGTTGCACGCTTCTGTCGGCCTACCTTTATTGACTGCCTAACTACATCATTGTGCGGGGATACACACATCAATAAAAATATTTTAACGTTATCTTCCTGTATTTTGAACCAAGCGAGGTGTAAGGGTAGTTGTCACGGGTCTCCCTTACACGAATCAATCTATTTTTCTAGTTGAACAAACTCCCTATATTACTGTGTTCTATTCATTCCAACATCTCTCGAATTCAGAATGAACAACTAATTTACCCCTACTTGGCCGGACTATGAAGTAAAGATAAAAATAATATAGGAACAACTAATATGATAAACAAATATTTTGAATTAATAATGACTAAATAATCATCTGATTAGTTACTATAATCTTAGAACGAGAAGTTTAACTCCACATAGACATGAAGAAATTACCACAAATCATTCAAAGATAAATGTAAAAATAAATAATAATAGAGAAGAAAAGATGAAACCAAAATTCTTCGACCTCGACGACGGCTCTCACTTCTCTCTAAGTCAAAAGTTTTGTAAAACGTAATTTTATGGAATATTTATATATGTAGGAATAAACCCCATATAAAGTAATTGAGTCCAAAACCAATTGGGAAACCCAAAAACTGAAAGGAATTGGGCCTTCACGTGAACGGCTACTGTACGCTGCTTAACAGTTGGTTGCTACCACGTGGCAACTTCCATCCAATTTCATTCGAATTGCAATTAAATTGCAATATGTCTGAGCAAAACATATATAATAATATATATTATTATATTAAATTAAATCCATTAAGCTTCCTGCTTATTTTTACTTCTGTCATCTTTCTTTTGTAATTTGTTTGGTCTCCAAATTTTTTTATTTTCGCACCAATTTAATCCTATAAATACAATACGCAATTTAGCACAATTCATAATATTTATGCTCAAAATGGATAAATATAGTGACTAAAAATATGTATTTTTGGCCTCCCATCAACACCCTACGCTTAAACTTTTGCTCGTCCTCGAGCAACCATTAAAGCTCATAAAAAATTAAATAGGACCATCATTTTGGTCGATACAAACAGTTTAAGTCATCCAAAAAATTCAAAACATCATGTACGCTTCCCAATCATTATGCAAGAGCTACAAATAAATAACAAGTTTTGACCTCCTAGCCTCAAGGAAGGATTATAACTCATCAAGTTTAAGTTTTGCTCACCTAAAATCTCAAAGACGTTAACATCACCTATCTATCATGAAACAGGTGCCTTCACAAGAAAAAAATAGTCCTCACGCTCAATTCAAAAGATTGAATATCAATTAAGTACTTTGCATTAAAGAACAATTCTCGCACTCACAAAGAATTCACATGTATGCACAAAGAACCATAGCCTTGCACATTATGTACATCTCCACTAATTAAGCATATTCTTGAATAGAATCAAATAGGACTTTTAATGGGTTGTAATGTAGGTTTGGGGACGGGTAGTAGTGACTTACACTTCCCTAAGCACTTTGCACTTTTAGACTTCATCACCTATTATCTTCTTCTCTTTATTTTTTTCAACCCTCTCTTCAATAATTATTTCACTAGCAATCGCATCTCATCAAGAATGTTTCACTTTTTTCTTAAATAATTTTTTTCTTCGTTTTTTCATGACACATTCTTTCAAAGAGGGCTTTTTCATCACCGTTTAGCTATCATTGATCACCTTTTACCACTTAAATATCCCTTTTCTTCAAATTTAACAATTATAATCAGTCTATGCTACAATGCTCAAGAAAGCAAGGTGCAAAAACTAGAGATTCAACAAAATTGGATCAAGGTAAAAATATGGATATCAACAAAAAGTTATAGGATCAAAAGGGCTAACTAGTCATATAATATCTATAAAGGCTAAAATTTTACAAGACAAATCAAAGAAAATCTATTATCATCTCCTAAACAAAACAATACTTTTTATTTCGCTTCAATAACATGCCGGGCAAATTCTAGACTAATATGTAAAACATGGAATAACCAAATTCTCACCACACATGGCACATGTATCAATCAAGATGGATCAATTCCACTTCTAAGAGAGACAGGGTCATAAAAAACTATAAAATAAAATTCGGTATATATAGAGTCACAACCATGAGCCTAGATGTCAGAGAGTCCGCAATTTAAATAGCAATCAAGCATTCATAGGAAAGTACTACTCAAGATTAAGTCTAAATAGCAAGTATCAAAGAAGTCAAAAGGTCTTTTCTTTTCTCTTAAAAAATGAAAAAAAGTAAAATAATAATTTACTTCCTAAAAATAAAAAATAAAAGATACTCGGTTCAAAGGGACCCCCCCTCAAAAAAGAACCGAAAAAAAAACCAAGGGGTTGGCTAAGTGTGCTTCTATTCTACTAATGAGAAAAAATATAAATAAATAGATAAGTAAAAAAATCTTTTTATTATTTTTTTTCGGTTTTTAATTTTTTTTAATGAATATTGAACAAACCCTAAAGAGCACTCCACCCTAAACAATATATTCGGAAGAATTCCGACCCCATACTTGAAAAGATGCTATGTCCTTAAAGCATCAATTAAAATTTAAAACAAGGGTTAGAAAAACTCTCTGAGACCTTTAGATCTAGCTAGAAGCATATTCTCTCAATATTCATTGAGAGTCGTACGCACCCCACACTTAAACTCAAATTGCTCCTTTGCTTCAAATTTTGGGTACTCAGACTTCCCCTAATCTGCCAAAAAAAAAAAGTAACAAAAAAATGATAAAAAAGTGGCACTAAAAAAATAAAAATAAAATATAAGAATAACTACACTACAATTAGGTTGCCTCCCAATAAGCGTTTGATTTAGTCGCAGCAAGACTCAAGTCACCACCAATTTTTTTCTCCACTTTGAAGATATGAATTGCACCCCAATTTTGCATCCATCTTTCTACTTCGCTCAAGGGACGGTGATATGAAGATAAATGAACCAAGTAATCGATATCGCATCTTACACTTCTTGGCCCTTAAATAAGGAATGTAATTTTCTGATTTTTGCTCAAAAAATTTAAGAATATAGATATATTGTTCTTCTTCCTTATGTGCACTCTTTCATAGGCTTAGATAGCTCGATTAATTTCCCACTATTCAAGCACAATGTAGAAAAATGATAGGAATGAGGGATAATACGGCCTAATTCATGAATTATATTATTATGTACATCCTCATATGTACTCTTCTCAACATCGACAATCGTCCATATTAGTAAGAGTACTAAAAATAATATTTTTAAATTTTTTTTTAAATATCCACACAAACAAAAAAAAAACACTTAAATAATAAAAGAAAAAAATATAATTTAGAAAAATAATTAATTTCTAAGTCCTCGGCAATGGTGCCAAAAACTTGTTGCTTCCCTAGCACACACAAGTGTATGTGGTCAACCCAAGTAATATAGTGGCTCTTTTCAGAAGCCGGATGTCGAATACAAAGGACTCGTAGATTAATTATTTACTAAATTGTACTAATTCTAATTATTTATTTAAGAGGTAAACAATTAAATAAAAGAGATATTTTTACACAATCAATGAATGAATCGATCTATGTTATGGTTTAGCTAATAATCTAGTTTCATAGTTGAACAAACTCCTACATTACTATGTTCTATTCATTCCAACATCTCTCGAATCCAAAATGAACAATTAATTTACCCCTACTTGGCCGGACAATGAAGTATAGATAAAAACAATATAGGAACAACTAATATGATAAACAAATATAATGACTAAACAATCATCTTATTAGCTACTATATTCTTAGAACGAGAAGTTTTAGCTCCACATAGACATGAAGAAATTACCACAAATCACTCAAATATAAATGTAAAAATAAATAATAATGAAAAAGAAAAGATGAAACCAAAATTCTCCGGCCTCGACGGTGGCTCCTACTTTTCTCTAAGTCAAAAGTTTTGTAAAACCTAATTTTATAGAATATTTATAGATGTAGGAATAAACCCCAAATAAAGTAATTGAGGCAAAAAAATTGGAAAACCTAAAACTGAAAGGAATTGTGTCTTCACGCGAACGGCTACTGTATGCCGCTTAACAGTTGGTTGCTGCCACTTATTAGCTGCCACATGGCAGCTTCCATCCAATTTCATTTGAATTGCAATTGAATTACAATATGCCAGCGAAAAACATATTTAATAATACATATTATTATATTAAAATAAATTCATTAAGTTGTCTGCTTGATTTTTCTTCTGTAATCTTTTCTTTTTAATTGAGCTCAAAATCTCTTTATTTTCGCGACAACTTAATCCTACAAATACAATACGCAATTTAGCACAATCCATAAAATTCATACTCAAAATAGATAAATAAAAGTATTAAATATGAGGTAAATAGTGACTAAAAATATGTATTTTTAGCCTCCCATCAATTATCTTCATCATTAAGCTCTAAAAAGGAACCAAACTCAACCATGTCTGGTGCAACATAATCAGGGCAATGACTGATCCTCCCCTTAGATGATGATGGAAATGGGCCAAAACCTACAGGCATAAATAAAAGTAAAATTGAGGTGAGATGTAGATAACACATAATTAACCTCGTCTCATTCACTAAATCACACGTATTTTAGAATAAGTGAGTGATCAAATATACTATAACATTAAGAAGGGTTTGCTCAAGTGGTACCTCCAACATTAAGGTTGTGGATTCGAGCCACCAAGGGAGCCAAAGGTGGGAGCTCCCAATAAGAAGTTGAAAGCAAACAAACGAAAGCATGAAAATGAACATATTTGTGAGCATATAGGCCAGGTTATACAATGCAAAATACTATTGCTCAATAAAGCATATTGAGCAGCATCAATAAATTCAAACATACAACAAGGAAAAAGCTAAAACATCTTTGAACACAAAATTTAATTATCCTAACAGATACCAACTTGTAACATAAACAAGGAAATTAAGGATTTCTCCAGATACAATAACTTTAGTATGCAAACTTCAAAGAACGACCCTTACCTGATGAGTAATCCACATTAGAAGAATATCCCAAGTAGGGACCAAAAGAGAGAAACTATCTGCAAATCTATGCTTCATATAGAGAAAGTCCTTACACCGCTGTCGAGCTGTGGATACTTCTTTCAGCAGTTCTTCAGGAAAAGTGGAAATTGGGCTCTGCAAATTGGGATCATCAGATTAATTTTCAAAAGGCTCTGTTGCATATCTGTGAACCTAAATTTCTTTGTATCGATTGCGCACTCTTCATTTTCACTGAATAGCTGCATTTCCAATGAGTTTAGATATTGTCTGTAACTGACCTGAAGTGAAAATCAATTAGGTATACTTTAGCATTAGGTTTCAAAACAAAATTAAGCTCAAAGATAGAATTTTTTTAAGGAATTATCTAACAAATAACAAAACAAAAGACTTAGATCAAACCCATAGATAATGGATCAGCAAACAAACATATCACCAAGGGTCAGTTGCAGTTCTTACAAAAACATCCACTAAATTTCATATTAATATTAAGAACAAATAACATAGTTGGGCAGATGCAACACAAAATCTCTTTGGGGTTATCTGAAATTCAAAGTTGTCGGCTATATCCTTTGGTAAGTATTGGATCTGGTAACCCAAGTATGTTCAAAGCTCACAGGAATCGACACGCCAAAGTATTGGATCTGGTAACCCAACTTTGTTGAAAGCTCGATTCCTATGAGTTTTGTGTGTATGTGGTAAGACAAAATTTTATCTTGCATAATTGTTTAAAATTTTAAACAGATTTTGTTCCACAATTTTCTTTAAAGCTTGACTCCTGTGAGTTGTTGGCTTACCAAAGGCAGATGACGATATGATCTCAGGATTGTGAGTTGAGTGTGTTGGCTCTGTGCCTTCAAAATAAAGAATTAATATCTCCTTTTCCGTCATTAGTTTTTATAGATTCTAGAGATAAACATCCTGATGAACTGATGATGAAGATAAAATCACCACATCTGTATAGCTAAATCACAATAGTAGAAGAATAAAAATAACAAACACGGAGAAAATCCAAAAGGTCTGAAGAGTAAACACGTGCACATGATATGTAAAGAGACATAACTGCTAAAACGCAAAGAAAACTCTTTGATAACTACACGGGAAGAGAAAGATGGAGCTCATTCTTACATTTTGTATTTGCATGACATGATTTGTAAAGAGAGAAATATAATGGAGAATATATGTAGTATGCAATTTACAGGTGGAAGCCACGTAGAATTAAAGCCACATATATTTTGATTCTGAATGACTGGCATTGAGAATTTTAGTGATCAAATATTTTTCATAGTCACGACCCCATGTAATAGAAAAATTACTCAATTCATTAAGTTTTACTCTATTTTCTTATTTTTGTTTGTTCGCTAAAATTCTCTATCCATTGTTAGATTTCTTTGAGTTCAATTTTTGATTCTTCATACTCGCTCTTGTACTCAAGTATCATGGATGGGATAGACAAAAATCTCCCATAGACGGATTAACTTATCCCACGTTCTATATGGATTAGCTAATTTCCCGAGAATAATTAATATCCATAACCAAACACAGACTAAATAACTCAACACAACTAACTAGAAAAAAAAAAGTTGACATATGAAACTTTAAGTAAAAAAAGCAATCTGGTGCGACAAGTTAAGATGGTACATGCTCCCATCTAGTGGGGAGTTTGTTCAATGAGTATGAAAGGGTCCAACTAATTGAGATCATCATGATATCTGTGAACGTGCGGGGGGGGGGGGGGGGGGGGGTTTGAATTGAATTTTCTTCCATTTTTATGTAGAACTGTTAACAGTTAGTCAGCTAATTTAAGTGATACTCGACCAAGAATTGTAAAATAGTTTGCAAAAATTAAAGGCGTAAAACGAAAGTTTAACACCATATATTTATACTGGTTCAGATTCAATGTGAATCCTACGTCCAGTCCCCTTGGGTCTCTTTTTAGGAAAGAATGTTTCCTTACAGAGTAGTGAAAAGTATTCAAATCGATTTCTAGAGGCAACCATTAGACTCTGAGTTAATTTTTCTCAAGGGCAACCATTGCAAGGAAATCTCTTCAAGCTTGAAAGTTGTGGTTACAAGAATTTAAAACTTAATCTACTACTCTCAATTTTTTTTTCTTGTTTTCTCTTTCTTTTGATACAATGCTCTCTTTCAATTTTTTCTTCTTTATCTCTCTCTCTCTCTCTCTCTTCACAATAAACTAATGGATTACAATGAATTTCTTAAAGATGAACATTTTCAAGAATGTCTTGAAGGAAGTAGTCTTGCATGAGCTTTTGAGATGTCTAGATGCCTCCTTTTATTCGAAGAGATGGCATTCCAAGGAAATTGATCCTTGGAATCAGGCAATGGTGATTCCTTCTTCCAAGGATAAGGCAAGGCTTCTAAGGAAGGCCAAGTCAGATCTCCATCTAACTGATTTTTTCCAGCAACTGATAGATCTTCCAGATTCATTTTCCTTTGCATGATTGATCTTCTTGATTCGTTTTCCTTTGCTTGTTTGATCTCCATGATTGTGCTTTCATGCTTGATTGGTTTTCTCCAGTTTTGGTACATTTGACACTGCTTGATGGATTTTCTTAATTGCTCTATATTAATTCTCTGTCATTGGTTTCCTTTCTTGCTTAGTATTAGATTGACTTCTTCCAATAATTGTGTCCTTGATATCTCTATCCAGATTTTGCTTGATAGATTACTCCAAGATGTATCTTAGCCAGATTGTTTCCTTTTTTATGCTTTCCTGCAATTTGTCATTAATAAAAACATATTAGCACTAACAATCTCCCCCTTTTTGATGATGACAATATTAGTACAAATGTAGTTTACTTCCCTGAGTGTATAGTCAACTTCCTATTTTCCTCCCCTGTCTGGTTGCATAGATGAAAAGGTGCTCCCCCTGAATTCTTGCATAGGGGATAGTGGGTGATAGTCGACTAACTGACTATTCTCCCCCCCTTTGACATCAGCAAAAAGGAAATAACAAGTGACAATATGCAGTAGTAAACTAAGCAAAAGTACATAGTACCAACACAAAACACAGAGTAGTTCAAGCAAGCAAAACATTATAGCACATAATAAGAATAGTCAGCCACGAGGGAGAAGAAAGTAAAAGATAGTATTAACGGTGGCAATCTTCAGATTCTCGAACAGATTGGTCAGATTGGCAGCCATGGCATCGGAGTTGTTTTGAATCTTTTGAGCAACATTGATAGCTTCCTTTAAATTTGTATGAGTTACAGACAAACTTTTCCCACATCAGTACCAGTTTGTTTGGTGATATGGTTGATTTTGTCCAATGTATCTGTAATGTTTTCAAACTTGTAGTTACAGGACCTGAGCAGGTCTTGTAGGTTCTCAAATTTTGCATCCATGCTGGAGACTTTGACACTCAATCCTTTGCCCACTTTGAACTCAGGAAAAGTAGGAGGGACAGGTTCACAAGGAGAGTTGTCGCCAAGCGGATCATCAACAGGGCCAAAGGGAGGCTCAGATTTGAGAGACCGGAAATTATTGGAGAGAGTGTAGCCCATGCTACTGAATGCTATAGAGTGGTAATATTGTTTAACAATGAGGGGAGGGATGTTAGAGAACATACATAGTTGCCTTAAGAATCTTAGAAATAAGCATCTCATAAGGAAGACTCTAAGAGTCCAAGGTAGAATCAGCTATATGAAGGAGAATGTAGAAGGTGAGTTTGAGTCTCTTCTTGGATAGACGGCAGTAAGTGAAAAAGGTGTCCCAAACAGAGAGGGTAGATAGAGAATCAGAATGAGGAACATGAGTAGTTATCATAATGTGAGCGAGAACCTGGCTTCAAAAGAGACATCCTTCTAACTAGAGGTTCACTATATCTTTCACTTGTGTCTGCACTTACATACAAGTCTTTGATCATACAAACAAAACTGGACTAAATGTAAGTGAGACAATGACAACTAGAGTGAACTTAGTCCAACGTAGTTAATATCCCCTAGCTAAATGGTTTAGCTTCCATTGTGTCCTAATTTTAAGTTAAGCCCATACGAATTCCATCATATTTTCTTACGTCTTACTGCAATAAATTCAGTTATCTAACAAAAAAATGAAGTTATTTAAGAAATGAAAATCATCATAATCTAATAAGTGGGGTGTTGACACTCAATTTTGACTCAAGTTTTTTAAAATTCGTACTTTTATATTGTTATTTTTTAGTTCTTGTTAAATTCATTATTTTGTGTTAAATTACATGTTTTTGTGTATTGTATGTATCTATCGTTGATTATATTTATTTTATTCGTTTTAATATTTTTAACGCAGTGTAATAAATCATTTTTTCTTATCCAGATATAATTATATGTGTATGTTTAATTGGCCCACGATTTGGGCCCATGTCTTCCTAGCCCATTAGGTTTTTTATGTGTATATAACCTTGACAATTAAAAATAGAATAAGCATTTTTAATTTTAGAAAAGACCTAAAAATTTTGCCTTCTTCCTTTCTCAACAACAACTGCCGCCACCCTCACTTTCTCTCCTTTTCTCCATTTCTGACTAGATCTGGCACAACCAAAACAACCACCACTCTCCTCCGGCAAAATCCGCCGCACCAACGCCGTCACCATTTCAACTAAAACCCCCAAAATCAGTCCGCCAACCCCCCTTTTTTCCTCACCAAAACTCCGCCGTTCCATTTTCGCCACCTATTTCCGCGACCACCGAACAACCACCAAATCTCCGCCGACAGCCCTTCTTTTTCTCCTTCAAACCACCAGAAACGACCCCCTATTTTGGTCGAGACAACAACCCAAACCAGCAATCAGAAAAACACACTCCAAACTAGACCAAAACCACCGCCGGAACAACACCAAATGACCCCGAAATCCACCCCCATAGCCCCTAAACAACCCCTTCGCTCCGTCTCCACCAAAACCTCCCAAACCCCATCGGAACGACTCCAAATCAGCTACCAAAACGGCCCAAAACAACAGTCAAAATCCTAGCCAGAAAAGCACCTCTACCGTCACACCACCGCGACACTAGAGCACACCAAACACCACCTACACGGCTGCCCTCGGATCTGATTGTCTCTGATTATGTATGTATCTCCTTCATCTTCAAGATTTCTAGGGCAGGGGTAATTTTGCTTCTTTTTCACAATTTCCATTTTACATCAGATCTGGTCGTTCTTTTAGGTATGTATCTCCTTCATTTTACTCTTCTACTCACTGCTTTGGTTTATTATTATTATTATTCGTTTAGTTTTGCCTTTTAATAAAACTTATTACTTTATTACTTTTCGGGTATATATATATATGTTTTTATATATTATTACTTTTAGTAAGTTGTTTCGATCATTGTTTATTAATTGTTGCATGTCATTTTATTTTATATTTGTTAGTTTCATAGACTTTTGTACATTGTTTCATTAAAGATGGCCGATGAAAAATTTATCCGTCGGATTTCGAGGCTTCCCCATTTAAAAAGACGAAAAATTTTAGTTTAGATTAATATGGGTTACATGTTGAAATTAATTTTTTTTAGTTTAGTCTGATAGTTGTTATATTTTAAAATTTAGAATTTTTTAAGTACACGTACATATTGTTTGTTAAAATTGCAGCCGAGGAAAAATCTATCCGTCGGATTTCGAGGCCTCCCCATTTAAAAAGACGAAAAATCTTAGTTTAGATTGATATTTGTTACATTCTTAAATTCATAAATTTTAGTTTAAATTCATATATATATATATTGTTGGTTAGAATTTGGTCAATGGCGAGTCTATCCGTCGGATTTCGATGCCTCTCCATTAGTTCATATTATTATTCATTTCATTCTTTATATGTATTTATGATTATTATACTTATGTTATATCGTATATCTCCTCCTCAATTTGAAAAAATGAGTTCAGCCGGGACCACAGTTGTGGATTCTAAAGGGTGCTAATACCTTTCTTTCGGAATAACTTGAACTTTTACCTAGAATTTCTGGTTCGCAGACTATTTTCGTAAATAATTAATTGGTTTCCTATTTATCCTTAAAATTAGGTGACAACTCTAAATTAAATTATTTTTCCTAAAGTTATTCTTTTAAATATTCTTTTATTTTATTATTTTTACGAGTGGTCACGACATTGCGCCTTTGGGATGTCAACATGGGGTCTCAGGAGAATAAGAGATACGAAGATCTTATTCTTACCTTTGTGAATGTAAATAGGTTGTCTCCAATAGACCCTCCGCTCAAAAAGTTAATATGCGAATACATTATTACCTAATGCAAACAACAGTTTGATGCCAATGCCTTCGTATAAATTGATCCTCCTTATATATCACCTGGGCACTAGCAGCTAATTCCTTTCCCCCGAGCTGAATCTATAAACCACCCAACAAAAGCTCCTCTAAAAGGAAATAAAATAGAATTCACATGTTATCAAGAAGATTAATATAAGTAAATAACTACAAAAATCAATGTTTTACACAGAGTACACTAATTAATCAAGAAATACATATTGTTGATCTGAGATTTATATCAAATTAAAATATCTTACTTAACACAAAAATAAAAACTCTAGGAGGATAAGTGTGAGTGCCACTCACGACCTGTTTTGAGTCGTGATAGAAGTTATATTTGAAAACTCAAAAATATGAAAAATTAAATTCACTTACAATTTCGTACCCAAAGAAATTTCATCTTGTAATTTACATATTTCTCAAAAAAAAAAAAAAAAAGATGATTGTGCATAAATCAATAAAGAATACAAATAAATGAAAATTGATAAAGAAAATTTTACAAATTACGCATACTAATAGAACATAGAATTGTTGGTGAGTGTATTTGAGGTTAGGAAATTCCCACTTTTAATAATATTAAACTAGGTTAAAAATAAATATGATGCCTGGATACGTAAATAAATCCCATATCAAAAGATCATGAATAGAATTATTGCATATTTACTTTAAGAAATATCATAAAAATGAAAACAATAAAAGATAATTTTTTATTAACCTTCTCAATTAGTGTGGAATATTACTATTACCATGACACGTAAAAAGGAATTCTTCACAATAATTGCTTTAAAACTCTTATGGTGTATATCATTGAAATTTAAAAGTCCTCATCTTAATTGATAAGTAAAAATTCTGAATTATCAAAATTGAATAATTAAGGGTTTCAAGTTAACAACTCGATATTCAAGAGTAGATTATAAAACGTGATATACCCTTAGTGCTTCTTTATTTCAGTTTAATTTTTCAGAAGCACATATCTTGACGGACAAGGCGAAGCATCTGAACCAACAAGGAAACAAAATATATCACTTCTTCATTGAATGCAAGTGTTAAATGAATAATCAACGGCCAAGAGGAATGAAAATGTGATGAAGATGATACTGATTCACTTCTTCATTATTTTTAGTTCAATTTTGCTCATTATAATCAAATTATTGTTGGTGAGTTTGATTCTAGTCAAATCTCATTTCTCGTTTAATCTAGTTTTTCCTCTCTTATTTTTTCCCTTTTATTCATCTATGTAATCCATTGTTCGATACAAGGGCAAAAAGAAGACGAAAAAATAGGTTAAACGAGAAATGAGAATTAAATAGAATAAACTGACCAGCAATAATTTGAGTGTAATAAGCAAAATTGAATTGAAGAATAATAAAGAAGCGAATCGGTATCCTCTTCATCACATTTTCATTCCTATTTGTCATTGATTATTCACTTAACATTTGCATTGAATGAAGAAGCGATATAATTTTTTCCTTGTTGGTCTAGATGCGCCTTGTCCATCAAGATATGTCCTCCGGAAAAATTAAATTGAAATGAAGAAGCAATGATGGTGTATCATGTTTTGTAGTCTACTCTTGAATATTAAGTTGTTCACTTGAAACCCTTGTTTATTCGATTTTGGTAATTCAAATTTTCTACTTAACAACCGGAAAGTTAAAATCATCTACAAATTATTTTAATAACTGATCCAAGTGGTAAATAAATCTCTTAGTCTCTTAGAATTTCTTTTACTCTTTTTTTGTTGTTTATTTTAATTACTTGGATAGGGTAGTTATTTAATTGTTTAAATTTTTTATCTACTTATCATGCTATATTTTATCACTTAAGCATTTTTACTAGGATATTTTCTTAAAATAAGAGACCCTATTTGCAAACCCCATATAAATGCGACATACGACCATGACTCGCATTTGCGGACCTCGAAGGGTGCCCAACACCTTCCCTTCGAGATAACTAGAACTCTTACCCGATCTCTGGTTAAATTAGCTCCTTTATTTAGTTTTAGGTTAGAATGGTGTCCTAATGAACCTCAACTCATCATAAGGTGGCGACTCTTCAAATATTTTTTTCGAATTCCGAAAAAGAGTTGTCCATGATGTCGTACATGGTCTCGTGTTGCAAAAAAAAAAGGGACACGACACAAGGGGAGGCATCTGAACCAACAAGGAAAATATTATATCGCTTCTTCATTTAATGCAAGTGTTAAGTGAATAATCAACGGTGAAGAGGAATGAAAACATGATGAAGAGGATACCAATTCGCTTCTTTATTATTTTTAATTCAATTTCTCTCATTACACTCAAATTATTGCTGGCAAGTATGATTCTATTCAATTTCCGTCATTCTCAGTTTTTTGCTTTTTTTGAATTATGATAAAATTGATTTATTTTCTATGTTCAGTTCTAGATTTTGACTGTTTTATATCATATAAAGTTGTTTATTTCACAACTTTGCATAAGTATATCTCAATCTAGTTAATTTGATTTAAGTAAAGCATAACGATGATTGAAAAATAATTTTTTTCCCTTTTTGTTTTATAATTAATTAGTACCTTATTATAATTTTATCAAAAGAAGAGAAAAAAGACAATATAATTTTTCATACCATCATTAATAAAATTAGTTTGTTGATGATAATGCTTAATTCATTGTATTTTTTTGAAAAGGGAGTACAAAATGCAATCTAGACAAATTAAGAATTGAAGGACAAGGGAAGTAATTCAAAATTTTCGATCAAAAAGGAAAAAAGATGTAGACGACGATACACAACAAAGAGTACTCAACTCAATGAGTAGTTCCAATATTATATTATCGACTTCATCATTATGGTAGTTTTCATATCACTCATTTCTCGACACGTGTCTTGTACGTGTAATACATGTTGCCGGCTTAATTGTTGAGCATGCAACGATTAGATAACAAATTATATATAAATTTTTTGATAGTGTGATTTAATCACTAATAAAGCTGCATCACTTACTATTTTGTATTCATTAAGAATGTACTCTAGCATTATATAGTTGAATTTTCCTCTTGTGTATCCTGCAAATTTTGACTTTCCTGTCGTTAAGTGGAAAAATTGAATTACAAAAATTGAAGAAACAACGATTTCAAGTGAACAACTCAATATTCAACAATAGACTACAAAACGTGCTATACCCTTATTGCTTCTTCATTTCTGTTTAATTTTTCAGAAGGACATATCTTGACGGACAAGGCGAGGTATCTGAACCAACAAGGAAAACAATATATCACTTCTTCATTGAATGCAAGTGTTAAGTGAATAATCAACGACCAAGATGAATAAATACGTGATGAAGATGATACCGATTCACTTTTTCATTATTTTCAATTCAATTTTGCTCATTATACTCAAATTATTGCTAGTGAGAGTTTGATTCTAGTCAAATCTCATTTCTCTTTTAATCTAGTTTTTCCTCTCTTATTTTTGCCGTTTTATTCATCTATGTATATCCATTGTTGGATACAAGGGCAAAAAACAAAAGGAAAAATAGATTAAACGAGAAATGAGATTTGAATTGAATAAACACGCTACCAATAATTTGATTGTAATGAGCAAAATTGAATTGAAAAGTAATGAAGAAGCGAATTGGCATCCTCTTCATCACATTTCTCCTTCCCCTCGGTCATTGATTATTCACTTAACACTTGCATTAAATGAAGAAGCGATATAGTTTTTTCCTTGTTGGTCCATATGCACCTTGTCCTTCAAGATATATCCTCCGGAAAAATTAAATTGAAATGAAGAAGCAATGAGGGTGTATCATGTTTTGTATTCTACTTTTGAATATTGAGTTGTTCACTTGAAACCCTTGTTTACTCGATTTTGATAATTCAAATTTTCTACTTAACAACTGAAAAGTTAAAATCATCTATAAGTTATATTAGTAACTGATCCGAGTGGCAAATAAAACGCTTAGTCTCTTAGAATTTCTTATTTCTCTTTTTTTTTGTTGTTTACTTTAATTCCTTTGGATAAACTAGTTATTTAATTGTTTAAATTATTTATCTACTTATCTAGCTATATTTTATCACTTGGGCAATTTTACTAGGGTATTTTCTTAAAATAAGAGACTCTATTTGCCCTCCCCCCCCCCCCCCACATAAATGTAAGATAAGGCCAGGACCTGCATTTGCGGACCTTGAGGGGTATCTAACACCTTGCCTTCGAGGTAAGTAGAACCCTTACCCGATCTCTGGTTAAATTAGCCCTTTTATTTAGTTTTAGGTTAGAATGGTGTCCTAATGAACCTCAAATCATTAGGTGGCGACTCTTCAAACATCTTTTATGAATTCCGAAAAAGAGTTGTGCATGATGACGTACATGATCTCGTTTTGCAAAAGAACGGGGCGCGACACAAGGTGAGGCATCTGGATCAACAAGGAAAATATTGTATCGCTTTTTCATTCAATGCAAGTGTTAAATGAATAATCGACGGTGAAGAGGAATGAAAACGTGATGAAGAGTATACCAATTCACTTCTTTATTATTTTCAAGTCAATTTCGCTCATTACACTCAAATTATTGTTGGCGAGTATGATTCTATTCAAATTTCACTTTTCGTTTAATCTATTTTTTCCTCTTTTTTTTTGGCATTGTATTCATCAATGTATATTCATTGTATGATCGAGTAAGTATAGAACTTTATGGTGAGATTCTAGCTTAGGTCTGCAATTTTATTTTTGTTTTCTTTTTCATTCTTTTTTGGATTTGATTTTATGGAACTTCTCTAATAGATATGTGGTTCTTCTATGTTTAGCAATGTTCATTCTCAGTTTTTTGCTTTTCTTGAATTTGTTATAAAAATGATTATTTTATTTGTTTAGTCCTTGTTTTACGTCATATAAAGCTATTTATTCCACAACTTTGTATAAGTATATCTCAATCTAGTTAAATGTGATTTGAATAAAGCATAACGATGCTTGAAAAACAAAATTTTTTCCCTTTTTGTTTCATAATTAGTATCTTTATTATAATTTTATCAAAATAAGAGAAAAAAGACTAATGTTTCATAATATCATTAATAAAATTAGTTTGTTGATGATGATAATTAATTAGTTATTTTTTTAAAGGGAGTACAAAATGCAGTCTAGACAAATGAAGAAGGACAAGGGAAGTAATACGAAATTTTTGATCAAAAAGGAAAAAGATGTAGTTGACGATGCACAATAAGGAGTACTCAACTCGATGAATAGTTCCAATATTATCGACTTCATCATTATGGTAATTTTCATATCACTCATTTCTTGACACGTGTATTCCATGTTGTCGGCTTAATTGTTGAGTATGCAACGATTAGATAACAAATTATATACAATTTTTAATAGTTTGATTTAATCACTAATCAAGATTAATCACTTACTATTTTGTATTCATTAAGAACGTACCCTAAAATTATCTAATTGAATTTTCCTCTTGTGTATCCTGCAAAGTTTAACTTTCTTGTGGGTAAGTAGAAAATTTGAATTATAAATATTGAATATACAAGGATTTCAAGTGAACAACTCAATATTCAAGAGTAGACTACAAAATGTGATATACCCTTATTGCTTCTTCATTTCAGTTTAATTTTTCAGAAGGACATATCTTGGCAGACTAGGCGAGACATCTAAACTAACAAGAGGAAAATATATTGCTTCTTTATTGAATTCAAGTGTTAAGTGAATAATCAACGGCCAAGAGGAATGAAAACGTGATGAAGATGATACCGATTCGTTTCTTCATTATTTTTAGTTCATTTTTTCTCATTATACTCAAATTATTGCTGGTGAGTTTGATTCTAGTCAAATCTCATTTATCGGTTAGTCTAGTTTTTCCTCTCTTATTTTTGCCCTTTTATTCATCTATGTTTATCCATTATTCGATATAAGGGCAAAATACAAAAGGAAAAATAGATTAAACGAGAAATGAGATTTGAATTGAAACTCACCAGTAATAATTTGAGTGTAATGAACAAAATTGAATTGAAAAATAATGAAGAAGCGAATCGGTATACTCTTCATCACATTTTCATTCCTCTTGATCGTTAATTATTCCTTAACACTTGCATTGAATAAAGAAGAGATATAATATTTTCCTTGTTGGTCCAAATGCGCCTTGTCCATGAAGATATGTTCTCCGGAAAAATTAGATTGAAATGAAGAAGCAATGAGGGTGTATCATGTTTTGTAGTCTACTCTTGAATATTGAGTTGTTCACTTGAAACCTTTGTTTCTTCGATTTTGGTAATTTAATTTTTCTACTTAACAACTGAAAAGTTAAAATCATCTATAATTTATTTTAGTAATTGATCCGAGTGGTAAATAATGCGCTTAGTCTCTTTGAATTTCTTTTTTCTCTTTGTTTTTTAAAAACATTTAATTACTTGCGGTAGACTAGTTATTTAATTGTTTAAATTATTTATCTACTTATCTTGCTATATCTTATCACTTAGGCATTTTTACTAGGATATTTTACTAAAATAAGAGACCCTATTTGCAACCCCCACACAAATGCGAGATACGGCCAGGACCCACATTTATGGATCTCAAAGGTTGAGTAATACCTTTCTTTCGAGGTAACTAGAACCTTTACTCGATCTCTGATTAAATTAGCACCTTTAGCTAGTTTTAGGTTAGAATGGTGTCCTAATGAACTTCAAATCATTAGGTGGTGGCTCTTTAAATATCTTTTACGAATTTCGAAAAAGAGTTGTCCATGACATTGTGCAGGATCTTGCTTTGCAAAAACAAATGAGATGCAAAACAAGGCGAGGCATCTGAACCAACAAGGAAAATACTATATTGCTTCTTCATTTAATACAAGTGTTAAGTGAATAATCAATGACGAAGAGGAATGAAAACGTGATGAAGAGGATACCAATTCGCTTCTTTATTATTTTCAATTCAATTTCGCTCATTACCCTCAAATTATTGCTGGTGAGTATGATTCTATTCAAATCTCACTTCTCGTGTAATCTTTTTTTCCTCTCTCTTTTTTTTTTCTTGTATTCATCAATGTATTTTTTATTGTTCGATCAAGTAAGTATAGACCTTTATAGTGAGATTCTAGCTTAGGCCTGTCATTTTTTTTAATTTCTATTTCATTCTTTGTTTGTTCTGAATTTATGGACCTCTCTAATAGATATGTGGTTCTTCTTGATTTAGCAATGTTCATTCTCAGTTTTTTCCTTTTCTTGAATTTGTGATAAAATTGATTTTTTTCTATGTTCAGTCCTAGATTATTTTGACTGTTTTACGTCATATAAAGTTGTTTATTCTACAACTTTGTATAACTATGTATCACCCCACAACTCTATTCAGAGGATCCGAAAATTTTTCATCTTAAGTATGTAAGCTTGAACCCAATGATGCCTTACTTGTCCCTATATTTTAAGGCTCATTCCTATATGTGTGAAGTATATTAGAAGTGGATTAAGTTCATAAGAGACATTTAAGGCCTAGTCAAGTTCAAAACCTCCCTACCGGTTAAGTTTTTCACTTTGAATTATGCAAGGGTCAACTTTAAATGACCATAACACTTAGCACACAAAGAATTAGATGTCCAATGACCTAACAAATGAAATCCCTTTGAATTAGCTTTCCAACATAACTAATTTCAACTCTTCACTTTCCACTGATATAGCCTAGTTTTGGGATGGATCCACTCCCCTAGTTTTCGTCCCTTACCCTGGCAAAGTATGCAATGGCTTTGGCAGCGTGGGCAAAATGTTGTATCATCAGGAAGCTCATAGTGATGGTTGTCGGTTAGAAAAACTCCCCTAATAAGTAAAGTTTATTATTCTATACACCGAGATTTATTATTTCTTTATCAAAATACTTTCTCTTATTATGTTGCATATTCAATTGAATTGAGCTAATTGCAGAGCTAAGCATTTGAGTATTCTATTTTTATATATTTAGTTGTGCTCGTTAATGCATTAAAGCATTTCTTTTATATTGAGTTGCACTTTGAAATGCGTTTTCAGTATATGTTTTACTTGCATGGAATATTTTGTCACGCCCTGGGAGGGTACCCTTAGCGTGCCCGACACTCAGAGACTATTGCTAGTCCCCCAGCGAACCACTTTGCCTCATCGTTAGCTCATACTCAACGCGGAAGGAACATCCTCAAGGAAAAGATTGTAATGTAATTAAAGTAATCAAGCCTTTATATAAAAGTTAATTTTCAATAAAGAAGAGTTGGAAAAAAATAATACGTAACATCCCCTATCAATGTCTATGAAGCCTTTACCTCTAACATCTAGATGGTACCACGATAGTCCATGATTATCCAACTCAAGGAAAATAAAGTACTAATTCAAGTTAGATGATAATAATATGAAAATCCTCTAAAAACAAGGAGGTCTCACCGATCAGTTGAATGTGAATAGATCCTCAATGAAGCACCTGTCGATGGTCTCGAATACCTGCCTCTACATCATAAAACGATGTAGTTCCAGAAGGGGACATCAACACATGGCATGTACTAATATGTAAAATAGTTAAGTGAAACAGAAACAGGTAGAATAATATAGGAATAACATCAACTCATCATCACACTCCATCAGAATGTCAATTGTCTATCTAAAAAAACAATAAAGAGTAGACAAATGACTCATCAACATCTCATCTCAACATCATCAATTAATTAGACTCATCTCAAGGAAACTCGACTCAACTCAACTCAAAGGACCAATGCCCGTCTAGGACAATAGACAATCCCAAAACCTGAATTCATGGGTACAAGAGCATCTAAAGTAGTACCAAGAGTAATACAACTGTTTAAAGATGGGATACAAAGTTGATATGTCTAATATATAGTCTGAAAGGAAGGAAAATAAAAAAAGTCTCAAACATCCACAGTGACTCGAAGTCTGAGCCTCACTGCTAAGATTTAGATGACTGGAGAAAAACTCTGGTAGAATCATTCAACTACCCTGTTCAGGTCTCTATGCTCAATCTGCAGGGGAAACAAAGTAGGGGTGAGTACATTCAAATGTACTCAGTAGATCCAACCAACTGGTTAAGAGAAATCGAACAACTAACACCTGCATCAAAAGGGTTAGTATACAATATGAACATGAATAGTAATTTATAAGGACATTAAATACAATTAATAATGCAACACAATACTATGCATGAATGCAATGGCATCGCAGGCCATGTATGAGGCGGGATCATGACCATCTCTAGGCCGATGTACACATCTATCGAGCCGAAGCTACAAGATAGAATCTGGGGGCATAGCGGGCCATGTACTAAAATATCTCAGGTGTTACAGGCCTTAATATGAAGTGTCTCGAGGTGTCACAGGCCTCAAGACGAAGCACATATATAATATAAAATATGTGCATGCCAATGCCACAGCAAAATTATGAAATGTGCATGCCAATGCAACGATTTGAGTATAAGTTGTATGAATACCGATACAAAAACTAAAGTATAACATATGTGCATACTAATACAACAATTTAAATATAAACTATGTTCACACCAATGCAACAATAGAGTATAAAATATGTGCATACCAATGTAACGACATAAGTATAAGCTGTGACAGCAAGATATATTATGAGAATTGGAAACCACGAACATAACCACGTAAATGCTAGGTCAAGTATATCAACTATACAACAATACCATCAACAAGTCTCTCATAATCCCTCTATCATCTATAATCCAACGGTCAAAGAAGTCGAACTCCACAAGTCCCTATGATAGTCTCATAAGCCTCTAATACATCAAAAATATCCTCAATTTATCCCTTAACTTCCCAAATAACCTTACAAGTCTCACATTATAACAATACTATCTAGAACATCTCACGTCCAATATTTTCATAATGATATCCAAAATTATCTCAATTCTCACGATTTTATCTCAGGTTATCAAATGGATCGCCATACACTAAATTATTAGCGTAACTGGTATCATATTTCCATCAAATTATATCATACCATGATATTGACTGATAAATCATTCTACATCTTAAAATTATCACATGAACATGTCCAATAACTCAAATTCAGTCCCAAAAAGGTTAGCCAAACCTATCTCAACATCGAAATCACACTCAGACAAGCTTTTAATCAACTCAAGCCTCCAAACGATTCTCGGATCAATCAAACACTATCAAAAATAGATCTTACATGTCAAGAGATGCATTTTGATACCCATATTGGCATGAATTAGGCTTAGGGGCAAAATAGTCAAAATTAGAGCTAAAATTTGAAGTTCTCGATCTAAAAATTGATGTTAAAATCAAGTTCTACATGAAAAATAGAGTTTGTGGGTGGAAATCACACTAAAGTAGAGTTCAAATTGATAGAGAAATCACCATTTAAAGTTTCAATTTATCATAGACCAAATATACGAAATTTTGGACATTCAAAATCATGAAATTCAAGACAAAATCAAGATAGAAACTATGAAAATTAATCAAAACGATTTTAAAAAATACTTACCCAAAAGATTACTTTGAAAATCCTCTTCAAAAATCGCCTCTCAAAGCTTGAAATATTGAAAATGGAGTAAAAATGGTGATTTTATGTTTTTAAAACTGACTTAGACAGAATGTACTCCGCAAATATGGATAATTATCCGTGAATGCAGAGAAGAAAGGACTTATACCTCTGTGAATGCAGAGAAGAGAGAGAATTATACCTCCATAAACATGGAATTCTATCCGCGAACATGGAGAAGAAAATAGGGCTGAATCACCAGATACTTCACACCAGCAATTGCAAAATCTCACTACGGACCTTCGGAGTCCATCCGAAACTCGAATTTCACAAACTAAACATGTATCCACATCAAAAATGGTGATTCGGACAAAACAGAATAATCAGAATTTGATTCTGAGGTCTCTCTGGCAAATTTACCAATGCAAGTCAAATAAACTAGTTTAAAACTCAAAACAGCAAAACAGCCCTCCGCAACTCCAAAAATTATTACGAGACCATTTCTAGTATTAGTTTCACCATTCGGAACTACTGAAACTATCAAAATTCCAATCCGATCTTTCGAACTCTGAATGTTAACCAAAGTCAAATTTTGGTTCCACAAATAACTAAAATCACTACTTTGAGTCTAAAAATCTTAATTTAACTCCAACTTCAATTCTGTAACCTCTCATAGACCAGTTTTGATATTTCAGAGCTAATGGAATCAACAGATACCCAATTCTACACCCTAAACTCAGAATGGTAGAAACACTTTTTCAACAAATTAAGCTTCCAAGTGCTAAAATTTTAGTTCCAACAATATAGGTAATTCAAAATAGCCCCACGACAACTTACATAAAGGTAAAATAGTAATTTCCACAGATAAGGCCAAATATGACCAACCAGGTCATTACATCATTTACTACTAAAAATAATGTTCATCCTCGAACATAAAGAAAGGAGGAGTATCTAAAGCCTAAAAAAGGTTGGGATAACTAGCTCGCATATCAGACTCAAACTCTATAACATTCGGCAAAATTACAAAAATACCCTAGAAGAGAGATGTGTGTGTAACACATCTTCCCATGCTTTGATGGAAAATCCCAGGCCGCATTTGCGATCAGCATAAAAATTAAGTGGGAATGATCTTGGTTGGTTTTTTGCGCAACCGAATCAAAACATAATTTTTTGACAAAAACGCGAACCAGTGAGGATGTGCGACAAGTGTGTGGCGCGTACCTACTGCATACCAACATTTGGTTTTATTTCAAAAATTTTCTACAGGAAGAGAAAGCTCGTTCAAAGAATTTTTGATGAAAAAACCCAAAAATTTACACTTTCCGCATCGTGGATCCCATGTCCCAAGACATACTTTTTTTTAATTTCGCGAGGGGCATTTTTTATCTTTTCAAACCCCTCCTAGACTTAATATATAATCAAAATGGGTCATTTTAAGCATAAAAAGTGTTTAAAACCCTATTCTAAGTCCTTGAAAAAGACTACGACTAAAGAGGAGTGTAAAATTGAGGAGTTCGAGGAGAGTTCTTAAGGTTGATTGTCAAAAGCTTCAATCTAGGTATGTAAGGCTACCTAAACCGCTGGATTGAGTTCATCCACGCACACCTTCGTCTACTTGAGTTAAGTTTCATGATTAATAATTGAATAATGTAAATCTTGTGATCTCGAGTTCTAAGTTCTTACACTTGTTTGAGTCTTCATGGATGTACATGAGCAAATTGATGAGTTGCATTATTATTGTCATAAAATAGAAATATTTATAGGTTTTCATGTATTAAAGAAAAGCGTTATTTTAAAATCAAATTTTTGCATATTGAAAATAAAGATGATGAGTTTTCTTTGCATCGATGAAAAGTGATTTGAACTAATATTCTATATGTATTTTATTGAGTCCAAAGAGTCATATTTTGAGGAAAATATTTTAATGAGATGAGATGTATTTTGATGAGCTTAAGTAAGTTGAGGATGAGGAGTACATATTCTTGCATATGCATGAGATGAGCATTTACTATGTCATATGTACGAAGTATGATTTCAATGTGATTTAACTGACTGTAGGACTTGGAGTCTTGCGTGGAGTTAGTATGAGTCTTGAGTGCATTTCATCAATGGTGGTCTTAAGTTATTGAGAAATTGAGTTGAGCTATTGAGAACTGAGTTGACTTGGTTGAGATGAGTAAAGAATTGAGTTAGAGTTATTATTATGAGCACGTTTTAGTTTTGGAAGGAGTATTGAGCATCGAGTTGGGTGATTGAGGAGCACACTAGAACTATGTTGCTTCTGTAGGATAGTCGTGCAGTTAACTCTGGAAGCTCATGTCCCAATAGATGGACATTCTCTTTGGATCCGTGAGAGAGGAGAGGTTGACATCCTTTACATCATGGTAATTTTAGGGCGGGTGTGGCAACATCTTTTCGTTATACATCACCAAAGCTCATGGTAGGGTGGAGAGTTGTGTCAGTTAGAGAAACTTTCAAGCAACACTTGAATTGAGCATATCATGATTTTTTAACTAAGTTACATTAAACATTAAGTCTAATTCTAAAGCACAATGTCATACTTTAAACTTGCATCATTTATTTGAGTTGAGCTACGAGATAAGGAGTTGACTTTTGAGCCGAGTTTACTGAGTTGAGTCAAGCCTTGTGTGTTTACTTTAGCCATTTTTACATACTAGTATATTCCATGTACTGACGCCCATTTGGGCCTACATCATTTTATGTTGCAGAGGCAGGTATCAGAGGACTTCAACAGACGCACTGTTGAAGTTTAGATTCACGATTCCAGAGATGGTGAGCCCTTCTTACCTTCAAAGGAGCCTTTTTTTCTTTTATTGAGTATTTTATTTTCCTTGAATTGGGTAGCCATGGCCTATCATGGTACCATTTAGATGTTAGAGGTAGAGGCTTCATAGACATTGAGCAGAGGATGTTGAGTATTGTTCCTTTTCCAACTTTTGTTTTATTAAAAATTCTTTTTATATAAACACTATCTTATTTAATTAGTTTACAGTCTTTCCTTTGAGCATTTTTCTACCGTTGTCGAGTATGATGTGACAATGAGGCCAAGTGATTCACTTGGGAGACTAGCAATAGTCTCTGAGTGTCAGCCATGCCAAGGGTACCCTCTTGGACGTGACATACTTGGTATCAGAGCAAAGAGTTTAAGTGTCCTAGGGTGTCTATGAAGCCATGTCTATAGGATCTTATTTATGATTGTGAGGATTCCACTTCTTTAAATGAGAGGATATTGACATTTAGGTTTCCCTTCTTTTAGATTCTGAATAGTACGATAGAGCTATTCTCTAAGAAACCTATGATGATTCATGTGTTGCTCTAAACCTCCCTATTATGTCTAACCTACGAGGTAATAGAGGCAGAAATGTTCAAATTCTTATTGATGAGTTCCTCGTTGATAAAGTAATAAGAATGGTAGAGAGACTGCACCAGGCTTGAGAGGAGCTGACTAGTGTACTAAGTTATCTGACTAGAAAGAGTGCACTAGTGTTCATATGAATCATGCATTTGAGTTAGCTCTAGATGTGCCCAGACCCTCTTTTTCAAAACTTTCTTCGGACGTTACGCATGAGAGAGGAACTTATGTCTCTAAAGAGTTTAATGTTACCACCTAAGAGTGAGATATGAGGGCTTATAAACCCTGAGTAGGATCGAGTCATCCCAGAGTTGGGAGGACGATGATGGAAAGAAAGGGACGGGATAGCAAGAGGGATGGCTGATTGAGGCTCGTATTTAGAGTTACGTATCTATTAGGTAAGTAATGAGGTGATGAGTCGATTGCCATAAGTTTGATTAAAGAGTCGTAAGTTCCCTATAATTTTCATGATGAGGTATGGAGGAAGTTTTATTGTTAGAATGTGATAGAGCATGCTCAAACCAGAAGGAAGTTTATGTTGATGTGTTGTAGTATTCATACTATTGAGGGTGAAGTGTAGATATTGAATAGGGGAAAAGAGTGGTTTTTATATAATAGATATAAATTAGGCATATGATTCTTAAGTGAGAGTTCATGAGGCTCATCGAGTTATGAACTTAGTCAGATAAGGAGATATGGTTGAATAAGTGAGTGGCACTGAGTAGTGAGCAGGGGAATGTAGTGATTGAATACTCGCTATGAGATTTCAGTGGGCTTATGTTCCCCAAATTTTTACCTAGTACTGGTAAGTTGGTATTAGAGAGGTGTGTGATCTATGCACATGTAAGTGCTAGACCCTAAGCTTGAATTTGAGGAGTAGTGCTAAAGAGGAGATAACATCATGAGAGTGATAGTCTTAGTTGGAGATTGGCTTTAAGAGGCTTTCCATAGTGTATGTTCGAGATGAAGATGTTGATTTATGAGGAAGTGATGCTATGGGAAGGGTGCAAGTGCCCCTTATGTAAGACGAGTGAGACAAAGATATCTTAATAGATAAGATGAGGCTTGAGATATGTATCCATGATTGTGTAAAGATGTGTGAAATTTTAAGTTATGACTGATATAAGAATCTAGACAATATTTTTAGTTGTTAATGTGGAGTAGGTTTATGTAAGAATTTCTTATCATCATGAGTAGCTAAGTAGATATGGGGCTTATAGATAGATAATGATGAGTTTTCCATGATAGACTAATTCTTATGCAATTAAACTTATGGGAGCATGGAAGTTGAGCGTTAGTAGGCAAATGAAGATGTTAGATTGTAAGAGGTATGGGAAGTGGTTATGTACGCCATAAGAATAGCAAATATAGAGAGATTTCCATAGAGACAAGAAGGAGCTAAGGAGCTAAGAGCGATATCGTTGAAAGAGTCTGAGTGTCTAGTTACATGTATGTAACTATAGCATAATAGAAGAGTTTAGGATATTCTTGTGGATAGTAGTTCCTTGATCGTGTGGAGGCATATGCTTAGAGCCTAGTAGAGGAAGTTGACTCACAAATTTAGAGAGAGGACCTTGAGAGCTATGGGGGAGATGACGAGTTGTTAAACCAGGGTACATCTTGAGTCTTCGACAATGATGGGCTGATCGAGATGAGATATTAATTCTTTTCCATCTCATACTTGTTTACCCTATAGTTGAGATGATACTCTGTTCCCTTCTAGAGTATGATTGCTATGCCTATGGCTTAGTCCGATGCACATCATGTTGATTCCTATTCATGTTGAGTTTTGAGGATGAGAAGTGATGAATCCATTCAGTAATCTTGATCTTACACCATGGATCCAAGAGTTTCTAGTCCTATGTTGAATGAGATGTGACCTGAGTTTTACATTGTGTATAGTTCCGTGAACCCATAATGAGTCTCGATAGATGAGAGAGATTGTACTTCATTATGAATGTCCTCTAATAAGATTTCTCGATTGAATCGTGATAATGATCTTTGTACCAAGCCCTTTGAATGATCTGGCTTTCCAATCTTGCTAGGAGTGTATATGATAGTAAATGAGTGATAATATTCAATCCTAAAAATGATGTTAGAGATAAAGTATAAATTCTAGACATTCAGTTCGAAGTCTATTCTTAAGAGTGAGTATTCGAATAACTTAGTATTTGAGTTCTTGATGGTATTCGTGCTTATTTTACATGTTGAGTAGTAGTGGGGTTTCATCAATGGGGGAGATAATGAGTTCCTCCTGGTCCAAATTGTGATGCTAATGGTAGTAGACTGAGAGTGAGGGTAGATGAAGAGGAGATAACTTATCCTTATTGCGATATTGGTGTTAAACTTGTATCATGTAGGGGTAAAGAGAGGGAGGAGGAGAGAGATAAGACCCTATGATGTGTAATAGATAGGTAAGAGTATGTTGGGATGTCTTTGAGTGAGAGCTCATTGAATGGTAGAGGTAGAAGTGACAAGTAGGCTTGAAAAATTCTAAGACACAGTTGAAATGGTCAGAGTGATAGGCTTGAATATGTGGTTGTTATTATGCAAGTATTGATGATAGACTATTGGACTTCGTAATAAGGGTTTCGAGTAAGGGTAGTGAAGTAGTGAAGAGGACTAGTGATCTTTTAATGAAAACCCTTGTGGAAGTATGGAGCCGAGTATTGAGGATTAACTTTGTATGATTATGATCGTCGTAGGGATATCACCTTGAGGCTTAGACGTAGGCTTGAATGGAAGAGGAGGAGGTGATTAGGTGGAAATTTGAATAAGAGCTGTGAGCTTGCATTGATGGAGTAAAGTTCTATGGAAAGGAGCATAATTGAGGTGGGGAGTTGAGCTTGAGAGTGTCCAAAGAGTCTTGTATATCACAGTGTTCCCATTCTCGATTAGAATCGGTGAGTTCCTACTTGAGTTCCAACAACTGATTGATGAGGACTTTAAACGATTTGAATTGATTGAGTTTCAATGTTCCATTCATTCCTGATGGTGTGAATGTTGAAGATAATATCTCTATCCTTGATCTGAAATTGGTTTGTCCATTCTGAGTTGATGTGTCTATTCCTGAGTTTGAGTAGAGTTTGTTGAGGTTTATGAGGAGTCGAGAGTTCAACTTATTGAGTAAGTATCGAGATGTCACGCCCCGGGAGGGTACCCTTGGCGTGGCCAGCACCCAGAGACTATTGCTAGTCCCCAAGCAAACCACTTATTCTCAGGACAGTCATTCAACGTCAACACAGCGAAAATAGAATAATGAGCTACCTCAAATAAAGGGGCCAAATGGCCAACATCGGTCTCATCATAGGAAGTAAATAGAAATGTACTACTCAATTCTTAAAGGACATCCATCAACTTCAAATCTCTACTCATGTCTATGAAGCCTCTAACCTGACTCAACTATCCAGGAAACTCGACTCAACTCACTCAAGGAAACTCAACGTCAACTCAACTCAGAGAACATCAACATCAACTCAACTCTAGGAACATCAATATCGACTCAACTCAGGGATCATCCACTCAGAACATCACATCAACATCAACATCAGAGTTCTATCAAATGGAACCTAACTGGGAGTTTCTCTAACCTACAACCATCACCTATGAGCCAGTGATGATACAACGAAGTGATGCCGTTGCCACATCCATCCAATACCCTACCCGGGACAAAGGACATCAACCTCAGTGGATCAACAAGAAAACCTCAGTCTCAATTGGGACAAGAAATGAGTCATCCGCATTGCGGTTCAATCCCCTCTTCCTACGCGGGACACGTAGTTAATGGGTTCAAGTGGGAATCACTCTTACCCATTTTGGTGCTCAATACTCCTCCCAGAACTCGACATGCTCATAAAACCTCAACCTTATCAGTCCCATATGGACATAATACCTCATCATCAGTCCTATAGGGACATAACATAGTACCTCAACATCAACATCAGTCCCGTAGGGACATAATATAATACCTCAACATCAACATCACCTCACCTCATCAACATCAACATCATGGACTCAAGATACTATTTTAGAAATTAAACTTCCAATTTTAAGACATCATAATACATCATTCTCATCAACATCATCATCAAGAATCACATCAAATGTGAAACACAATCACAATATCATCATCGTCAAGGGTCTAGACTCATCCCATAAGTTTCATTATGCATGCTTTTCAGATAAAATAATTATAGGGTTTTAAAATATACTAATGAAAATGAATTATGACACATGATAAGTTTATGATAATCATCAATTCATGTAAAAGTATATGCATAAAATAAAATTAATTATGCATACTCAAACTATTCACATTAACCTCATTATATGTCAAGACACAATTCACTTTACTCAGAAGGGCACATGGGAGAACATTCCCATGCTTTAGGTTATCCTTATATACCTTGAATGATTTGGTAACACAATTCTTGCACTAACTTCTCTTGATTTCCTCAGCCTCAACTCCCCTCAAGCCCTGACTTAGTGACTTCCAGGAAGAATGCTTTTGACTGGGGTTTTTTGAAACCCTTTTCTTAGAAACCGACCTTTATTGGTCGTAGGGGAATGTTTACGAATTATAGCAATGGACTAAAATGCCCTTCGTAATTTAAAAGAATTTTTTCCTGACCTGAAATAACACAGTCCGCGACGCGGACCTGTCGCGGAGAGTGTATTTTCGAAAAACTCAACTCCATCAAAAAATTACAGAAAAACAGGCTCCGCGACGCGGTTCCATCACGAAGTCACACTGTTTTTCATTTTGGAATGAAAAATTATTTTTTGACTTGGTCGCTCTAAAAATTGATCGAGACCCTTCTCCCACTCAATTTTCAGTGCTGATCACGAATCCGCTCTTGGATTTTCATTTCGAACATCGAAAGACGCATTTTACACACACCTCTTCCTTAGGGGTAATTTGGTAATTTATCGGGCATTACATTATCTCCCCCTTGGGATCATTCATCCTTGAATGATGAGTAGGAAAGGTACTTTGACACGAATAGACTTAGGACTCACCTCGATGCTTACTCAACATCTCACCTCCTCAACTCCTTATCGACCTCAATAACATCTACTCAGACATCAGTAATCATACATATCAATTCATGGTAGGAACATCAATTTACATAAAAGTAAGAATGTTACCTCCAACATCTTCATCAACTTCTGACACGAACAAGTGCGGGTATTTTGTTCTCATCTTTTCCTCAGCTTCCCATGTGGCTTCCTCAACAAATTGATTCCTCCACAGAACTTTGACGGAGGCTATCTCTTTGTTCCTCAATCTGCGAATCTGTCGATCAAGCATTTGGATCAGGACATCCTCATAAGACAAACTGTCTCTGACTCCTATGCTTTCCACAGGAATCACCAAGGCAGGATCCCCCAAACATTTCTTCAACATCAAAATATGGAACACCGGATGGATTCTATCTAACTCAAAAAGTAATTCTAGCTCATAAGCAACCTTTCCAATTCATCGCACAATCTGATAGGGACCAATATAGCGAGGACTCAATTTCCCCTTTTTCCCAAACCTCATGACACCCTTCAAGGGTGATACCTTCAAGTAAACCCAATCGCTCACCTCAAACTCTAGATCTCTTCTCCTCATGTTTGTGTAAGATTTCTGACGACTTTGTGCAGTATTCAATCTTTCTCAAATAATCTTCACCTTCTCCATGGACTGGAGAACAAGGTCAGGCCCAATCAACTCAGCCTCTCCAACTTCAAACCACCCAATGGGTGATCTACATCTCCTCCCATAGAAGGTTTCGTAAGGGGCCATTTGAATGCTTGCATGATAACTATTGTTATATGCGAATTTAATAAATGGTAACTGATCGTCCCAATTTCCTTTGAAGTCAAGGACGCAAGCTCTCAACATATCTTTTACCATTTTAATAGTGCGCTCTGCCTGACCATCCGTCTGTGGATGAAAGGTTGTGCTCAAGTTCACTTTGGCACCCAATCCTTTCTGGAAAGACTTCTAGAAGTGAGAAGTAAATTGGGCTCCTCCGTCTAAGATGATGGACAAGGGAACTCCATGCAACCTCACAATCTCTTGGATATACACTTGGCATAATCCTCTGGAGTGTTAGTCGTCTTGACTGCCAGGAAATGTGTTGACTTCGTCATCTTGTCTACAATCACCCATATGGAATCATACTGTCTCCGAGATCTCGGTAAGCCAGTGATGAAATCCATATTGACCATCTCCCACTTACACTCTGGAATCTCAAAGTTTTGAGCCAAACCACTTGGCCGCTGATGCTCAACCTTCACTTGTTGGCAATTCGGACATCTAGAAACAAACTCAGCGATATCCCTCTTCATTCCACTCCACCAATAGACCTCTCTCAAGTCGTGATACATCTTGGTGGAGCTCGGATGAATGGAGTATCTAGTTTTATGGGCCTCAGCCAGAATCCTCTCTCGAACACCATCAACATCAGGGACGCATAACCTACTCTGGTACCTCAATGCCCCATCTCCCCCTTTGGAGAAGACCATCACTTTTTGTTTCTGAAAATCCTCTTTTAATTGGAATATAATAGGATCTCGATCCTATTTCTCTTTTACCTTAGTCACTAGGGATGATGAAGACCCATTCTGAACATTAATTCCTCCCTCGTCATTCTCCTCAAGTTGGACTTCCAATCGAGCCAACCTATGCACTTCCTTCACTAGCTCTTTCTTTTCTTCCTTAACGTGCGGTGCTACCAATAGACAACCTGCTAAGAGCATCAGCAACAACATTAGCTTTACCTGGGTGGTACATGATGCTCATGTCGTAATCTTTGAGCAATTCCATTCATCTCCTCTATCGCAGGTTGAGCTCTCTCTGATTGAAGACATACTGCAAACTCTTGTGATCCGTGAACACGTCCACATGCACTCCATACAAGTTGTGGCGCCAGATTTTAAGTGCGAACACGACTGCCGCCAACTCAAGATCATGGGTCGAATAGTTCCTCTCATGAACTTTGAGCTGCCTGGAAGCATATGCCACCACTTTCCCTTTCTGCATTAATACACATCCCAACTCAAATTTTGATGCATCACAGTATATTACAAAGCCTTCCGTCCCGTCAGGCAAGGTCAAGACAGGTGCGATGGTCAACCTAGTCTTTAACTCTTAGAAACTCTTCTCACATTCCTCAGACCACTGAAACTTGACCTTTCTCTGGGTCAGTTTGGTCAATGGTACAGATAGGGAAGAAAACCCCTCAACAAATTTGCGGTAGTAGCCTGCCAACCCCAAGAAACTCCTTACGTCAGTTGGAGAGGTCGGTCTTGGCCAGTTTGCAACCGCTTCAATCTTCTGGCTATCTACTCGAATTCCATCACCCGAAACAACATGTCCTAGGAAAGCCACTGACTTAAGCCAAAACTCACATTTGGAGAACTTCGCATACAATTCATGGTCCTTAAGAGTTTGAAGGACAACTTTAAGATGTTTAGGATGATCCTCCTCATTCCTCGAATATACCAAGATATCGTCAATGAACACGATCACAAACATGTCAAGGTAGGGCCTGAACACCCTATTCATCAAATCTATGAAAGCTTCTGGTGCGTTCATCAACCCAAAGGACATGACCAAGAACTCAAAGTGGTCATATCATGTCCTGAAAGTTGTCTTTGGAACATCACATTCTTTCACCTTTAACTGGTGGTAGCCCGATCGGAGGTCTATCTTTGAAAAGCATGAAGCACCCTGAAGTTGGTCAAATAAGTCATCTATCCTGGGAAGAGGATATTTATTATTGACCGTGACCTTATTTAGTTGCCTATAGTCTATGCACATTCTGAGAGACCCATCCTTCTTTAGTACAAACAGAACGGGAACACCACAAGGAGAAACACTAGGTCTAATAAAACCCTTCTTTAATAGATCCTTCAACTGTTCCTTCAACTCTTTCAACTCAGCGGGGCTATCCTATATGGTGGAATTGAAATAGGTTGCATGTCGGGTAGTACATCAATACCGAAGTCGATCTCCCTATTAGGAGGACTCCAGGTAAATCCTCAGGGAACTCATTTATAATCGGGACCGACTCAAGCGTAGGGGACTCAACATCATCAGATTTAACTCGTACAAGCTGATAAATACACCCTTTAGAGATTAACCTCCTCGCTCTCAGGTAGGAAATAAATCAACCCTTGGGTGAGACATAACCTCCCTTCCACTCTAGGACCGGTTCATTTGGGAATTGGAATTTAACAACTCGGGTCCTACAATCTATGGATGCATGACAAGCATAGAGTCAATCCATACAAAGAATCACATCAAAATCGACCATCTCCAACTCTACCAAATTGGCCAAAGTATCCCAATGATAGATGGATACTACACAATCTCTATAGACCCTCTTAGTCAGGATAGAATCACCAGTAGGAGTCGAAACCGTATAAGGCTCATTTAAACTCTCTGGAAGGACCTCAAACTGATTGGCCACATAGGGCGTTACAAAAGCTAAAGTGGCACCCGGGTCAAGCAATGCATAACAATTATAAGAAAAGATTCAAAGCATACTCGTAACAACATCTGGAGCAACCTCTTACCTCTTGATCCTGTCGATTACCCATCGTCATACAGACAGTTCGTCCCACCTCCTACATTTGAGTAGTAGCCTTTTGATGTTGATGACTGCCCGCAAGGGGCACTGTAGAAGACTAAGCTCTATTACCTCTATCACTCTACCTCTGATTCCTCGTAGGGCACTTACCCTGGAAATGGCCAAGCTGTCTACATGAAAAGCAAGTATTGGTGCCCTCACGGCACGCACTGAGATGCAGCCTATCACATCTGCCACAAGGTGGCCTTCCTCTCGGACCTTAAGCAACACTAGCTTGGGACTGAGGTCCCTGTGCTCTGATATTCTGGTGACCATAGGATTTCTAATCATACCTGTTTGGCTGAACAGGTGCACTCGCCATCGGATGTGCATGGCTAGAAGACTTCTTCTGAAAGAAAGTTCTATCACCCTTATTCTGCTTCTGCTGATTAGGCTCATGCCTTGCCGATTTTGCTTTCTTACTCTGCTGCTCTTCCCTATCTCTTTTCTTATCCTCCTCAGTCTGCTTGGCATAGACCATAAGTCTAGAGATCTCCATATCTGGAATAAAAAATGCGACCTTACACTCCCTCTTTTCATGCCTGCCCAACCTAGACACGAAATTCCTCATCCTTGCCCTCATATCTAGTACCATATCTGGAGTATATCTGGACAACTGGATGAACTTCAGGCTGTACTCTTTGACAGTTAATCCCTCTTGTTTCAGTGTCACGAACTCTTCAACCTTTGCCTCTCTCAACGCTTGGGGAAAGAAGTGATCGAGAAAGGCACTCTCGAATTTTTCCCACTCAGCAGACTCGACATTCTCACCTCTACCATCTTCCCATTGATTATACAAGACATTTGCAACATCCTTAAGCTGATACGAGACCAGCTCGACTCCCTTAACCTCACTCGCGTGCATAGCCCTCAGGATCTTGCGCATCTCATCAATAAAGTTTCGCAGATCCTCCTCAACCTTGGACCCCGTATAGACTGGCAGGTTCATCCTCAAGAAATTTCTGAGCCTGGATGTAGCTGCAGTCTCTTGGGAGTAGGAGCTAGGGGCCTGGGGACTGCGACTGCTACTCTGAGAAGCCACTAACTGAGTGAGCATAGTAATAGCTCCCCTGAAGTCTGCTTCCGAAGTGGAGGATGACTGAGCAGGAGGTGCTGGTGGAGCCTCAGTAGCTCTGGCAGGTCGACCCCGTCTCCTTGTCCCATGCTGGTTAGGAGCCTCTGGTAAAGGATTCTCAGTGTTAGGGACTGAGGCATCTCTTTGGGCAACAGTGCATTTTGGAGGCATTATCTGCAAACGCGTAACGCACGAATTAGAAAGAGGGGGGAGGTGGGGTTTCATAGAGTCAAGCTCTATCGCACGAACTCAAAACATCAAAGAAGTGTAACCATTCCTAATGCCTTATAGCTTCTTGTTTATGAAGTGTGGTGCACAACACACATAAAAAAGACTCTACTAGACACGGTTTCATAGACTCCCTAGGATACTTGAACTCGTGCTCTGATATCAAGTTTGTCATACCCCAGGAGGGTACCCTCAGCGTGGCCGACACCTAGAGACTATTGCTAGTCCCTAAGCGAACCACTTGTTCTCAGGACAGTTATTCAACATCAACACAATGGAAATAGAATAATGAGCTACCTCAAATAAAGGGGCCAAATGGCCAACATTGGTATCATCATAAGAAGTAAATAGAAATGTACTACTCAATTCTTAAAGGAAATACATCAACTTCAAACCTCTATTCATGTCTATGAAGCCTCTAACCTGACTCAACTATCTAAGATGGTACCATGACAGACCATGGCTACCCAACTCAACAAATAACGGAAAATATCAAATAAAAGGGGTTCCCTCCGGAGAGCAAGGAGGCTCACCAAATGACTAGACTCGAAATCTCCGACCTCAACGATGTGCCTGCTGAAGTCCTCTAACTCTTGTATCTGCATCATGAAACGATGCAACGCCGAATGGCGTCAGTACGTGGAATGTATTGGCATGCAAAATAGCTGAATAACAATATGAGTATAACAACATAGGGAAAACATCCACTCAACATCATACTCCATCAGAACGTCAAGCGTCTATCCAAAGCAAGAGATTAGTATAGCCAATTGACTTATCAACCTCTCATCTCAACATCGTCATCACATCAAAACTCATCTCCAAGAAACTCGACTCAACTCACTCAAGCAAACTCAACGTCAACTCAACTCAGGGAACATCAATATCGACTCAACTCAGGGAATATCAACATCGACTCAACTCAGGAAACATCAACTTAGAACATCACATCAATATCAACATCAGAGTTCAATCAAATGGAACCTAACTGGGAGTTTCTCTAACCGACAACCATCACCTATGAGCCAGTGATGATACAATAAAGCGATGTCGTTGCCACATCCATCCAATACCCTGCCGGGGGTAAAGGACATCAACCTCAGTGAATCCACAAGAAAACCTCAGTTCTCAATTGGGACAAGAAAGGAGCCATCCGCATTGCGGTTCAATCCCCTCTTCCTATACGGGACACGTAGTTAATGGGTTCAAGTGGAAATCACTCTTACCCATTTCGGTGCTCAATACTCCTCCCAAAACTCGACATGCTCATAAAACCTCAACCTCATCAATCTCATATGGACATAATACCTCATCATCAGTCCCATAGGGACATAACATAGTACCTCAACATCAACATCAGTCCCGTAGGGACATAATATAATACCTCAACATCAACATCACCTCACCTCATCAACATCAACATCATGGACTCAAGATACTCTTTTAGAAATTAAACTTCCAACTTTAAGACATCATAAAACATCATTCTCATCAACATCATCATCAAGACTCTCATCAAATGTGAAACACAATCATACAATATCAATACTAACTCAATATTTCAAAATCATTCCCAACACCTCACACAAAGAAGCACGAGATTCTATGTACCTAAAAAAGGTTGAGAAATTGACTTGCCTTAATAATTGAACACTTACTGGGGGACTTGAGTCTTCCCCTTTCGAATAGAATCTGAAGCACCATGATCTAATCAAATAAGAATTCATAATTAAAATTTTGAAATGAACAATACCCATATTACTATATGTCTAACGTGGACCCAAAATCCATCCAATTCAATAGTCAATTTCCTAAATTTCCACCCTAGTGTTAGATTCTAATTCCTCCATATTAGGGCCTGGGTTTTCGGACAACTTTATCGGATCTCATAACGTTGGCCCAGGAGAAAATTTGACCAAGTGTCGCGCCATAGGAGGCACATACAGCTAGTGTAAAAACACACGAATCGTTTGGCCTTCAATGGAGGGGTACTTAGCCATATTTTTGATTACGGGAATTCGACAGAGAATTTCGGACTAAGTGAGGGTACACGGCCACCCACATGGTCCATGTGGTGTGTCACGGGCCGTGTGGCCCACCGTATGGCTCGCAACATGGAATTGCTCTAAGTACGAAATTGCTGTCTTATAGCCCTCCATATGGCACTCTTTTACTTTGAAAAAATTCTAAGTGTAAAGCATCACGAAAATTATTTATATGTCACCTCAGGGGCACTGTTCACGGGCCGTGACACGACTCACGGCCCATGTAGGTGCCAGTGAAGCTGTGATGGTTCATTTTCCATCCGTGTTATTAATGGTTTTTACATAATTACAACTTATTTTAATTATGTTTTATGACCTTTTTGCGTAACCTAAACCCCTAGATCAGCTGATACCCTTCTATTCTAATTCATTCTCATTGGAAATACTCTCACACTAAAATCAACTCTCAAAATTCTTTCCAACTCTCATCTTCAAGATTCAAGCTAGGATTCAATTGGGATTTCAAATTCAAGCTAAATTGTTCTAAAATTCATCTTCCTAATCAAGGTATGTGGGATTGATTCTTGGTCCCTTTCAACCAAGAAAATCCAAAACTCCTATCAATTAATTTCATGAATTTCAGATTACTTTAAATGTGGGTTCATTATTTGATCTTATTAATCCATTGATGTGTGGGTTGTACTTTACCTATAATTTTAATTTACTTTAATCCTTATTATAATGATTTACATTGAGTTATAAAGTTATGAACATGCATGTCTCCTTTAAAGTTGATTTATGCATGGGTGATTTATATTATGATTTATATGTTGTTTTAATTATGGATTTACTCAATTTCATATTATAATGTTGATTTTAGCTTGAATCTATATTACCCATGCTATTCTCACATCATGCATTGCTTTTACATTCATGAACATTGGTCTTTATGAAAATTATGAAGTGGGTTAAACCCATTATGTTTTATGAAATGATCTTGATAAAATTATGGTCATGACAAGAATGTAATTGCATATATGTCAATGATTATGGCCTTTTGAGCATTTTGGGTGCTTGCACTATTCTGTATTTGTAATTGAGCTAGTCCTATGTGTGAACATTATAACTATGAGCTATGACTTGGTATTTGAGCCTAAATGTGCATTGATAGGATTTGAAATGACTATTGCCCTTTTGAAAGTATATATATATATACTATATGTATTCTCGTGGGATGTTGACTTAGCACCGATGGATTAGGGGCGTCAAGGCTATCCCCAAGGGTCCTCTCCCTTTCCTCAAACTATGTGCCTAGCATATGTTATGAGAATTCTATGCGAAATGGGATATGTTCCCGTAAGAAAGGTTGCTTCATACGAAATGGGATATGTTCCCGTAAGGTGAAGTATTAAATATGATATGAAAATCCTTTCCGAAATGGGATATGTTCCCGTAAGGGGGTTGCTTCATACGAAATGGGATATGTTCCCGTAAGGTGTGAACTATGGTTTACCGTTGGTAAGTAGACCACCTCTGTACTAGTGAGGGGATTTAATCGGTATTCTAAGTACTAGCTCACTTGTTCTTATACACGTCGGTTGAGGCCACATCCCCGTTATATATGAGCATAATTTCATTCATGCATCATGAATTTCATGACTTCTTATATATTTCTCCCTTGATTATATGATTATTTCGATATTTTGTGCCCTTATCATCTAACATTAAAATGCTGATTGATAAGTCATATGCATTGCATGCTCGTATACTTAGTACATTCAAACGTACTAATGCATACTCTTTGCCTACATGATTTTACCATGTAGGGGCTGAGCGCTACGATTATCCGCCACTTGACGAATAGCTCAACTTCCGAAGGTTGAACTTGTGGTGAGTCCCATCTTCCAAGGACAAGACACCTTCCTCTATCTATATTATCCTATGTCTACTTTCTTATTTGAGGGTGAGCCCCGGACATATCTTGGCCCCCGTTCCATCTTATGACTGGAGGTGTTGGACATCTTGTAGACTCCCGGAGATTTTTATATATATATTCTATGTGATGTATTCAGAGCTTATGTTATTGGTTACTTTTTGAAAAGGCTATTTATGTTATTGGTTACTTTCTGAAAAAGCTATTATGGGCCAATTACTTGCATATGTCATGTTTGCATATTGGGAGTGGAAATGTGGAAGGTCCTAAGTCCCGTTTGCCTCATTGCGTGAGTCCTACTTACCCGCCCCTTAGTTCTTGTATGCTATGTGTTATGTGCATCAATGTAAATCTCTTTCCCTTTGATGCCCCCATAGTGTGAGCCCTACTCACCTATTCCTTTGTATTATCTGTTTATTATTTGATTGCGTTTCCGAACTGATGATGTGGATTTGAATACTTCGAGGCTTGTTTGGAGACTCTCGGGTTTTCATTCATCATGTCACATCTAGACCCTAGTCTCGGGTTGTGAAACTCCAAATAGCATAATTCTAATGATATTTATTTAATACAATACACCTAATAATTACTCACTTATCCAGATATGCCAAAAATTTAATTTATACAGAAATTACATAATAATAATAATTTTTGTATACGTAAAGCTAATGGTTACGAAACTAGTGGTGACATATAGGAGCCATACTACCAATCCTCACCCTATGACATTTAATGCCTCTTACTAATGTCTTTGGTGATTATCCAACGGCATCACTAGCAAGCCATTCCTTGTCCCCCAATTTCTCAAGAAACAGTGTCATACATATGTTCAATTATAATTCCCTTTTCAAACTAAAAAGATACCATAACAATAATTAACATGTTATATATATCTAAAGATGATAGATCATTACTAACTGAAGAATTTGTGGTAGTATTTTACCTCAAGAGTTAAAGATCGGCTCCCACGCTTCTGCCATGTAGGTTAGTTTCTCTTCTTATTCTTTTCTAATTTTAATCAGTTGCTAAACAAAAATGATATATATATCCATATATATATATATATATAATCCTAATTTATTCTTAAGTATATGTGTCAATTGGTAAAGAATGTTAACTAAATTAACATTTAACCCACTACTTCTATTAGTTATTCAAACTTACCCATAAATTAAATAGTCTTAGTTATCAAATAGTCCAAACTACCCACTAAAATTTACGAGAAGGATATGTGTAGAAAAATAAGATGACTAATTCTCAAAATAACCTAACAAGTCATTACATTATCTACCACTAAAAATTATGTTTGTCCTCGAACATAAAGAAAGAGAAGGAAGATAAGCTCCTCTTTAAGATCATTCCATCAAAATCAACCATTAAGAACTGAACTTTTGAGTCATACTTTGGCAAATCTATAATTCAGAAGTAATTTTCAAGTCACAGACTAACCCATGAACCCAATCTGAATAACAATCCACTAGACCATAACTCAACAATTAGGATGAATATTTTCTCACATAACCACGATAAAATTCTAAACCAATACCGGTCATAATAAAAAACAAACCTAATTCAACCATCCCAGACTCCTAATGCACAAACCATCATAGATTTTTTGTTAAGATTTCATTCTCACGATCAAGTCTTCCCATGAGTTTATTATAAAATGTGATCTTTAGATATTGGATACTCATCATAGAGAATTGAATTTTTCTGACCCAATGGAGAAAATAATTAAGTAACCATTTAGCGAACGATACATCAAACCATGCAAATGCTCTAACAACACTACCAAAAATACTAAATCAATAGTTGTGATTATAAGTAACTCATAAGAGCAATAGAGCTAGACCTAACAGGCTTCATATTCAATCATATATAGGCAAAACATAACCTCAACGACGAGATGAATCTTAAGATTGCTAGACAACTATAAGCATTCATGGTAGCTCTTCTATAAATTCATATAAGCAAAGTTGTGCATGTAGAACCAATTATATACTTTAACTATCCCAAACAATACTAAATCTGTCATAATTGAAATAATCAAGTTTGCACAAGCATCCTATCTTATTAAGGGAAAATTACAAGATTGGTTCACCTGATCCACCACTAAGGATCCATCTACCAAAGTGAAGACACGAGTAGGAATAGACAGGCCAACTACTCCTCAACTTCAACCATTTGGGGATATGGCATGATAACAAAAAGTAGTAATGAGGAACTCTATGTATTATGTAATAATAAAAAATAAAAAAAATAAAATCCCTGAACCACTAGGAGAACTAGACATGTTTTCAACCAAATGCCTCCTACCCCAAGTAACATATGTTGGGAATCTTTTACATTTTCATATTGTTACATAAATTTTAAAAAATATTTGTTCTGTATAACCTTGGTGCCATATTTTGATAAGAGTATGTAACTGACATTTGTACTTTTTGAAATTAATTAAGATGTTTTTTTTCCTCGGCATTTATGAATGTTTCGTGACATGCTGAGGAAACTTGAAATATCAAAGTTGTCTCTTTGGAAGAAGACACAACAATTCTAGAACTTGTGCTGAATTGGAGCTTTTAGAGGAAAACATTTTTCTATGTGTCATTGAGCTATTTTGGGATGTATGTGTGAGGAAATGGACCTCAGCTCTACTTCAATCCCTAAATTCTCATGCAGATAGGATTATATGAGAACATATAATGAGACCATAGCACATTCACTCAATCAACGTGGAACTTAACACTCAGAAATGTGCATGGATAACATGACACGGGGATCTAACATTAAGAAACACAACAATAAGGATCAACAAATCAAGCTACGATACCATGTGTAGAAATAGATCTTGGATCTAACTCAATAGTTAACCTTAAAAGCTAGCCCATGAGAGAGCACTGTCCAAGACAATAAAAGAAGACCACAAGTCATTTGCCTCAACCAATGTTCTGTCTCCACATAAACTTATGAACTACGTTCTACAAATTCCCAATCGACCATAGAATCTAGAAACTAACTAGATATACCCCACAATATTTGCATTCCAAAAAGTATCTTGGAAATAAGTAATAATGAATAGTTGTTTAAAAATCTTTTTTTTGAGAAGTATTTTTCATACAAAAACATTAAGGTAAATTTTCTTTCCATGTCTCGTGATCATAAAGCAACAGAGGATCAATAGACTTCAAAATTGGTGCCTGGATTGTCAACAAAATATGCATATTCCATAGCTTAATTCATTTTGACCGGACTGTAAAGATAAGTATCATTAATTGCTGGCCATTCATTTGTATACATACTAATATTTTGTACTAATAGTTGAAGTAGAGTAAAAACAATTGAAGTGCTGAAAAACACAAGAACTTCCATAATTATTTTTAGTTCTATCATAGAAGGGGAATACAAATGGTTCCAGTTTCCGTGTTTGAGAGCTAAAGCAATGCAAAATGTTCTCTTTAAAGAAAATAGTTTCCCCAAAAAGAGGGAAGATAACTCAAATCCATAACAAGAAGAATAATTACTATGCCTACAAGTTGAGGATTGAGGCATAAATTATTTTCCACCCAACTCCTACTTGTATCAATTGATCCTATGAAAGTGTAAAAATCTCACCAAACACCATTCCCATTAAAAATACTTGAGATGCATTTCACCACCTACGCATTAATCGTACTAAAGATCCACTACTAGAGCACATCATACCTATCAAGAAAGTAGTACCAAACTAGCCCGCATACTTCCGCCCATCAAATAGCTACAAAATATTATCAAATCCATCATGACTCTAGTCCAAGCAATACATTTTTTTTATACAATCCAGTTGGTAACAAAAGTAACACACTCCTTAACTCTAACCAAGTAAGCATCAATATCGTTGTGAAGGTCGTATCATGATCCTTCTTGATATCCACTCAATCTATGAAATCATACTAGAAATTTTGACCTCAATTGGTACCACATCATTCTTATCATGCCCTAAGCAATCCATACACGTCATGAAAAACTTTACTAATAATAGTAGTCTGAAAATTTACAAAGTGCGTTATCTAGCCATTCCTAATTGAACCAATTCATTCCAATTTGATCGGATGCCCCAGAAGGAACTACACCTAATTGAACTAATTAGATAAACTATGGTTCAATGGTTCACTTGACTTGCGGGCTTTCTACATGTTTAAAAGCATTCAACTGAAATATATTTTGTTAATTGTAGGGTTCTAAACAGTGAACATTCAACAAGAATTGCAGATTCATTGAGTTGATGTAGTCAATTGATTTTGGAACTTGAAACTCATTTAGACGCAAAGGTGACAATCTTCACTAAGTTCCATAATCCTTGTGAACACAATTCTTTTCTCAGCAATATAGTCAAAAGTACCTTAACATACGACCTGTTTTCTCACAATTTATGTAAACTACCTATAAATATCTAACTGATTCGCCTAAGCAATGAATTACCAAAATTCCCTTAACAAGCAAAAATTTGAATACATTGGAATCAAAAGAACATCTAATCATCTAAGCTGAAATTGCACAAAAAGCTCGTTGTGATGAAATATACCCAAATCATATCAACAATCAACAAACAACTTAATGTACTTAAGCAAAGAAAATAAACTAATCACACATCTTTTTTTTATAAGTATATCGGTTACACTTCAGTACCAGATCTAAAATTCAAGCCATATACAACCCATTAACTATTCACATAAAGAACAAACTATGAATCATCTCTATAAGTGAGACGGAATGAAATAAGGTGATAAGAATCACACCGAATCAAGGACGCACGACAGAGAAAGAATAAACAAAAGGAAGTTTCCTAATAGTCTTCATATAGCCTCTCAAAGATAAGTATAGACGTCTCCATACTGATCCTCGAGACTCTACTAGACTCGACTTATACACACGTGAGATCTATGAACCTGGAGCTCTGATGCCATCTCTAACGATCCAAAAAATGGACGAGATGACACTCGTCTTATCCCACCAAGACAAGTCAGCCAAAAACCCAATTATAACGATAAAGTGAGGAAGGATAATACAAATAAAGGTTTAACCGCGGATAATAAGTTAATTAATTAAATTTCCCAAAACCCTGGTTGTCGTGTGTACAAGCCTCTAATGTGTTACAATAGATTTGAAAGAAAAATACAAGTCTTAAATAATATTGTCCCTAAAGTATAACAAAAATCATAAATAGGAGTGAGAAGTTCGCTGAGATGGCAAACAACTACCTCACACAATCTCCACAGGAAGCCTCGAACAAGGAAGAATATAGGGTATCACGAAGATCCGGGCTCGTAAACTACAAAAATATAGTAGCAAGGGGTGAGTACCAAGCACACGGTACCCAACAAGTGAACTACTAAACACAAAATTGAGTAATATAGAATACGGGTACTCCTAACACTCCAACCGAATCTCCACAACTACAACCTACATAAAAACAAGCTCAACCTAACAATTCACAATTCACAATTCACATTTCGTATAGCTCAATGATATCACACAAACAATTATAGATCAACAACACAAAGGATCAAGTGCATCCATCATAAGTTTCACAAGAAGGCACTCAAAAATTCATAAATGACGAAGATGTGTAATGTAATACAATATAATAATGTCAGGTATTATGATGCATGTCTAACCTAGTGATACACACCCGTTGTCTCACAATTCGGGACACATGGGGGACTTTTAGTCCATGCATCCGTCGCGGCGTGTGACACGACCCTCGAATCATAGTATCCATCACGGCGTGCAACACGACTCTTGAATCATGTCGCAGCATGCGACACAACCCTCAAATCATAGTATACATTGTGGCGTGCGACACATCCTTCGAATCATAATATTCGTCACGGTGTGAGACACGTCCCTCAAATCATAATATTCGACATGGCATGAGACACGTCCCTCAAAATGGTACATTCTTTTTAAATTCTCATTCTTTCTCGGTTCACATAACACTTGTCACAAAAATCAATGTAAATAGGCATGTTTACACAATAATGAGAAGATGACTAATTTTAATAAAATGCACAATTCACCACAACATGCTCTTGGTACAATATCAACACTAACTCAATATTTCAAAATCATTCCCACACCTCACACAAGGAAGCACGAGATTCTATATACTTAACAAAGGTTGAGAAATTCACTTGCCTCAATAATTGAACACTTACTGGGGGACTTGAGCCTTCCCCTTTCGAATAGAATCCAAAGCACCACAATCTAATCAAATAAGAATTCATAATAAAATTTTTGAAACGAACAACACCCATATTACTCTATGTCTAACTCGGACCCAAATTTCATCCAATTCTATAGTCAATTTCCTAAATTTCAAACCTAGTGTAGACCCTAATTCCTCCAAATAGCATAATTCTAATGATCTTCATATAATACAATACACCTAATAAATAATCACTTACCCCAATATGCCAAAAATTCAACTTATAAAGAAATTACATAATAATAATAATAAATTTTTTATATGTAAAGCCACTGGGTACGAAACTAGTGGCGACATATTGGAGCCATACTACCAATCCTCACCCAAAGACATTTAATGCCTGTTACTAGTGTCTTTGGTGATTATCCAACGGCATCACTAGCAAGCCATTCCTTGTACCCCAATTTCTCAAAAAACAGTGCCATACATATATTTAATTCTAATTTCCTTTTCAACCTTAAAAGATACCATAAAAATAATTAACATTACATATATATCTAAAGATGATACAACATTACTAATTGAAGAATTTGTGGTAGTACTTTACCTCAAGAGTTAAAGATTGGCTCCCACGCTTCTGCCATGTAGGTTAGATTATTTTCTTATTCTTTTCTAATTTCAATCAGTTGCTAAAAAAAGATATATATATATATATATATATATATATATATATATATATATATATATATATATATAGAGAGAGAGAGAGAGAGAGAGAGAGAGAGAGAGAGAGAGATACCCTAATTTATTCTAAAATATATGTGTCAATTAGTATAAAATGTTAATCAAATTAAAACTTAATCCATAAATTATATTAATTATTCAAACTTATCCATAAATTAAATAGTCTTAGTTATCGAATAGTCCAAACTACCCACTAAAATTTACGAGAATGATATGTGTAGGAAAATAAGATGACTAATTCTCGAAATGACCTGACGGGTCATTCCAGCAATACCCCACCAAACCAATGAAACTCCGAATCTCAGTCACAGAAGTAGGTCTAACCCACTCATGAACAACTACCACTATGGCTGGATCAACCATAATACCCTCTTTCAGCACAACATGCCCAAGAAACGCAACATACTCAAGCTACTTTTGGCATATAATTTCTCTTCTCTCAATCGTTGAAATACGGTCCTTAAGTGTTGAACATGATCGGCTTCACTCCTGGAATAAACCAAGATATCATCGAAAATATGATCATAAAGATATCCAGATAGGACTTAAACACTCGGTTCATCAACTCCATAAAAGCAACAAGGACATTAGTCAATCCAAATGACATGAAACTCATAATGCCCATAATGGGTACTGAAAGGTATCTTCGGGATATCAGACTTTCGAACTCTCACTTGATGATAATCAGACTTCAAATCAATCTTTGAGAATACCGAGACAGCCTACAACTGGTCAAAGATCTTCAATGCTAGGCAAAGGATACTTGTTCTTGATGGTCACTTTGTTCAACTGGCAGTAATCAATACACATACGCATAATGCAATCCATCTTCTTTACAAATAAGACAGGAGTACTGATATCGCCCAAGTGACACCTCCTTTTTAGAGGAAAAAGTGGTCACCATTAAGAAATAAAACCTAACGAGGTTAGGGTTGAACCCACAGGGAATACATAGACTCAAGACAAATCCACCAACATGCCATTCGGGTAGTTAATCAACTCAATTCCCCAAAGGGGGGGGGGTTGCAAAAATCAATGATAAAAATAAACTAACTAACTATCACGAGAGAAAGATCAATAAAAGAGAGAAACTAAGGTATTGTGTTCCCCATGATTCCCCAACTCAGTATCACCCGATAACCTAATTCTTGTCTAGTGTATAGCATGCAGGATGGTAATTTAAGTTCACCAAACCCTTTGGTCATAGGTGAGAGGCTAATTTCACTATGCGACTTGGCCCATCTCCATAGTGTGCATTACTAACCATTACCTATAAGTCCCAGTACAACCTCCCCTTAGCCAAGTTTGGTTGATTAGATGAGAACACATCAATCAAATTCTATTAATTAATCTCTTTTCCTATTCATTACTATCTTGGTTCAGATAGTAACACTAGGCGGGTGCTAATGTTAGCCACCCTCAGAAAACATGCAAAATGAAGAGAGTTAATTAATACATGCACATACACCTTCCAATAATCGTGAATTATCCAGTTTTACTTTGTTAGTTCTTCATGGTTCCCACAACCCTAGTTGTGGATTAAGCTACTCATGCTTTGTGTAGATGAAGAGATTATGAATTTAGAAGATATAATTACACACATACACAACTGAATTAAGAACAAGCAAATCCAATGACAATGCAAATCACAAGCTCGAAGATTGAATTAAACCACAAGTGTTTTCAAAGACTCTCACAATTTTCTCTCTAAGAATATTGAGTTCTCTGAGCACTAACCTAAAACTAAGCTAATCTTATGTGAACTAGTGAGAACTTATGAAAAACAACCTAAAAGATCTATTTATAATAATTAAAATTCAAATTCTAAATAACTTAGGAGAACTGGTTGGCACACTCTACAATAGCACTTTACGGCCCGTCTTGAAGTTCACAGTCCGCATTTGGGGTCTCATACATTGTTGCTGGAAAACTAGACTTCTCCTTTATGATACCCTTTTATAACTCGTAAAATAGTTTATGGCCCATAAAAGGGGTTTCATCTGATGAAATTTTGAGAATCTTCATTCTCTGACCCTCAAGGAACGAAACCACTTCTATGACTCATACATTAATTTACGGCTCATCTAGATGTTCATAAAAGTCACTTCAAAAACTTGGCCCCTTACAGGAATTTCTCACAAAACCTCCTTACGACTCGTAAAATTGTCTACAGCCTGTAAGGTGTCTTGTATAATAACAAATATGCAGCAACTCTGTAACTTTGCCAAAAATAATTGACCAACCTGTAATCCTGCAAACATAGACATAAAAACACTTAAAAGCAACTAAAGTCGCATTGAGAACACGCAAAATCCTAAGTTTTAAGAATCAAAAGTGTTGTATTTTGGCAGCACATTAACACCCTTAACTTAAAATTATTGCTTGTTATCAAGTGATGGACTCAATCTATATAGACAATACAGTCACACACAAACCTCAACTCAATGGCATACATCACATACATCTCCAACTCAGATATCTACACTAACTCTTAAAAACGGGATTAGATATTTATTTAGCAAACCAATGCAAACTGGTGAATGTGACAACACAACTATGACATGCAAGCTATTATCAACAATCCACAATCACTGATCAAGTCTAATGCTAATAGTGCAATGGAAGTGCCCTCACAGAAAGAAGTCTCATATCTGGTACTCAATAATATTTTCATGTTTTAGCATTCAGACTATGCAAACTCACTCACTCTCACCATAGATACTCATGCATAATGACTAATACCATAGACTTGTCCCTATATTCATGAATCAGGCCTTCAACTAATTGGACTAGCAAGAATCACTCTAGGACTTTCTAGACTTGTAACATAGGCTCAAGGGGCTTTGGTATGGTATTTTGGAGAAATGATGACTAAAGGCCCTCCTTGAAACTTCATTTTTCTACACTTTCTCCCTACCAACTCTATTATTTTCACCTTATTCTCCTTTTTTCCTCTTTCAAGCTTTTCTGGATGCTTTGTTTTCATTTTTCAGCTGTTTTCCTTGTTTTTACACTTCATTTTTCTTTTTAGATCTCAATTAAGGCATCTTTCATTTTTCTTGCACCCAATACATGATTTTTCTCCTTTTTCATTGTATTCCTAACTCACCTCCCTTATTTTTGTGCTTTACCCTTACACTAGCACCCTCAACTTAGGCTTTTGACCTGTACTGAGGTGCACACTATCCATCCTCAGAACCAGGCCACTTTTGGTAGCCATGCTCAACTTAGGCTTTTTGCCTCAGTCAAAGTACATAATGTTCAAGGAAGGACCAGGGCCAAATTCAGAATTTTTCACTAGATGAGGTTGAGTTAATCAGGTGTTTTGAAAGAATAGGTATATGTTAGGCTCAAACATTAGGAACAAGGGATATATCATCGACTTGGTTGGTTTTTTTTTTAGGCTAAAGTGGAATATTTAAGAACAATGACCTAAAATCCTTTCCTAATCCAACTAATCTACAATCTAACTTAGAGTAACCGGGGAAGTTTTGAATTAGCACAAAACACATGAATTTATCAAATAAAGCTCACACTCACATGACATTGCATACATTACAACGAAAGACTCTCAAATCATGCTTCTTATCTGAATTTACCTTACTTATCACAATAGATATTGTCAAACATCTAAACATGCTTAGTTACTATCTAGCTACTTATCAAAATTTTTGGTGGGTACCATTTTTTCAAGCAAAATACAAAAACATGCTATATTATTGGTACTAAATGCTACAAATATTATCTAAACATCCTAAACATATCGGTTCAATAGAAATTAAATATAGGAAAAAAGAACACAGACAAAAAAATCCTGGGATCACAAATTTGGGTAGTTATGGACCATAAGCTACTCAGACTTCACTGAGGCCCATAACTACCCACACCCCATCGAAAAAGATGTGCATTGTCCCCAATGCTTAAAATTAAAACAAAATAAAATATAAGGGGTCAAAAAACATACCTGGGCGCCTAAGAGCCAGTGTTCCTTGGGTTACCTCCCAAGTTTCAAATTTGGGTACTCAGACTTTTCCTAAATCTTCAAAAATAAAATTGACACAAAAAACAAAAAACAAAAGGACTATAAAAAAAAAGAACATAAGAAGTTGCACTATAGGTGGAGACCTTCTATTTCTTCTTCCATCTTGAACTTATGAATTGTACCCCTAATTTCTTTTCTAATTTTCTATTATGCTCGAAGGGTAGTGGCATAAAAATAAGGGAAACAAACAATAGAGATCACATGTTGTACTTTTTGGCCTTTAAATGAGGAATGTAATTTTTTGCTTTGTGACCAATAAATTCATGAATATAAACATATTTTTCCTCCTTACATTCTTTCATATGCTCCGATGATTCAATTGATATCTCATCATCCAAACACAATGTAGAAAAACGATTGGAATAAGGTCCAATGCATCCTAATTCATGAATTGTATTATTATATACATTCTCATATTTGCACACACTAGAGTTTTTAAAGATAATATTGTATACTTCTTCACATAACTCTCATGTACTTTTCTCAACAGTGACAACATCAATAATAGTCTGATCAAGAAGTTGACCCTCCAATTTTGTCTCGTGAAGTTGGCCTAAAAGTACTTTTTCTTCCTCACATAATTCATAACTAGCTTGTTGAGCTTCAAACATATAAACTTTTACGCTCAACTCACTACTTAAAATGGACATCCAAGCCAAATTGATGAACATCTGAAAAAAGCATATAGTTGTCTAAGTCGAGATTTACTAATGTTTTCAAGAAGTACACATTGCGATTCAAAAAATTATATAGAATCCCTCTCATCCCAATACTACAACCATCCAATATTGTTTCAACATAAGGTGTCATATTTATAAGAAAAAAATAATAAAAAGAACAAAAAGAAAAACAAAACATAAAATACGAGAAATACGGATTAACACTCGAATTACTAATAAATTCACTAAGTTTAGTCGTATTCCCTGGCAACAACACCAAAATCTTGATGTCGCCAAAGTTACACCTCCTTTTTAGAGGATAAAGCGGTCGCTGTCAAGAAACAGAACCTAACCAAGGTTAGGGTCAAACTCACAGGGAATACGAAGACTCAAGAAAAATTCACCAACATGCAATCCGAGTAGTTAATCAACTCGATTCATCAAAGGGGGGGGGGGGGTTGCAAAAATTAATGAGAAAAATAAACAAACTAACTATCATGAGAGAAAGATCAATAAAGGAGAGCAACTAGGGTATTGTGTTCGCTATGATTCCCCAACTCATTATCACAAGATAACCTAATTCTTGTCTAGTGTACAACATGCATGCAGTAATTTAAGTTCACCAAGCTTTTTGGTCAAAGGTGAGAGGCAAATTTCACTATGTGACTTGGCCCATCTCCATAGTGTGCATTACAAATCATTGCCTATAAGTCCCAGTACAACCTCCCTTTGGCCCAGTTTGGTTGATTAGACGAGAACACATCAATCAAATCTTGTTAATTAATCTATTTCTTATTCATTAATATCTTGGTCCAGTCAGTAACACTAGGCGGGTTTTAATGTTGGCCACTATCAGAAAACATGTAAAATGAAGAGATTAATTAATACACGCATATATACTTTCTAAGAATCGTGATTTATCCAATTTTACTTTGTTAGTTCTCCATGGTTCCCACAACCCTAGTTGTAGATTTAGCTACTCATTCTTTGTGTAGATGAAGAGATTATGAATTTAGAAGACATAATTACACACTTACACAACTGAATTAAGAACAAGCAAATCCAATGTCAATGAAAATTACAAGCTCGAAGATTGAATTAAACCACAAGTGTTTCCAAAGACTCTCTCACAATTTTCTCTCTAAGAATACTGAGTTCTCTGAGCACTAACATAAAACTAAGTTACATTTACATGAACTGGTTTGAAGTTATGAAAAATAACCTAAAAGACCTATTTATAATAATTAAAATTCAAATACTAAATAACTTAGGAGAACTGGTCGGCACACTCTACAATAACACTTTATGGCCCGTATTGAAGTTCACGGCCCGTAATAGGGGTATCGTACATTGTTGTTGGAAAACTTAACTTCTCCTTTGCGACACCCCTTTACAACTCGTAAAATGGTTTACGACTTATAAAGGGGGTTTCATCTGATGAACTTCATAAAGTCTTCATTCTCTGACCCTCAGGGCATCGTACATTAATTTACAACTCGTCTGTATATTCATAGAAGTAACTTCAGAAACTTGGCCCTTTACTGGAATTCCTCACGAAACCACCTTACGGCTCGTAAAATGGTCTACGGCCCGTAAGGTGTCTCGTATAACAGCAAATCTACAGCAACTTTGTAACTTTCTCCAAAATCATTGGCCAACCTATAATCCTGAAAACCTAGACACAAAAACACATAAAGACAACTAAAGTCACATTGAGAATACACAAAATTCTAAGTTTTAAGCATCAAAACTGATGTATTTTTGCAGCACATAAAACACCCCGAGGAGATACACACAGACAAATGAACCCTTCCTTTAGCAAATCCTCCAATTGTTCCTTCAACTCCTTCAACTCAGTTGTGTCCACTTATTACGGGGCAACAAAAATAGGCTTAGTGCCCAGATCCACTTCAATAGCAAAGTCTATATCATAATCTAGAGGAACACCAGGTAAATCAGTTGAGAATACATCCATAAACTATCTAGTAACCTTGGTGGTCTGTAATGATAGGGACTTCCATGAAACAGCATGAACATGAGCTAAATAAGACAAATACCCGTTATCCATTAACCGACAGACATGCATATAAGAAATACTCCCAGAGGATAGGAGCTAGGTTCTTTAGTCCACACCACTTGAGGCAACTCTAGGCAAGATAAGGTCACGATCTTTGCATGACAGTGAAGAATGGCATGTTAGGTGATAACCAATCCATACCCAATATCATATCAAAGTCTACCATAGCTAATAATATCAAGTCAGCAACAGTATCTCTCCCCATAAAAGTCAAAACACAACCTCTGGTACACCCGATTCACTACTAAAGATTTTCCTACTGGGGTGTAAACACAAATAGGCCCGGCAAGTGGCTCACACATAATATCAATATTCAAAGTAAAATAAGCTAAAACATAAGAATAAGTAGAGCCTAGATCAAATAAAATTGAAGATGAATGGTAGCACACTGACACCATACTTGTGATAACTGCACTCAGAAGCCTTCGCCTCAGTTGTATCTTGAACAACATAACAAATTCTACGGTCACCACTAGCCTGTAGGCCTCTACAGGCTCCACCTTTCACTATGCCATGACCTCCTCGGGTACCACCTCTTATGCACTGAGAGGTGTCTCTGGCCACTGGTGTTGGAACTGAACTAGCTGGCTTAAGCCCTGAAGCCTGAGTGAAAAACACACGGTGAGGACAACGTTTGGCAAAGTTCCCAACTCTTCACAAACATAACAATCTCTGGAATCCCATCCTTGAGATGACTGAGCGGGAGGTGCATGATGAGGACAACAGTGGGCCAAGTTTCCAACCATACCACAAACATAGCATGTTCTAGTCTCTCGCCACTACGACAGTTATCCTGAAAAGCCACCATGTTTGGATGCTCCAAGAGAGCTAGCACTGCATGTCTGAGTAGGCCTGGACTTGTCAACACTGTTAGATGTTCGGATTGTTGCATGTACTTCCTGAACCTAATACCCCTGCCTCTGAAACTCTCTACCCTATGGTGCGTGTCCACCGAACTAGCCATGCTGGCAGAATCTCTTACCACTATCCTAACATTCATGTCTGATATGCTATGTCATATGAGCATGATCCACCATACTCTGGGAAGTACCACCTGTCTGGACCAGTAAAGTTGTAGAAGGGCCGACCGACACTAGAGTAGCTGATGCATCACGAATAACGGGGGTATGAGAAGCTCTCACAAGTCTAGCCAAAATATGTAGAAGTAGCTCTCGTATTGAGGGTGTAGAAGCTGGAGCTGAGGGTGGTGGAATAGGGTTTGCAGGTCCCTCTGGCTCATAATTTGGCTTAGGAGAAACTGATCTAGCCAGTCCTCTGTGTGGAGCAGTCTCGCTAGCAAGTCCTCAGCCCATAGTCCTATCACGAACCCTACCTCGACTGCGAGTGGGAGCCACATCAGCTAACTCAGGCTCTCCCACTGATCATCGGGATTTGATAATTTGCATATGCACAGAAGGAGTAGATTAGACACTTCCAAAATGGGAAATACAAATAAACACATGAATAGAAGCAAAATGTGAAAGTCTTTCCTATCAAGTGCCCCATAGCCTCCCGAAGATAGGTATGGACATCAACATACCAATCTGCGAGACTCTACTAAACATCCTTCCCTTAACTAATGAGTCAAACAAACCTGCAGACCTGAACCAAACCTGCAGCTCTGATCACAATAATATAGATATACTCATCACCTAGCATAATATCTATATGCACAAGTATGTAAATAGTTCCAACACTTACTCAATTCTGTGATACAATAAGTAACCAATTCTAGATGTAATACGATGGTAATATAGAGACATCTGTGATATGAGATAGAGTGGATGCCTTGAGATGTAGATAATGTGATGCAATATCAAATAATTGTGATGCATATTTGTCCTACGATACATATTCGCTAAACAGATGACTTCCTCGGACGGAACAAATGGGGGTCTCACATAGACCATATATTCGTGAATATCACCGATAATGACCTCGGTTAATGTTCACCTGTCCGAAAATGACCTCAGTCTAGTCTGGAAATGACCTCCAACCGCGGGCATATTACCTCAGCTCGACCTGTAGGACCTCGACCACCAACCCACATGTTACCTTGCTCATATCTCGACCATAACCATCGCAAGTATCAAATGCACAGGTAATAGAAGATGCAAAGTACATAACTTCAACTATGTCACAGTGTCAACACCATAATGAGCTCAATGTCTCATAATATCAAAATCATCAATTCCTTAATATTTTATCAATCACCATATTAATCGTATCACAATATAAAATCCACCTCCACCTCAATATCACATAATTCACAAGATCATCTATACATTGCGAATTCACGCTTAACCACCAAGTCAAGAAATAATTATAAAAGCCAACACCCTAATCAAATCCCATGATCAAAGCCTAAGATGATAGAATTCTATCTCAAAACACTCAATCACATGCATATAGGAACATATAAGGTTCATTCACACTTAAAAAAGAGTGAGAAATCCACTTGCCTCAAAAAGTATCATATCAAGTCAAATCTACTCCTTTCCCCCTTTCACGATAATCCAAATCACCACAATCTATTCAGATATAACATTACAATCACATAATGAATCTAATGACACTAACATCAATTAATTCGGATGAAAAAGGTAAAGTGGTAAAAACGTTTAGGCCAAAAAATGTAGCTGGAATATGAAAATTAAAGCATGAAAATATTTCCAAGTGGCAAGGAGATCAACTGTGACAATGGTTTCGAAAACAAAGTTAAGATGAGGGAGAAATCATAAATTAAAAGTTAAATAAAACCAAGTCCAAAAATCCCAAAATTGTAAGTTAAAAACACTAATTACCCAATCGAATTGCCTTGAAAAGCCTTGACATCCCTCCTAAAAACGAAGTTTAGAGTGTTAAAAATGGTGAAAAAGGGTTTAATCACGTCTTTTAAAAACTAAAACTATTCAGGCATCATTAATGCTCCACGAATGCGGAGCCAAATCCACGAACGCAGAGGCCAAGGGGAATTAACCCTTCGCGAACACAGAGATGAGATCCGCAAACACGGAGGTCTACTATAGTGTACTCCGCGAATGCACTAGTGAGGCCCATGAATGCCGAGGGTAATATACCCATACCTCCATAATACGGTCTCAAGCCCGCGAACTTTGAGAGTAAATGGGACATGCACCAGATATAGCTACACCAGCAACAACCAGCACAATTAAATTAGGAACTAGACCCTCAGAAATTTATTCAAAACCCTGTGAACACAAACCAAACATGGAACCTTACCAAAAATGACGATCCAAACTCAATGAAATGGTCAGAAATTGAGTTAAGAACCTCTTTCCCGGAACCCAAGAAAGATCATTTAAACTAGTTCCGGACTCAAATATTCAAAATATTCACAGAAGCTCTAAAAATTACAACGTGGTCATTTCTAGAATTAGTTTCACCACTCGGAACCATTGAAATTGACAGAATTTCGATACGAGCCCCTGAAGTCCAAATGTTGACCAAAGTTAAACCTATGATTCAAAATAAACTAGAAATGCAACTTCAGGCCCAAAATCTTCATTTTAACTTTAAATTCAGTTCTGCAAGTTTTCCTAGACCAGATTTGACATTCCAAAACTGATGGAATTGACACAATCAAATTTTGACACTCAAAACTCAAAATAACCTAAAAGCTCAAAATTTCTAATTTTAAGCCTAGTAAAACTCTTTCTTTCGATCAAACTTTTACAAGATTTTCAAAAACTGACTTTTAGGCTCAACCAACAATGATCCAAGGCAACTTTCAGGAAGGGCAAAATGATAATTTGGTCGAAGATACCAAAAATGACCTTCAAGGTCATTACATCATCTACTACTAAAAACAATGTTCGTCCTCGAACATAAGATAAAGGACATACCTTGAAGGCTCAAATAACGGAGGATATTAGGCACGCTTATATGACTCTATCTCCCACGTAGCCTCACTCTCGGGCCTATGGCTCCACTAGACCTTTACTAAAGTGATCTCCTTAGTCCTCAACTTTCTCACCTACCTGTCCAAAATGGCTATCAACTGCTCCTCATAAGACAAATTGGGGCTCAACTCAACTAAATCCATAGAAATCACATGAGACTTAACCAGAATGTAACACCACAACATCGAAACATGGAACACAGGATGGACTGAAGACAGGTTGGGTGGCAACGCAAGTCTATAAGACACCTCTCCCACTCTATCAAGAATTTCAAAAGGACCAATGAACCTCAGACTACACTTGTCTTTCTTCTTGAATCTCATAACACCCCTCAAAAGTGAGACCTTCAACCAAACCATATCACTAACTGCGAACTCCAAAGGTTGAACCTGCCTATCATCATAGCTTCTTTTTGGTGACTTTGGGCAATCACCAATCTACTCTGAATTAACCATACCCGCTCAAGATCATCTCTCAACATATCAATCCTTATACTCACCATTGCTACTATGTCAAACCAACTTATGGGCGATCTGCATCTTCGGTCATACAAGGCCTCAAAAGGAGCCAATCTGAATGCTAGAACAGTAATTGTTATTTTAAGTAAACTCTGCTAAGGCCAAATGCCGATCTCATCTAACTCCAAGATCAACAACATTGGCTCAGAGCATATCCTCTAATACCTGAATAGTCCTCTCGGACTGACATCAGTCTGAGGGTGAAAAATTGTACTAAAATACAAATGAGTACCCAAACCATACTATAAAGCCCTCCAAAAATACGAAGTAAAGAGCAAGCCTCAATCTAACACAATGGAAACAGAGAACCCGTGAAGTCTCACTATCTGACTAATATAAAGCTGGGCCATTCTCTCAATGGTATACTTCACTTTGACCAGAATGAAGTGGGTAGACTTGGTCAATCGATCCACCACTACCTAAACAAAATCAAAAACCACAACAGTAGGAGGTAATCCAATTACGAAGTCCATGGAAATGCGCTCCCATTTTCACTCGGGAATGGGCATCCACTGCAACTCTCCACTTGGCCTCAAGTGCTCACATTAAACCTATTGATATGTCAAGCACTTGGCTACGAACTCTGCTATATCTCTCTTCATATCATACCATAATAATGCTGACTTAGGTCATGGTGCATCTTCACTGCCCCGGGGTGTATAAAATATCTAGCATAATGAGCCTCCTCAAGTATCAATCTGATCAAATCACCCACTTTAGGCATACATATACGACTTTTAATCCTCAAGACGCCATCAAAATCAAGCACTACTTCCTAGCTTTACCTCTGGTCACCTTGTCTTAGATAATACACAATTTCTCATCCTCAAACAATCTCTCATGAATCTTATCCATCAACAATGAGCGGGTCTCAATAGTAGAAAGCACTCTACCTTGCTCTAAAATCTGTAACCTCACCAACCCATTGGCCAATCTCTAAACATCTCTAACCAATAGTCGTTTCTCAACTTGGATAGCTGCTAAACTCCCATGCTGGAAGCCTTCCTACTCAATGCATCGGCCACCACATTGGCCTTTTCGAGATGATAGAGAATAGTAGTCATGATCTTTTAGAATCTCAATCCACCTTCTTTGTCTCAGATTTAGATCCCGCTAACTGAAGATATATTGTAGGCTGCGATGGTCAGTAAAGATCTCACAATGGACACCATATAGATAGTGACTCCATAGCTTCAACACAAACACAACCGCAACCAATTCCAAATCATGAGTTGGGTAGTTCTTCTCATGGGCCTTTAACTGTCTAGAAGCATAAGCAATAACCTTCCCTTTCTGCATTAACACACCATCTAGCCCCACTCCGAAGCATCACAATAAATAGTGAAATCAACACCCTCCTCCAGCAACGTCAAAATAGGGGTTGTAGTTAATAATAACTTGAGCTTTTGGAAGCTCTCTTCACACTCATTGGAACAATGAAGTACCACATTCTTCTGAGTAAGCCTAGTTAGTGAAGCTGTAATTATGGAGAAATCTTGAACAAAATAGCGATAATAACCTGCCAAGCCTATAAATCTACAAATCTTTGTAGCTGACGTAGGCCTAATCCAACCCTAGATGGCCTCAATCTTTGTTGGGCCAACTCTTATATACCCTTCTTGGACACCACGTGCCCAAAGAATGCTACTAAACTCAACCAAAACTCTCACTTGGAGAATTTTGCATATAGTTTCTCTTCCCTGAGCCTCTGGAGTACAATCCTCAAATGCCTTACGTGGTCCCCCATGGTCTTGGAATAGATCAATATAACATTGATGAACACAATCATGAACAAATCCAAACGTGGCCAGAACACCTTATTCATCAACTCCATAAATGTTGCAGGGGTGTTAGTCAAACCAAAGGACGCAACAATAAACTCATAGTGGCCATGCTTGGTCTACAAGACAGTCTTAGGTGTATCTGATGGTCGAATTCAAAGCTGATGATACCAAAACCTCAAGTCAACCTTAAAAAATAGGGCGGCTCCTTGAAACTGATCAAATAAGTCATCTATGCGGGGAAATAGGTATGTTTTCTTGACAGTCACTTTGTTCAACTGTCTATAATCAATAACACCCTCATGGATCCATCCTTCTTCTTTAAAAACAGGATTGGGGCACCCCATGGTGAAACAATAAGGCAAATAAAACCGTTGCTCAATAGGTCCTGAAGTTGCTCCTTAAACTCCTTCAACTCAGCTGAAGCCATCCAATAGAGAGTAACAAAAATGGGCTTAGTGCTCGAATCAAGGTCAATGGCAAAATTAATGTCCCGATTAGGGGGGAACCCCCGTAAATTAGTAGGGAACACATTCGGGAACTCACCAATCACCGGAATAGACTCCATAAAGGTGGCTCAGCAGTATTATCACGAATAAAAGCCAAATAAGCCAAACACCCTCGATCAATCAACTTTTAGGCCCGAATATAAGATATCACTTTACTAGGATAAGAACCCTTCGTACCAGTCCACTTAATCCTCGATCTACCTAGCATGGCTAAGGTAACAATCTTAGCATAACAATCAAGAATAACACAATTCAAAGATAGAAAATCCATACCCATAATAACATCAAAATCTACTGTATCCAATATAATCAAATCTACCCAAGTCTCATAGCTTGCTAAAGTGACAAGACAGAAATGGTACACCCGATCCACTACGAAGGGAAATGCTACTGGGGTTGAAATATAAACATGCACAGGCACAGAATCACAAGGAAACTTAAACCCCAAGGAGAAATAAGCAGACACATATGAATAAGTAGAGCGACGATCAAATATCACAAATGCAGGGTGATAATAAATCATAACAATACCTATAATTATAGCACCAGAGGCCTCAACCTCAAGCCTACTTGGGAAGGCATAGAAATGGCCACCTCGACCTCCACATGTAGAAGTTGGCCCATACCACCTGAATGAGTGGAAATATCACTTGCCCCCTACCACCAGTATGTCCACCTCTATTAGTCTGACCTCTACCTCAGCCCCTAGTTTATGGGGCTAAGGTTACGAAGGCGTTCTAGGAATTGTACCACTACTCCATGCCTTATATCGTCCTAAGGTTCGTATATTTAGTTTCCTTATCTTGATGGTGACATTGCTCCATTTCAGAAGATGCCTCGAGGAAGACCCCACCTACCAAGACCGACCCTGGCTTATGAGGGTCAAGCACATCAAGGGCCTATGGATAAGACTATCTGTAATGGTGAATTTCGTATGGCCTTTGATATGCTTGCCCAGGTGGCAATGTCTTGGACTAGGCAAGCTAATCTTCCGCGGGATCCCACTGCAGCTTCTAGGGTGAGGGATTTCACCCGGATGAATCCTGTTGAGTTTTATGGGTCAAAGGCTGATGAGGATGCTCAGGATTTCATTGATGAGCTCACCAAGGTGTTGAATGTTATGGGTATCACTTATGAGGAGTGAATTCGCTACCAATCAACTAAAGGATGTGGCTTAAGTATGGTACACCCAATGGTCTATGGAGAGGGTTCGCGATATCTGGAATGTTTCTTTCCACATGAGCTTGGGGAGCCAAGCTGAGTGAATTTATCAACCTTAAGCAACGGGGTATGAGTGTGAGGGACTATGCACTCTCCAAGTATGCACTGACACTTGTGGCTGATTTTCGTGCACGGATGCACCAGTTCATTTTGGGTATCTCTGACTCACTTATGAAAGAATGCTATACCGCCATGCTTATATGGGATATGGATATTTCTAGACTCATGGTATATGTCGAGCAGATCAAAGGGGAGAAACTTAAGTAGAGGAGAGTACATGATCCTAAGAGGGCCCATTTTGATATAGGTTTCTTCGGTTGTCGGGGTGGTGGTTTTGGTTGCTTCCAGCAGGGCTAAGGTTCTGGTGTTTGGGTCACTAATGCTAGAGTGCCTCCTTCTAGGGCACCGGTTGGTGGTGGATAGGGGTATCTTCCGTGTGGAAAGTGTGGGAAGCCCTACACAAGTGCATGTTGGAGGGATTTGGGTGCTTGCTTTGGGTGCGGTTATAAGGACCACAAAGTTTCGGATTGCCACAAGAATAATCATAGAGACCAAGGCCAAGAGACTCAGGGTTGTCAGGGCTAGGATACACGTTAGAAAGTTGAGGAGGCTGCAGATGTTGTGATTGGTATGTTAAGAGTCTTTGATTTTGATGCTTATGATTTGCTTGACCCAGGTGCAAATTTGTGTTTTGTGACTTCTCTTTTGGCTGTTAAGTTTGGGTTGAGTCCCAAATTTTTGAAAGATCCTTTGTCAATCTATACTCCCGTGGGTGAATCTGTTGCACATAGGGTCTATCGTGGTTGTCTTGTTTCCATTTTGCATAACGTCTTCCCGTGTGATCTCATGGAACTTGAGATGTTTGATTTCGATGTGATTCTTGGGATGGATTGGTTGCATGCATCATATGCCTCTATAGATTGTAGGACCCAGATGGTCAAGTTCAAACCTCTCGGTGAGCCCATTCTTGAATGGAAGGGTAGTGACTCCGCTATTAAGGGTCAGTTTATTTCCTACCTCAAGGCCCAGAAGATGATCTCCAAGGGATGCATTTATCACATTGTGAGGGTCAAGGATATTGAGTCCGAGTCACTTACTCTTGAGTGGGTTTCGGTGGTGAATGAGTGTCTGGATGTGTTTCCCAAGGATTTTCCCAGTATTCCTCCAGAAAGGGAAGTAGATTTTAGCAAAGATCTTCTCCCGGATACCCAAACCATCTCTATTCCTCCATATCATATGGCACCGGCTGAGTTGAAAGAGTTGAAAGATCAGTTGAAAGATTTTGTTGGAGAAGGGCTTCATTAGGCCAAGTATATCTCCATGGGGTGCTCCGATATTATTTGTAAGGAAAAAGGATGGATCTCTTCGAATGTGTATTGATTATAGGCAATTGAATATGGTGACCATTAAGAATAAGTATCTGTTGCCTAGGATCGTTGACTTGTTCGACTAACTTCAAGGGGCTACCCACTTCTCAAAGATTGATCTCCGTTCTAGTTATCATCAACTGAATGTTAGAGAATGCGATATTCCCAAGACGGCTTTTTGAACAAGGCATTGGCACTTTGAGTTTGTGGTGATGTCGCTTGGCTTAACTAATTCTCTGACCGTGTTCATGGATATCATGAATCGAGTGGTCAAGCCATTCCTTGTCAGTTTTGTGGTTGTCTTCATTGATGATATTCTCATTTATTCTCATAGTGAGCAGGAGCATATGGATCATTTGAGGTTGGTTTTACAAACCTTGAGAGAGAAGAAGTTGTATGCCAAGTTTAGCAAATGTGATTTTTGGTTGGGTGAAGTAGCTTTTCTTGGTCATGTGGTGTCCGGTGATGGTATTAAGGTTGATCCAAAGAAGATCGAGGCTGTGAAGAATTAGCCTAGACCATTGAATCCTTCGGATATTCGAAGTTTTCTAGGGTTGGCCGGCTATTATAGGAGGTTCGTTGAAAGGTTCTCATGTATTGCGTCTCCATTCACTAAATTGACCCTAAAGAAGGTTAAGTTTGTGTGGCCAGAGGAATGCGACAAGAGTTTTCAAACCTTGAAGGTCAAGGATCGTCTTCATCAACACTTGTCTTGACCTTACCTAATGGCTTGGAGGGGATTTTGGTGTGTTATATACCTCACGGGTCGGGTTGGGTTGCGTACTTATGCAACATGGTAAGGTAATAGCATATGTATCAAGGAAATCGAAGGCGGATGAGTGTAATTACCCAACGCATGATTTTGAGTTAGCGGCGGTGGTTTTTGCCTTCAAGATTTGGAGGCACTACTTGTATGGGGTACATGTGGATGTTTTCACCAATCACAAGAGTTTTCAATATGTTTTCACTCAAAGGGATTTCAAGTTGAGGCAAAGAAGATGGTTTGAACTCTTAAAGGACTACGACATGAGTGTTCAATATCACCCCAACAAGAACAATGTTGTAGCCGATGCTCTTAGTAGGCTATTTAGTAGGCTATTTATGGAGAGTTGTTGATGAACCAGAATCAAGAATATTTTAATGCAATTGTTCATCAGCCTTCATAGCGTTCAAGTGTCCTAGGGAGTCTATAGAACCGTGTCTAGTAGAGTCCGCATTATTAGTGTGAAATGCCCCACATCCATAATAGGAATGCTACAGGGCATTAAGAACTATCACTATCAATTATTATTCCCTCTCGTGCTTTAGAGTTTACCACTGTTAAGTCCTTTCTAATTCGTGCTTTCAGCCTTGTTTTTCAGATCATGCCTCCACATAGAGCCGTCGGACTAGCCAGGGATAAAGGGCGCCCATCCAGGCAAAATGCAAACTAGCCTGAGCCACCAATTACTGAGGGACCTAGAGGTCCAGTTATGCCTGTTGAGCGGCCACCGCAAGTGGATATCTCTAATGTTGTGCTCCGCCAGGACATTTTGTTTTTGGCATATGAAGGCACTACACAGGGAGGTCAACATGGAGATTGCAAACATCATGGTACAGATATCACCAAGGTTTGTGGATTTCTGAGGATGAACCCAATTGTGCTTGTGGGGTATAATGTGAAGGATGATCCTGAGAACTTCATTGAGGAGATCCGAAAAGTATTTTAGGTTATCCACATAGGTGATACTGAGTGGGTTGAGTTAGCTGCCTACCAGCTCAAAGGAGTGGCTAGACTATGGTTTGATCAGTGGAAGGGAGGTAGAGCTGAAGGGGCACCAGCTATGAGTAGCGTAGTGTTCGAGGAGGCCTTTCTGGGACAATACTTTCGTAGATAGTTGAGGCAGACTAAAGTGAGCGAGTTTCTGAATCTGCAGTGGGAAACTATGAGTGTGCAGGAGTATAGCCTCAAATTCACTGAGCTACCCTGTTATGCTCCGACTATGATGGCAGACATGCATACTAGCATGAATCCATTTGTAACAAGGTTTTTTTGGATGACTAAGAGAGAGGGCAAAAATGTTATGCCAATTGGGATATGAACATAGCTTGCTTGATGACTTATGTGCAGCAAGTGGAGGAGGAGAAGATGGCAACAAGTGGAGGAGGAGAAGATGCAGGATAGGGAGGAGTTCAGAAACCAAAAGGCCAAGACATCAGGCCAGGAGACAGGTAAGAAGGGGGTTGGAGTTGGCAATCATTCATCCTTTTAGCCTAGGACATCTAGACCAACACCTTCGTCAGCTAGTGCACCTACACCGAGGGTCAGGAATGAGCAGGGATCATAGAATCGCAGATTTCAGGGCAGCCAGTCACAAGGGAGCGCAGCTCAAGGATTGACTCGTTATCGAGTTTGTAGTAAGTGTGGCAGGTCTCATCCAAGAGAGTACCTTGTGGGCATAAATGGTTATTTCATATGTGGTCAAGTGGCGTACTTTTTGAAGGATTATCTAAAGGAGAGGCAAAACATGAGGGATAAAAGATATTAGTCAGTCTCTTCAACACCGTAGGATAAGCCAATTTAGAGGGGTTCTACATCAGTGCCAGGTAGGGTCACACATCGTCTATATGCCATGGCCACCAGAATGGAGAAAGAGAACTCACCAGATGTGGTTACTGGTATGCTCAAAGTTTTTACTTATGATGTCTATGCATTATTAGACCCAGGTGCCACATTGTCATTTGTCACCCCTTATGTAGCCACGAAATTTGGGTTAAGTCCCGAATGTCTTCTTGAGCCTTTTAGTGTTTCCACTCTTGTTGGGGAATCTATTCTAGCCCAAAGAGTCTATAGGGATTATAAAATTTTTGTTTACCATAAAAATACATTAGCTAATCTGGTTGAGTTAGTAATGGTAGATTTTGATGTCATTCTAGGCATGGACTAGCTTTATGCTTGTTATGCCTCCATAGACTGCAAAACTAGGGTGGTCAAGTTTCAGTTTCCTAATGAGCTAGTCTTAGAGTAGAGGGCAGCTCGGTCCTTCCTAAGTGTCAATTTTCTCATATCTCAAAGCCAAAAAGTTGATTTCCAAAGGGTGTATATACCACCTAGTCAGAGTCAAAGATTCTAGTGACAAGACACCATCTTTCTAGTTTATTCCAGTCGTGAATGAGTTCCCAGTAGTCTTTCCAGATGATCTACCTAGAGTCCTTCCTGATAGGGAGATAAACTTTGTGATAGATACCCTCCCAGATACTTAACCTATATCTATTCCTCCATAACGTATGGATCCTTCCAAACTAAAAAAAGTTGAAAATACAATTGAAACACCTCCTAGATAAGGGTTTCATTAGACCAAGCGTCTCACCTTGGGGTGCTCCAGTTCTCTTCGTGCATAAAAAGGATGGTTCTCTTAGAATATGTATAGACTACCGTCAGTTAAATAAGGTCACCATAAAGAATAAGTATCCTCTTCCCAGAATCGATGACCTATTTGACCAACTCCAAAATGCTACTTGTTTCACTAAAATAGACCTTAGATATGGGTACCATTAGCTCAAAGTTATAAAAAGTGATATCCCTAAGGCAACTTTCAAAACCCGCTATGGTCCTTATGAGTTCTTGGTCATGTCATTTGGGCTGACAAATGCACTAGTGGCTTTCATGGGTCTTATGAATAGGGTGTTGAGGTCGTACCTAGACAAGTTCGTCATTGTTTTCATAAATGACATCCTGGTCTACTCTCGTAATGAGGAGGAGCATGCCAATTGTTAGACCCCTAGTCTACCTAAGTGTCATGGCATGGGCATGGCACAGACATGTCAAGCACTTCTACATTGACCTTGACATGGGTGTTGGCAAAGCAATGTAGCATGTGGGTTGTGCGGCTAAGTATTGGTAGTGCAACAAGGTATTAAGCTACTTGAGTTTGGGCAAGTGAGCTTAGACACAATGACCAAGAATGCTGGCGTGATGGCCAGGTAGACTTAGGCACAAGGCAGGCAAGGCACAAGACAAGGCAGTGGCATCGGAAAGGCAGCATGCGGCTTGACAAGGCTAAGGCATGGCACGGCTAGGCAGTGGGTTGGCTTGACAAGGCAAGGCTGTGGGACTTGACGATGGCAAGGCAAGACTGATGGGCATGTTGACAATGTGCTAGCAAGAAGTCGAAAATAAAACTATGTGTTGAAGACGGCAGAAAAATATTCTAAGTGTGGCAGTGACTAAATTCACCTAAGGCATGGGGCATGTGCGAGGCACATGCTGGACTTAGTTTAAATTTGAATTTAGACTTATCTGTTAGAATATGACTGTTGTAAAGACTTAGTGGAATTCTGATGTGGCAGCCATGTGTCAAACATGTGCAGTTTGTAACTGTCCTTGTCCTGTTGTAACTGCCTAGTGCAGAAACTATTTAAAAGGGTGGAAAATCAGTCTAAGGAAGAAGAGTGTGTTCTGTGCCCTAGACTATTCCGTGAAGTCTTTTCCTTGTTATTGAGATATTAATAAAATGTTGGGAAGTGTTTCCTGTAATCTGGCTAAGTGTTCATTGCGTGATTCTGCTTAACCATGCAAACAGTCTAAGTGTTAGATAGTGCGTTGTTGTGTGAGTGTGGCTGAAGTTTATGTGCGTGTAGACTACCAACTAGTGGTGTTTTGTGAAAAAGAAAATCACCCCTGTGTCACCAACCATCTTAAAATTATCCTTCATACCCTTAAGGACCAAAAGTTGTATGCCAAATTTTCCCAAATGTGAGTTCTAGTTAGCATCTGTGGCGTTTTTGAGTCATATTGTTTTTGGTGAAGGCATTCAAGCTGATTCTCAAAAGATTGACGCAGTGAAGAACTGGTCAAGGGCCACAACTCCAATAAAGATAAGGAGTTTTTTTGGTTTTGCAGGTTACTACAGGTGTTTTATAGAGGGGTTTTCTTCTATCTTAGCTCCCTTGACTAAGCTAACTCAGAAGAAGGTTAAGTTCGTATGGTCTGAAGCTTGTGAGAAGTGTTTCCAAGAGTTGAAAACTAGGTTGACTACAACTCATGTCTTATCCCTACTCGAGGGAGCTGATGGCTTCTTTATCTACTGTGATGCTTCTAGAGTTGGTTTGAGATGCATATTGATGCACAGAGGCAAGGAAATATCATATGCCTCCAGACAGCTTAAGACTCATAAGAAGAACCACCCAACTCATGATCTTGAGCTTGCTACCGTAATGTTTGCTCTCAAATCTGGAGACACTATCTTTTTGGTGGGCATGTGGATGTATTTACTGACCACAAGAGCTTGTAGTATGTATTCAGCCAGAAAGAGTTGAATTTGAGTAGAGGAGATGGTTAGAGCTATTGAAGGATTACAACATGAGCATCCTCTATCACCTAAATAAAGCTAATGTGGTTGTTTACGCTCTTAGCAGGTTAACCATGGAAAGCACTGCACACATTGAGGATGGAAAGAAAGAATTAGCTAAGGAAGTTCACAGACTGACACGCTTGGGAGTATAGATTGAAGATTCTGACGAAGGTGGTGCAATTGTCAAAAATGGGGCGGAGTCATCCTTACTGCTGGAGGTGAAAGAAAAGCAAGATCGAGATTCTATCCTCTTTCACTTGAAAGAAGATATTCAGAAGCAAAGAGTATTAGTGTTTGCGAAAGGGGGAGATGGAGTCCTGAGTTACCAAGGTAGATTATGTATACCAAGTGTTGATGTCCTTAGAGACAGGATCTAGCGCAAGCTCATAACACAGATACTCTATTCCCCTAGTTAAAACAAAATGTATATAGATTTATAAGAGTTTTATTGGTGGCGTGCCATGAAGAAGACATTCCAGAGTTTGTGTCCAGGTGTCCGAATTGTTAGCAAGTTAAGGTAGAGCACCAAAGGCTTTGTGGTGTGTCCTAGAATATTGAAATTCAGGAGTGGAAGTGGGATATGATCAACATGGACTTTATAACAGGCTTACCTCAATCTCATAGACAACAAGATTCGATATGGGTAATAGTAGACAGAATCAGCAAGTCAACTCACGTTCTACCTACTAAGACGACTGATAAAGTTGAGGACTTTGCCAGACTTCACATTTAAGAGATCGTAAGATTGCATGGGGTTCCCATATCTATTATTTCAGTCAAAGGATCCCAGTTCACAACACAATTTTGGAAGTCCTTTCAGAAAGGGCTTGGTACCAAGGTGAATCTTAGTACAACCTTCCATCCCCAGAGAGATGGGCAAGTAGAGCGGACCATATAGACTCTTGAGGATATGTTGAGGGCATGTGTTATAGACTTTAAAGGTAACATGCATGTTTACTTACCTTTGAGTGAATTTTCCTATAACAAAAGTTTCCAAGCTATCATACAAATGGCACCATATGAGGCCCTTTATGGGAGGAGGTGTAGGTCGACTATTGGGTGGTTTGAAGTTGGTGAGGAAGGATTGATAGGACCTGATTTAGTCCATCAGGCTATGGAGAAGGTGAATGTTATTCAATAAAGACTAAAGACAGCCCAAAGCCGATATAAGTCTAATGTTGATGTTAGGAGGAGAGATTTGGAATTTTAGGTAGGTGATTGGGTATACTTGAAGGTTTCACCGATGAAGGGAGCTATGTGATTGGGAAAGAGGGGAAGCTCAGTCTTTGATATATTGGCCCTGCAAGCTTATTTAGAGGATTGGTAATGTGGCATATGAATTGGAATTGCCCTAGAGTTAGCAGCTATTTATCCAGTATTCCACATTTTTATTCTTAAGAAGTGTTTAGGAGATCCTGCACTGGTTGTGTCTTTAGAGAGTATTGGAGTCAAGGACAACTTGTCATATGAAGAGATCCCAATTTCAGACATTAGATTGACAGATTCATAAATTAAGGACCAAGGAGATTGCTTCTATTAAAGTATTTTGGAGGAACCAGTTCGTCGAGGAAGCCACATGGGAAGCTGAGGCAGATATGAAAGCTAGATATCCTCACCTATTCATTCCTTCTAATGATGAGCATGATGGTAATATTCCTTGTTCCATCATCAGATACATCCTTGAATATGAGTAATAAAATATCTGGATAGCTTCCTATTGATGAACTAGTTCATGAGTAACAAACATGCACATATTACTGAGTTTCACCTTCATTCGAGGATGAACGATCCCAGAGGGGAGATATTTTATGACATCCCATAACTTTATCCTCATATGTGCCTATTGTTTAAGCCTCACTCTTATATGTGGGACACATATTAGGGTCATAAGAGACCTCTAGTACATAGTCGAGTTCAAATTTCCTATAAGTTGAGTTTCTAGTCTTAAATTATGCAGGAGACAACTTTAAATAGTTATAATTCCTAGCACACAAAGAATTAAATAGCCCATACACACCAAATGAAAGCTCTTTGAATCAGCTTTCCAATGCAACTGATTTCCCCTCATTTGGAGTTCGGAGTTAAAGGTAATGGCCATTTTACTAAAGACTTCCTGAGTAGAGTACATTCTATGAAACCACTTTACGGGGCGTAAATCAAAGTACGACCCATCTTCTAAATCGTGGCAACAGTCTTGAAACTTCACATATTTGGTCCCAGACTTTACGAACCAATCTACAGGTCGTAGAACACTTTACGGGTCATAAAATGGGGCTCATAAAGTGATCTAGAGACCCCAAACCAAAAGTTTACGAAAGGTTCCCTAAGGGCCGTAAAGGGTCTCGTAGATGACCCGACCTGCATTTGTAAAGAGGGGTGTTTTCATCTTTTCTCACCCTTTTAAGCCTAATCTTGTCAATTTTAGAATGTACGTATTCATATCATTCACTTCAAAATACTCCTAGAACTCAGAATGTGATTTGAAAGGGTAAAAAGCTAGGGCTTTCAAGAACGTTCTTCAATTCCTTCAAGAAACTCATTCCACACGTATGTAAGGCCTTCTAAGAGTTATCCTACGTATGTTTTAGCATCCTTAACTACTAGTCTCTACCCAAGTTCAAGCTTATGAGTTGAGATTAGGTTTTCTCCATTACCCATTGATTTCATCAAAATAGTGTTTTATGCATTTTTCTTGATAAAAATCATGGCTTTTACCGATTTTAGTAGTAAATTGAGCTATTGAGAGAAGATTTACAGTTATTTAATGAAAAGCTATTATATTCACAGTTTTGAGTTAAGTCAAAGGAGTACTTATAGCTTCTATATTTACAAGATAGCTGAGTATTAAAGTTATCATTTGAGACACTTTGCATTGATACAACTTTCAGACGAAGAAAAGAGATAAGTTGAGAAAAGTTTAACAAAAGCTAAAGTTGGGCTAAGTACCAAAAGACTAAAGAGACATTTTGAGAACTTTTACTCTTTAAATTTATGAGCAATATAAAAGGTTATTTAGGGAGTTGTATTGGGCACCGATATGAATGAGAGTAGTAATAACTTAAACTCATAAACTACGTAGCCGATGTAGGATGGGAGTGTACTAATGGTATAACTCCTCACTTGCCACTGAGATGGCCCAGTTTTGGGATGGATCTACCCCTAGTTTTCGTCCCTTACCCTCGGAAAGTATTGGACGGCTCTAGCAGTGTAGGCAAGACACTGTATCATCACAAATCTCATATTGATGGTTGTCGGTTAGAGAAACTCCCCAAGATAAAGTAAACTAGTTCTATATAAAGTTTAACATATTTTTTTTTTAACTTTTAGCATGCACTTTAACTATTATTTATGCTATCCTATTTTGAGACATGCTTTAATTACTTTGAGTATAGTGCCTTATCTTATGTTCCTCTTTTTGGCTATTTTACATACCGTACAATTCAAGTATTGTCGTCCTTTGGACCTGCATCGTTTTATGATGTAGACGCAACAGAGTTCCTCCGCAGACGCTCCGTTGAGGACCAACTTTTCATCCAGCCATTGGTGAGGCCTCTTACATGTCAGAGGCTTTGTATATGTTTTCACTTAGCAGTTATATTTCAACAGTTGTTCATATTATTCTAGTTAGAGGTTCCATAGACTGTAGGTCAAGAGTTTCAGATCTTATTTTCAGATGTTGTAGAGACATTTCTACCATTCAGTTTATTCAGATATTGCAATATCTTTAGCTTATTATATTTAAGCCTTCCATTTATCATTTAAGTCTTCCACTGAGTAAAGTAGCTAGACCAAGTGGTTCGCTTGGGACCAGAAATGGTTCTAGGTGCCAGAAACACCTAAGGTGTGAACTCGAGGCATGACAGTCATCTTCTAAGCCGGTATCTTCCAACAAATGGTACTTCTACAATTGACCATATGAGGAGCTGCACTTATGTTTCACAATTTTCAACTGATGGTTCTCTTTTTATTGCTGCATTTTAGGAAATTCATATTAGGATATGTAATGCTGATCAAGGCTAGAAAATACAGAAGGATATTAGAGCAAAAATTTTAAGAAAGACAATCATTGATACATTGTTTCCTCCTAACCAACGTTTTCTTATTTATTCTAGTATTTCATCCATTTTCCATATTGTTCATGTTGGATCTGGCATGAAATAGTCTCTTGCAAATGTTACGAAAATTCATGAAGGTTTGGAATTTTCTTCCCCTACCAATGATTATGACAGTTATACATTTGGAATATTCCCTGTGATGTTTTCTACTGATGGGCGAAAACTTGTCGTTGGCAACGACAATCAGATATACGTTTATGATCTTGAAGAAAAAACGCTAATCCTTCAAATTCCAGCTCATACGTTTGATGTTAATGTTGTGTGCTTTGTTGGCAAAACTGGACACGTCATATATTCTGGTGCGAGGACAGTTTATGTAAGGTTTGGGACTGGTGTTTCTTTGGTACTAGAGAACAAGCAGCTGGGATTCTCATTGGACAACTAGAAGGTATTACATAACACTCATGGAGATGACCGATATCGTATCTCAAATGGGAAAGATCAGGCTATCAAACTTTGGGATATAAGGAAAATGTCTTCTAATATTAATTACTACCCAAGGCGCAAAAGTTATGACTGGGATTACAGATGGATGGACTACCCAAAGAATCTTAGAAATAAGAGAAACCCACATGACCTATCATTTACTTCTTATAAAGGCCACTTTGTCTTGCGCACTCAAATATGTTGTTATTTCTCTCCTGCACATAGCATAGGAAAAAATATCATCTACACTACATCAAGTGATTCTTCTGTCTGTATCTATGATGTGGTGAGTGGAGCTGAGGTTGCGAAACTTGATTACCATCAGGAGCCTGTGAGAGATTACAGCTGGCGCCCTACTACTCCACGCTCGATAGCTCTGGATTGGACAGTATCATTGCTAAGTGGGATTTTCTTGGTCCTGGTACAAGCCCATCGCAAGCAAAGCATTTATCCATTTGATGGAGGCGAGCTTAAGTTGCTACTAGCTAGCAATATGTATTAAGAAAGATTTTTTTTCCTGCATATTAAGTGTGTACTCTAGTTGTCCCGAATTGGATGGTTCAATGGCACCTAGTTGGGCCCTGTCACAAGCTAAAGCGGTGATTGTATGTCAGGTGTTGATGGAAAATTTCATTAAACGTCAGTGTAAAAGTTACATTTACATTCACCCAACCAACTTTAATAATTGGAAAATATGTGCCTAATGATAGTATTAAATTAGATATTTAAGACAAACTTTTAGTTAACTTAATCTCTAATCAACAATATCCCCCAAAAAACAAAGTGAATAAGATATTCCTCCAAACAATATTCCAAAATACCGTAGCTGCTAGCTTTACATTTGCTCCAAACTCAAAAGATCATCCTAGTAAGATCAGATGGTCATATTATGCTTTAAGATTTTGATCTCTCTTTTAAATGTGATGAAGTTGGTCCAATACTTACAAAGTCTAAAACAACAGAATATATTGTCAAAACTTTCAAAAATTCTTATTGTGCGCTTTGCCAATTTAATCGGTCCTTTCATGTTTCTTATCACAAAAAGAGAACAAAAACATGATCCAAAAATAAAAACATGATTTAGTAGATTGGTAGACACCATAGGTGTTTTTGTATGAACTTACTTTTGATACCACTCCTTTTAAAGGAGAGAATAATGAGAAAACTTCCTTCAAATGCAACAAATTAGACAATTACCTTGAATAAGACAGATTCCTTAGAAACTATTTTCCAACATAAGTATGATTTTGTTATTGTAAGAAAACCTTACTATATTGTGCAAGTGCGAATAGATTGTTCTATCTGATATCAACACACACTGCTTGATATCCAATACTATCAACCTCTCTTCTTTTTAGAGAAAGTTCAACGAGATAACGCCGTATTGAGATTTCTCTAGATTACCTATCTTAAACAGAAAATGAGTCCATACTAATGAATATTATGAGATATTTTAAGCTAGTTTAAGGAGAGTATTTTGAGAGGCTCTACTATTTAAGAGGTTATCAGCTAATCAAAATTGTTTGGGAAGAAGTGAATGTTATGATAGATTCACCAATGTTCCAGATGCCTACCTAGTATCACATTCCAGAGATCTAGGCTTTAGATCCATCATGCAATTTTTCCATCATCCATAGTAGTTGTCGTTAAATACTGGTGGCCTAGTTTGAGAGGCTAGAGACTTGGATGTCTTGACAATGGATGAACTAATTGGAAACACCCTGACCTACGAGTTGAAAAAGAATCAAGACAAGGAGCTGAATGGCAAGAGAAAGGAGAAGAACCTGGTCCTCAAGGCCATAAAAAGGAAGACTTTGAGGAGGATTATATTACCCTGATGACTAAGCGATTCCGACAAATGTTGAGCAAGGTTCGAGGAGGTCAAAAGAGAAACTATCAAAGAAACACTGACCAGGACCTCAGAGAACAACTGTGTCATAGGTGCGGAAGCCCAGATCACTTCATTATGTTTTGTCTACTATTGGATCTGGAATACAAGAAAAATAACGCTGAAAAGGTTAAGGAAACCATAAGTGAGTAGTATATCCCCAAGGACAGAAAAATAACGAACCAGGAGGCCGATAACTCTGTCATGGAAGGCTCTAGCAGCAATGGAAAATTCCTCGGATGAGGAGTCAGATGGTGAAGCTCCTTAAAACCAATCCCTCATGGTTGTGGAAGGATCTAAAAAGTATTGACTTTCTTGCACTGGTCCCACTTGAAGAATCTGATAATGAGGCCTGCAAAGAAGACACTGAGATCAAGGTCAAGGACCAACTGGATGAATTAAATTCCATGATAGGAGAAGATGACAACAACTTTGATCTAATGTCGGGAACTACACTAGCTACTGGTAACAATGTTCAGCAGGAGAACAAGGTAAGTTTTGAACACGTAAAAAAACACATGCATAGCTACTCTAAGAAAACACTCGAGTCATTGTCACTAGTTGATATCGCCACAGCTACACCTCCTTTTTCAAGGTTAGAGCGGTCGTTGTCAAGATATATAATCTAACCAAGGTCAAGGTCAAACTTACAGGGAATATGGTAGACTTAGAGTAATTTGAAGCAATTCGAGTTAATTAACCTACTTATCTCCCGAAAAGGGGGGAGAGGATTTATAAGATTGTAGGAAGAAATCCTAGACTAAGGCAAGTGTGTGAAATCCATAAGAAGAGAAACTAGAATATTGTATTTCCCATGATTCCCTAACTTGATATTACTAGATAATCACATTCTTTTCTATTGTGTAGCATGCCAAACGGTAAGTTTACCAAACCCATTGATCCAGGAGAGGGGTAAATTTCACTACGTGATTTGATCCATCCCCACAGTGTGACATTACTAACCCTTACCTATTGTTCTAGTACAACCTCCCTTTGATCCAGTTTGGTTGATTAGAAGAGAAACATCAATCGAATCTTGTTAACTAATCTCTTTTCCTATTCATTATCACCTTGATCCAATTAGTAACACTAGGAAAGTTCTAACATTGGTCACTGTTAAAAAGCAATCAAAGCGAAGAGAATTAATTAATACATTCATGCACACTTTTCAAGAATTACAAATTATTTGATTTTACCTTGTTAGTTCTTCATGGTTCCCACAACCTTATTTATGTATTTAGATACTCATATTCATTGTAGATGCATGAATCATGACATAGAATAGCATAATTAAGCACTTACACGAATGAAATCAAGAACAAGAAATCCAAGCTCTTCAATGAAAAATTACATAATTATGAATTAAGATCACAAAATATTATTTCCCAAGTGTTTCTCAAGTTCTTTCGGATTATCTACGTGTTGCACCCTGAAACATAACCTATAAATTTATTTATAGTGTTTAAAATGCAAAACCAACTCAAAATAGGAGAATTGGGTTTGGCAGACAGTACGAGCATCTCTACAGGTCGTACAAAGTCCTACGGCCTGTAATTGGGGCTTCGTGGACTTCATCTTCAGTTTTGGAGTTGACTTCTATGAGACCATTCTAGGGGCCATATAAAGACTTACGGCCCGTAGAAGGTTTCGTCTGATAACGTTTTAGGAACTCCCCACTTTCTAATCCACAGTGTATGAAATCATATCTACAACTCGTACATAGCTTTTATGGCTCGTCTACATGTTCATAAATTCAACTTCAGAAAATTATCTCTTCACTGGATTTTGCTACGAAACTAACTCTATAGCCCATGGAAACTTCCACGGCCCGTAAAGGGCATCGTAGAACTGTAAAAAGGTCAAATTTTGTACACTTGGCCCAAAAGATGCCAAACCCTGTAATCCTACAATAAAAACATAAAAACACATCAAATCTGCTAACATCGCTTTGAGGACACACAAAATTCCAAGTTTTAAGCATCAAAAGTGTTGTATTTTGACAGCACATCAACACCCTCAACTAAAAATTATTGCTTGTCCTCAAGCGACAGACTCAATCTATATAAGAAGTATAGTAACACACAAACCTTAATCTAATGGCACACATCATCTCAAACTCAAACACAGATACTCACGCCACGCATAAATGCATATCAAATAGCTATCAAGCAAACCAATGCAAATTAATACATGGGATATTGCAACTATGACAAACAAGGTAATCATAGATAAGCAATAATCACTGATTTAGTCTAGAATTAACAATGCAATGCAAGTGCCCTCACAGAAAGAAGTCCCATATCCCACTAATGATGATATTTTTTACTTCAATGCTTGGGACTACACCAAATCACTCACTCTCACAAAAGATATTCAAATACTATGCTTAATAGCATATGCTTGACCCTATACACATGTCTATGACCTTCAACTACTTGGACTACGATTACTATAGGACTTTATTGGTTTGTAACGTAGGCTCAAGGGGTTTTGGTACGATGTTTTGGGAACATAGTGACTAAAGATCCTCCTTGACACTGTGTTTTTTTACATTTTTTCCTAACCAACATTGTCATTTTTCAACTCATTCTCCCCTTCTCCTTTTTCAAGCTTTCTAGGTGCCTTGTTCTCATTTTTAGCTCATTGTCTTTTGTTTTCACATCATTTTTCTTTTTAGCTCATTGATTAGACATCAACTTATTTTTCTTGCACCTAGAGTACATCTTATCCCTTTTTCCATGTATTACTAGCTTCCACCCTATCTTATGTCATTTCCCTTATACCAGCCACCCTCAACTTAGACTTTTGGCCTGAGTCGACGTACACAATATCCAACCTATGGACCAGGGCCACTTTTGGTAGCCACACCCAACTTAAGCTTTTTGCCTCGGTCCAGGTATACAATATTCAAGGACCAGGGCCAACTTCAGTATTTTACATTTCACAAGGCTAGGTAACTTAGGTTTTTACAAAAAAAAAGGTACATGTAGGACTCAAATGTTGGGATCAAGGGATACATTACATATTTGGTTGGTTATTTAGGCTAAGTGGACTATTAAGAACAATAAGATGATTTCCTAACCAACTAACCTACAATATAACTTAGAGTAACAAGGAAAAATCTGAACTGAAACACAATATAAGAATCTAACAAAGAAAGCTCACACACACATGGCACTTATTACACTATTATCATAGAATCTCAGATCATGTTTTTCATCATAATTTAACCCACTTATCAGAACAAGTACTGTCAAACAATCAAACATGCATGGTTGCTATCAAAACTAACTAACAAAAATTTCTGGTGGGTATCATTTTTCATACAAAAACAAACATATGCAATAGACATCAATACGGTATGCTACTAATACTACCTACACATCCTAAACATGCCAGTTCAACAGTAAGTAAGTATCCTTGGGAAAAAAGAACACGGGCAAGAAAACCCATTGGATTCAAAAATTGGGATAGTTACAGGCCAAGGTTACTCAGACTTCACTGAGGCCTATAACTACCCACACCCCATCCACAAAGTTTTGCATTGTCCTTAATGCACAAAATGTAACAATAAAGCACAGGGGTCAAAAAAATACCTGGGCTCCGAAGCGTCAGTCTCTACCTTGGGTTGCCTTCTAAGCAGCGCCCAATTTATTGTTGTGGCACGACTTAGACATCTTGGGTACTCAGACATCCCTAAGTGTTTTTGCTTCCACTATCTGTACTTCTTCAACATTACCAAGATACAGTTTAACTGTTTGGCCATTCACTTTGAATTTTTCGCCATTTCTCTTCTCCAACTCAATAGCCTTATGGTCGAAAACATGTGATACTCTGAAAGGTCCCAACCTTCTGGACTTGAGTTTTCTAGGGAACAACTTCAATCTGAAACTGTATAGCAACATTAAGTCCCCTGGTGCAAATTGGTGATTCTCTAAGCGACGATCATGTTGCAGCTTCATCCTTTGTTTGTATAAGGCTGAACTCTTATATGTCCTTAATATGAATTCATCAAGCTCATTGAGTTGGCTCAGCCTTGAGTTCGCCGCATCATTCCAGTCCAAATTCAACTTTTTGAGTACCAACATCACCTTGTGCTCAATCTCCACTAGTAAGTGACAAGATTTACCAAAGACAAGTTGGTAAGGAGACATGCCTATGGGGATCTTCAATGCAGTCTGGTATGCCCATAATGCATCATTAAGCATTCACGACCAATCAATCCAGTTTGCATACACAATCTTGGCTAGAACCTGTTTGATCTCCCTATTGGACACCTCCACTTGCCCGCTTGTCTGTGGATGGTAAGGTGTTGCTACCCGATCTTTACTCTATATTTCTCAAGTAGAGCCTTGAACAATTTGTTGTAGAAATGGGAACCTCCATGGCTAATGATCGCCCGAGGGGTGTCAAATCTTGAGAAGATGTTCCTTTTTTAGAAATGTTTTGACACTTTTGCCTTTACTGTTGGGAAGAGCAACAACCTCTACCCATTTTGATATATAATCCAAAACCATTAAGATATATTTGTTCCCGTGCGAGCTAACAAACGGACCCATGAAATCATACCCCACACATCAAATAATTTAATCTCTATGATAGGGTTTAGAGGTTTTTCTGAATATTTTCCTGTTCAGATGGGACTTCACCAAGGATCTGTGCTAAGCCCTTTTTTATTTTCCTTGGTGTTGGATGAGCTGACGCGATCTATCCAGGAGGAAGTCCCATGGTGTATGTTGTTTGCAGATGACATAGTACTGATTGATGAGACCCGGACCAAAGTTAATGATAGGTTGGAGGTTTGGAGACACGCTTTGGAGACTAAAGGATTTAAACTGAGCAGGACCAAAACAGAATACTTGGAGTGCAAATTCAGTGTAGCGAGGGAGGAAGCAGACATTGATGTGAGACTTGCAGCTCACCTTATCCCCAAGAAGGAAAGCTTCAAGTATCTGGGGTCTATCATCCAGAGTAGTGGGGATATCGACGATGATGTCACACATCGTATTGGGGCGGCTTGGACAAAATGGAGGTTGGCCTCTGGAGTATTGTGTGATAAGAAGATACCATCTAAACTCAAAGGTAAGTTCTACAGAATGGTGGTTAGACCTGCTTTGTTGTATGGAGTGGAGTGTTGGCCAGTAAAGAATGTACATGTTCAGAAAATGCAGGTCGCAGAAATGAGGATGTTACGATGGATGTGTGGTCACACCAGGAGCGACAAGATTAGGAACGAGGTCATTCGGGAGAAGCTAGAGGTGGCCCCTGTAGCTGACAAGATGAGGGAAGTGAGACTGCGATGGTTTGGACATGTACAGAGAAGGAGTACTGATGCCCCTGTTAGAAGGTGTGAGAGATTAGATTTGGGAGTTATACGTAGGGGTAGAGGTAGACCAAAAAAGTATTGGGGGGAGGTGATTAGAAACGATATGGTGAAACTTGATCTCACCAAGGACATGACCTTAGATAGGAAGGAGTGGAGGTCGAGAATTAGAGTAGCAGGCTAATAGGGAGGATAGGAAGGAGTAGTAATTGTCTGTCTTTTATATGTTATTTATCTGCCTTTATATGTTTACTATCTTGTATCTAGGTATTATTATGTGCTCTTCTCTTTTTGCCTGTGTATCGTATCTAGCGTGTTCTGCTGATGGGTTTTTGTGACGAGGGTTTCCAGGAAACAGCCTCTCTACCTATGTGGTAGTGGTAAGGTCTGCGTACATCTTACCCTCCCCAGACCCCACTTGTGGGATTTCACTGGGTATGTTGTTGTTGTTGTTGTTGTTGATAGGGTTTAGAGGGAGCTCGTGCTTATGGGAAATACCACCATCTCTCTGGTATTTGTGACACACTTTGGCATAGTTGTGGGCATCTTGGTGGATGGTTTTCCAATAGTAGCCACACTGAAAAATCTTATATGTTGTCCGAACTCCACTATAATTCCCACCTAGTAGAGATAAGTGGCACGCCTCTAGGATGCTTATAATCTCGACCTCAGGAACATAGTGACGAATAATCCGATCAGCACATACGCGATACAAGTATGGATTATCCTAGAAAATCTTTCTCACATCAGACATGAACCTGTGGCGTTGGTGAGTAGGCAAATCTGGTGGCACAATATCACTAACCAAATAGTTTGCATAGTCTGCAAACCATGGTATCAAGTCATGCAATGCTGCCAGCACTCTCTCATCAAGGAACAAATCATAAATCTCTACTCCATCATCTAACTTTGCCATGGCACCGTCTTCTAATTTGGAAAGGTTGTCTGCAACCTGATTTTCAGTCCCCTTTCTATCAATAACATCAAACTCAAACTATTGAAGAAGCAGTACCCATTGAATCAGTCTTTGTTTTGCATCCTTCTTTTCCATCAAGTATCGCAATAGTGAATGGTTATTGTGCACAATGACTTTGGTTCCCAAAAGATAAGACCTGAATTTTTGGAACGCAAAGACCACTATGAGTAACTCCTGTTCTGTGACAGTGTAACTCTTATATGTTGCATTTAGGGCTTTTTCTGGCGTGGTATATGGGATGTAATATCTTCTCTCTATATTATCCCAACACTACACCAAGCGCAACCCCACTTGCATCACACATTACCTCAAAGGGCTTTGACCAGTCTAGAGCAACGATAATGGGAGTCGAGATCAACTTTTTCTTTAATCCTTCAAAGGTTTTTAGACATGCATCATCAAACATGAATTTAGCATCTTTCTCAAGTAGTTTACATAAGGGATGTGTAATCTTTGAGAACTGCTTTATAAAGCACCTGTAGAATCTTGTGTGGCCTAGAAAAACTTTCACACCCTTGGCAGAGATGGGTGAGGGAAGCTTCTCAATCACCTCCACTTTAGCTCTATCAACCTTAATTACTTTGATGGAAATTCTGGGCCCCAACACAGTAACTTCCTTCACCATGAAGTGATATTTCCCAATTCAGCACCAAATGACATTCTTCATATCTTCTAAGCACCACATGTTAATGCTTCATGAAATCCTTGAAAGAGTCACCAACCACACTAAAGTCATCCATGAAGACCTCAATTGTGTCCTCTGTGTTTGAGAAAATCAACATCATGCATCTTTGGAATGTTGCTGGAGTATTATGCAACCCAAATGACATCCTCTTGAATGTGAAGGTGCCATAGGCGCATGTGAACATCGTCTTCTCCTGATCTTTTGGAGAAATAGAAATCTAATTGTAGCCCGAGTAACCATCAAGAAAGCAATACCATCCCTTTCCTGCCAAGAGGTCTAGCATTTGGGCCATGAACGACTAGGGAAATGGTCTTTTCCCATCGATGCATTGAGATTTCTCTAGTCCATGCACACCCTCCACCCAGTAATTGATAGCTTGGGAATCAACTCGTTGCTAGCATATGGGACCACTGTGATACCCTATTTCTTTATAACACATTGGACAGGACTTACCCATTCATTGTCAGCGATTGGATAGATCACCCGTGTCCAACCACTTGATGATTTCTTTGCGTATGACCTCTTGCATAAGTGGGTTGAGACGCTTTTGGTGCTAGCTACTTGGCTTGTAGTCCTTGACCAGTTAGATTTTGTGAGTATATATCCCAGGTGGAATACCAATGATGTCCACTCAATAGCCATTTTGAACTGTTTAAGCACCATTACCAATGCATTCACCTGGTCATCATTAAGATTCATAGCTATGATGATTGGCAAGGTGTTGTTGGCACCAAAAAAGGCATATATCAGATGGGATAAGAACCTTCAATTACAGCACCGGTTGCTCCTTAATGGATGGTCTAGTAGGTGGTGATTCTCGATTCTTCATGTCCAACTGCAGCTTAGTTTGGTGTCTAGGGGCATAAGATACCCCCAGAGACTTCACTATCTCCTCATAATCTGGGATGCCATCGCCCTTAAAGTTCATTAGCACTACCTCTAGACTGTCGACACCCATTCTTTCTTCTATTGGAACCTCTGGTTCCACCTCATCAAAACTCTCAATGACAGAAACTACCTTCAGATCATCATTGTTCTTTGCATATTGGAAGACGTTGAATACGGCCTTGTCCTTACCGAATCTAAACTTGAGTTGTCCCCTCTTAATGTCCACTAGTGCTTGTCTGGTGGCTAAACAGGGCCTTCCCAAGATGATTGGGACTTCGAATTCAACCTCATAATGCAGGATCATAAAGTCTATGGGGTATATGAATTCATCCACTTTGACTTGGACATCATAAAGTATTCCCACAGGCTTCTTCACTGTTCTGTCCACCATCAACAATCGCATGCTCGTAGAAGTAGGGGCTCCCACTCCTAGCTTCTTGAAGACTGCAAGGAGCATCAGATTTATGTTGGCACCAAGATCAGATAATGCCCTTGCGAACTTGACATCTCCGATGGTGCAGGGTATGGTGAAAGCGTCGGGATCTTCTCGCTTCTAAACCAAGGAACTTATAGAATCGCACTGCAATATTGAAGCTCTTAGGAGAGCTCCTAGTTTACACTCCATTTCTTCATAACCAAGTCCTTCATGAACTTTGTATACCCTGACATCTTATCCAATGCCTTAATGAGAGGAATGTTGATGGAGAGTTGTTTCAGCATGGAGAGGAAGTGCTTGAACTTACCTTCCTCCTCATTCTTTTTTATTCTCTGAGGGAAGGGAGGAGGAGGTCTAGGAATGGGCTTCAACTTCTATAGCATCTCTGCAGCATCACTCACCCCATCCTTGGCACGATCATCTCCGGTCTCTGTATCATTTCTCTAAACTATCTCCTCACAAACATCATCATCATCAACAACATTGGAGGATCAATGGCCTACTTGCCACCATGATTGGTCACCATCATACACTGCCCCTCATTCTTTAGATTTTAAATTGTATTGCCGGGCAATATACCTTTCTGGCGCTGGTTGAGTTGAGTTGAAATTTTACCAAACCGTTGTACAAGCTGCTTGATAGCAACAGAATAAGACAATTTTCTAATTCATGATGGAGATGTTAGACTTCATCCCTCTCAAAGTCTCATCCTACGCATCAGCCATCTTCAGTAGATGATCAAACATCTCCTCAACTCTAGAGCTATCAACACCCGATTCTCGATTATGTGGCGGCACATATAGACCATTCCTGTAAGTATCTCTATGTCTCCGATCAGTATCGTTGTCCTGGCCCCTATTGTTTTTATCATAGTAGCCTCCTTGATTGTTGTCTCTGAAGGCGTCATCCCTATTATAGTTCTAACCTTGGTTTCCTTGGCCTCCCATCGGATCAGTCACAAAGCAAGTGTCCTCCTCATAGTAAGGCTCCTTGTATATGGGTGCTCATGAAGGCAGATGAGAAATTGCATTAAACATTCTTGGTTCTGCTTCATCAACAGCAATTGCATTAAAACATTCTTGGTTCTGCTTCATCAACAACTCCACATTGGTACTAGTCTGAGCAAGCTCTTGCATCATCTCCTTATTTATTTTTGCTTGCAACGAATTAGTATTGACTGCACACAAGCTCTTTATTATCGATTTATCCCTCATTCCACATGCACAATTTGTCTTGACCACCTTTTCTAGCTTCTCAGCAATCCTCGAAAATGGCTAATCTAAAAATAAGCCACCCATGATTGTATCAGCACATGTTTGGCTATTCTCATCCAGGGATTAATAGAAGATCTCCACTGAGGCATCATCAACGATCGTGGTCAGGGATACTCCTCAGACACTTTGTGAACCTCTCCTACATTGTACTAATCGAATCACCAGGAAGTTGCTCAAAGTTGTTGATTTGGTCTTTCAGCTTTAGCTTCTTCGATCTTTGGAAGAAACTCTCCGAAAAAGGCCTTCTGCAATTCAGCCCAGCTGGTGATTGAACTCTATAGGAGCTTGGATAGCTATAGTGTTGCACTACCTGTTCGAGAAAATGGGAAGACACGGAGCCCAATGGCATCCATAGATAGATTTTGGTTTCCTATCATGCTCTTATATACAAAAATAACATTGTGTAGACTATATGGATCTCTGATGGTAGGACCGCAAACAACCCATGATTCTGCAGCATATGAAGTAACCCACTCGAAACAATGAACTTTGTATCATCCAGTAGTGGCGGCAAAACAATAGCTCCAGTGACATCCATCACCATTGGATTAAGCTCATATTGATTCCATCTATGAGCTTCGGCATTAAGATCCTATGGCTATGGATCAATATCCTCAAACGGAGGTGGGTTATTATGATTCTCATTCTGATTCCAATTTAGTGCTACATTTATGGAATTATTAGCAGTGATGTTCACGTTATCCTGGTCTATTCTTCTCAACATCCTTTAGATCTCAGGGTTAAACGGAGTCAAGAGAATGCCTCAACTTCGAGTTTTGTGCATACACTACACCTTCACGCTAAAAAAACAAAAACAATAAAACCATAAATAAGGGAAATAAGGATTGATTCTCGAACTACTCAAATTAAAAAAGTTTAGTCATATTCCTTGGCAACGGTGCCAAAATCTTGATGTCGTTGAAGCTATACCTCCTTTATTTAAGGTTAAAGTTGTTGTGGTCAAGATATATAATCTAATCAAGGTTAGGGTTGAACCCATGGGGAATGTGATAGATTTAGAGTAATTTCAAGCAATTCAAGTTAATTAACCTACTTATCTCCCAAAAAGGTGGGGGAATTATAAGATTGTAGAAAGAAATCCTAGACTAAGGCAAGTGTGTAAAACCAGTAAGAAGGGTAACTAGGGTATTATGTTCTCCATGATTCCTTAACTTGATATTACCAGATAATCGTATTCTTTTCTAGTGTGTAGCATGTAAAACGATAAGGTAAGTTTACTAAACCCTTTGATCTAGGCGAGAGGTAAATTTCACTACGTGATTTGATCCATCCCTATGGTGACATCACTAACCCTTACCTATTGTTCCAGTACAACCTCCCCTTGATCCAGTTTGGTTGATTAGATGAGAAATATCAATTGAATCATGTTAATTAATCTCTTTTCCTATTCAATACTATCTTTATCCAGTCAGTAATACTAGGCGAGTTCTAACGTTGGCTACTGTTAAAAAAGCAATCAAAACAAAGAGAATTAATTAATACATCCATGCACACTTTTCAAGAATTATGAATTATCTAGTTTTACCTTGTTAGTTCTTAATGGTTCCCACAACGCTAGTTGTGGATTTAACTGCTCATATTCATTGTAGATGCAAGAATCATGATATAGAATAGCATAATTAAGCACTTACATGAATGAAATTACGAACAAGAAATTCAAGCTCTTCAATGGAAAATCAAAAGGTATGAATTAAGATCACAAATATTGTTTCCCAAGTGTTTCTCACGTTCATTCTGATTGTGTATTTGTTGCACCCTAAAAAATAACCTAAAAACCTATTTATAGTGTTTAAAATACAAAACCAACTCAAAATAGGAGAACTGGGTTTGACTGGCACTATGAACATCTCTACGAGCCGTACAAAGTTCTATGGCCCATAATCGGGGCTTCGTGGACTTCATCTTCAATTTTGGGGTTGACTTCTACAAGACCATTCTACGGGCCATATAAATACTTATGACCCATAGAGGGTTTTGTTTGATGACTTTTTAGCAACTCCCCACTTTCTGATCCTCAAGGTATGATACCATATCTACAACTCCTACATAGTTTTATGACTCATCTGTACGTTCGTAGATTCAACTTCAGAAAATCATCCTTTCACTAGATTTTGCTTCAAAAATAACTCTACGGCCCGTGAAAACTTCCACGACCCATAAAGGGTGTCATAGAACAGCAAAAACTTCAACTTTTGTACACTTAGCCCAAAATCATGCCAAACCCTATAATCCTAAAAAACAAACATAAAAACACGTCAAATCTACTAACATCACTTTGAGAACACACAAAATTCCAAAATATAATTATCAAAAGTATTGTATTTTGACAACACATTACTACTCTTAATTGATGCTTATCTGTCTATCAGTGACACAAAGGAGAAACTTTTGGAGAAATATGCTTTTCTAAGAACCAAAAATTGGAATCATGAAATGGTCAACATCAAACTCCAAAAGGAGATAGATAATCTAATGATCCTGACTTAAAGAAATAAAGCTCTTCATAGAAAGCTTAAATAGACCAAGGCTAAATTAGAGAACACAATGAAGTTGACCAGGTCCACCTCTCAGCTCGAGGATATGCAGCTAGGTCAGTCCACCATAAAGTTTGGGTTAGGGTTTAAAATGAGTGAACCAAAAATGATCCAAAATTACTCTGGAACCCTATGCACCTTATGTGGAAAAATAGGTCATGTGAGAGATAAGTGTAAGAAGAATGCTAAGGCCATTAAAAATAATCTCACCTATTTGAAAAAGACCTATGGAAGGAAAATTAAGAATCCTAACTCCCTCAAAAGGAACCTAACTAGATGGACAAGGAGAGTTTTAATTCATCCTTTCTATAATCAAAAGGGAACCAAGTGCATCTGGGTGCCCAAGACTAACCCTTGCTAATTCATGCAGGAACCAATAGAAGGATGGCTAAAGAAATAGTACTTAAAAAGTTTGTGCTCCAGACACATGATAGGAGACAAGCATAACATTTTTCCACTGAGTGATTTCCAAGGCGAAAGTGTAAGGTTTGGAAATGGGAAGTAATGAGAGATCAAAGGAATTTGGAAAGTTGGAACCTCACAATCTCAATGCATTGAAAATATGTACTATATTAAGGGACTCAAGCACAACCTGCTGAGTGTCTCTCAGATGTGTGACAAAGGAAATAATATGCTATTCATAGTGTCTGAGTGTAAGGTGACCAGCTCAGTCTCTAAGAAGCTGAGTCTGAGGGGGAAGAGACATAAGAATGTGTACAAAGTTGACATAAGAGGGCCCGAAAGCCCATGTTGAAGTGTCTAAGTGTCATAACCAACAAATCAATTCTATGGCACAAAAGGTTGGGACGTGCTAGCTTCTCTACAATTAACAAGTTGATAACAAAGGAACTGGTCCTTGGTTTTACCTGAAGGAAAGGTTAGTGAGGACCAAGTATTTGGTGCTTGAGCACAAGGGAAACATGTCAAAAGTAGCTTCCACCTTGTTGGGATGGTGAGTACTCATAAATCCCTAGAACTTGTTCATATGGACCTCTGCAGATTAATACATGTACAGAGTCGAGGAGCTAATACGTATGCCTTCGTACTCGTGGATGACTTCTCTAGATTCACATGGACATTTATCTTAAAGTCTAAGGAAGAAACCTTTGATGTGCTTGCAATATTTGCTTAGATGGTAAAAAAGAAGTTGAAATCTGATCTAATGAGCCTAAGATCTGATCATGGTACAAAATTTGAAAACTCTAAATTTTTAAAATTTTGCACAGAAAATGGGGTAGTTCACAATTTCTCTACCTCTGGGACACCATAACAAAATGGCATGATTGAACGAAAACATAGATCTCTAGATGAAATGTTTAGAAAAATGTTGATAGCTAGTAATCTTCCATAGAGCTATTGGGTAGAAGCAGTCAACACGGCTTGCTACCTCATTAACAGATGCATGATCAGACCCATTTTGAACAAGAAGCCTTATGAATTACTTAAAGGAAGAATACCCAGCTTGGCACATCTTAGATCCTTCGGGTGTATGTGTTATGTGCACAACAACAGAAAAGATGTTCTAGAGAAGTTTGATACTAAAAGTGACAAGGGAATCTTTTTGGGACACTCATCTCAAAGAAAGGCACACAAAGTCTTTAATTAAATAACCAAATATGTTGAAGAAAGTGCACATGTTATATTTGATGAGGCCACTTCTATGGCCGAGAAAGTTTTTCAGGAACAGGTGCAGGAGTTTGGCATGATGAATCACTAAAGAGATACTGATGATGATGAAGGTGACGTGAGTCCCATGGTTACACCCCTATAAAAGGTGTCCAACCATACTCAGACCCCTATTAGAGAAGATACTAGGACTACAAGGGATCAAGATGGGCCAAACTCATCCAACGAAGCCGAGCCCTCGAAGGTGTCTCATACCAACATAGTGATAGATGCTCAGGATCATACTAGAAGCATAAGAGCTCTCACTCACTACCAAACCTACTGACTCCACTGAACTCAAGGATCTCCACTAGATCAAAGCTCAGGAACATGTGTGCCTTCTTCACTTATGTATTCGTTATTGAGCCCAAAAATATCAAAGAGGCCTTATTAGATAATGAATGGATCATTGCAATACAAGAGGATCTTCTTCAATTTAAGCAAAGCAGAGTCTGGCACCTGGCTCCCCCATCTCAACACCATACTATTATCGGCAGAAATGGGTATTCAGAAATAAGTTAGATAAACAAGGTATTGTAACCAGAAATAAGGGTAGAGTAGTGGTCCAAGGGTACAATCAAGAAGAAGGTATCGACTGTGATAAAACTTTTGCTCCAGTTGCTAGAATTGAGGCCATAAGGATGTTGACTACTTTTGCAGCTCGTATGGATTTCAAATTGTATCAAATGGATGTGAAAAGTTCTTTCCTAAATATATACCTTCACGAAGAGGTGTACGTGAAGCAACCTCCTAGGTTTAAAGATCATGATTCCAGACTATGTACACAAGCTAGAAAAAGCACTGTATGGGCTGAAGCAGCCACCTAGAGCCTGGTATGATCGTCTGTCCAACTTTCTGCTAAGTCATGGATATCTCAAAGGCAAAATAGATAACACACTGTTTCTAAAGAAGATACGTGAGCATGTACTCATAGTTCAGATGTACATTGATAACATAATATTTGGAGGAACCGATGAAACTCTTTGGGTTCAGATTTACATTGATAACATAATATTTGGAGGAACCGATGAAACTCTTTGGGTTGAGTTTGTTACTCTTATAAGCAGTGAGTTTGAAATGAGTATGATGGGTGAGATGAACTTTTTCTTGGGGATTAAAATATGCCAAACTATTGAGGGAACATCCATTCACCTAGAGAAGTACATCAAGAAGCTGCTTACGAAGTTCGGGGTGCATGATGCCAAGATCAGTGACACCCCTATGGCAAATAATACCAAGTTGTTTGTAGATGAAGTAGGAACTAGTGTAAACGAATCCATATACTGAGTAATGATTGGGTCACTGTTATATCTCCCTGCTAGAAGACCAAACACAGTATTTAGTGTGGGCATGTATGCATGTTTCCAGTCGAAACACAAAGAGTCAAACTTGAAAGCAGTAAAATAAATCCTATGATATCTCAAAGGAACCATAAACCTGGTTCTCTGGTATACCACTAGTTCTTCTATTGAACTAGTAGGCTTTGCAGATGTTGACTCTGTAGGATACCTAGTTGACCAAAAACGTACCTCAGGAATGGCATACTTATTAGGACCATGCCTCATATCTTAGGCAACCAAGAAACAAAATTTTGTGGCTCTATCTACTGCTAAAGCTGAGTATGTTGCTGCTACATCGTGTTGTACTCAACTCCTATGGAGTAAAAAAAAAGCTATAGGACTTTCAAGTTAAAGTAGACTGCATACCTATAATGTGTGACAACAGTAGTCAGTGAACATGGCTAAGAACTCGGTGCATCACAAGCGTACCAAACATATCGATGTGTGTCATCACTTTCTGCGTGACAATGTTGAGAAGGGTCATATTGCTATGACCTTCTGCAAGACTGAAGATTAGGTGACTGACATGTTCACCAAGCCACTAGGATGTGAACATTTTGAGCACAATCGCCTCCATTTGGGATTGATAAAAGGCACATGATTCTCACTCTTTTCCCCTTTGATATTTCATTTTGAATTAAAGTACTGTACTGAATGAGTGATCTTTATCTTTGATTAGAGGCTCATGTGCTAGCATGCCTTAGATGGACTCCCTCACTAGTTGATATTACCCTTAGCTTCCATAGCCAGAGTAATACAATGATGTCAAGAAAAGGTTGGCTCAACTCTAAATCAGGTATGCCTCTGCTCTTTTATGTCTAAATCTTGTTGAAATGTCTACATGATACTGAAAATTGCCAGTCACCATCAACAGAACTTAGCTCCCTCCCAGAGCACACATTTTGACTAATACTTACCTATTTCAGCGAGAAATTCATTTACTCAAAACAATGATCACCTCTCTTGGGATCTCAACCGAAAGTTCAATGTGTCATTTTGTTCAAGCATGTCTCATCAATCATTTGAAGTCACCCCTTCACCTTGCTAGTGCCTGCCATTTACACCAACTACATATCTTGTTCACACCACTTTCTTTCTTCTCTTCATACTTGTCGGAAATTCCTCACTCATGTTCAATTTTACTAGAAAAAATGGCTCATCTAGTGTCCTACTCTAATTTTGATTCTATTGCCACAGCCCCATCCCCTCCACAGGCATTGTGTCTGGGGAAACTCACTTTCTCTCCCTCCTCAAACTATTATTAGTCGATCCCACCCTCTCCCATTGCCAAGCCCTCTTCCCCATCGCCTTCCACTAGCAGACAACTATCTTTTTTGCCACCAGTCTCCTCATCACAACCACCCTTCTCCCCCTCACCCTTACACTTCTATGATAGTGGGGATCTACATTAGGGGAAAGTCTATGGGAATTAGGAGCAACATGAGATATCATTTGGGAGAGTGAGAGTTGTTGTGAACCCATCTTCATCATTGATTGTGTTCAATCTATTGTGCGTATATACGGGTAGTTCTTCTTGTGAGGAGACATAATTTTTAAAGGATTCATAACTATAATAACACAAAACATAAGTTTCATATGAGTCCACATGCATCATAGAAGATAATCCTGAGGTGGGTAATATTTTGAATGGATCAATTGGAATTCAGTGATTTGCATAATGCGTAGACAAGTTCCTATGTAAATACTTGTTCCTTAGAAATACTACCTTGTGAGTTCCATGTATGTGTCTTGATTTTTTCGAGGATGAACAAAGACATAACTATGGGATGGTGATCTTAGACATATTTATACGCCCAATAGCTAATTTTACCCATGTGTATAGCCTAGTTAGAGCATAAATTGATAGACTCTAAATGGTTTTTAGGGTAATTTATTATTTCCTACTAATTCTTGGCCAAGAGAGCTTGTGGATTGTATTTTGTTGTATTTTAATTAGGTGCGGATGTCCGGGTTCATGACGGAAAAAAGGGGAGGATACAACCAGAAAAAAAATATAAAAGGTCAAATTGAGCTAATCATCCAGTTGGTTGGTAGAAGTTTAAATTGGAGCATAATGAAAAAGGCGTGAAATACCCTTGGTTGAACAAGTTTGCGTCATGGACTTGGTTCATGGAAGAAAAATTTTTCTAGGATAGCTGGGATTGCAAAAATACACATGGAGGGAACTAGTCAACTTACGAACTTTGATGATAGCACAGTAGAACCCAAAAAATGGGATTTTTTAGGTTTAAATACTATATTTTAGACATTATTTTATCATCTATGTTTTATTGGGACAGAGAGAAAGGAAGAAGAACATCTCATTAGGGTTAATCTTTCATCTTTTCTTCTTGAAATCTATTCTTTGAATGTTTCTTAGAATAATTATGTGTTGAAACAAACAATGAGTGGCTAATTTTCCATATTCTGGGATTATAGCAATAGATTATGTTCTAGAGTTCTTTCTATATGATTTATGAATGGGTCTTCAATTAATTACTCTTTTGTTCCTTTAATCTATTTCATAGTCTAGCCAACCGTGAAATACACTTTTTGTATACCTTAGATTTAGCAGATGTTGAGGGGGATAGAACACAAGGCACAGGGAGCTTGTTTGTTCTAGGAAACAAGGATGATTTGTTTATGTGAGACTTGTGACACTTACCCATATATCTTGCTTTGTTAATAAAACAGGATGATAAATTAAATGCATTTTCATTGCTTCATGCCTATCACCGCTCAGCAATGTAATTATGTTATCAATGAGAATAGGAAATTAGAAGTCAAAAGACCATGATTATAAATTAAACCCTGTAAGTCAATAATTAGAAGACCCATGAATACTCATAGGAATTGAGGCTACAACATATCTCAAAAATGGTTACAGTCCTAGAATCTTGCTCAATTTTGTAAGGCCTACGTAAAGCATTTGATCATTGTTAGTTTAATTAGCAATTTAGTAGAAATAAATAAACATTGTCTTTCTTACATAACACACATTACGAAGTCAGTCTTTTAAAAGTAATTTAAAACTAAGTTAAAGTCCTTGGGCTCAATATACTGGCTCTCTAGAGCTACTATAGTACTTGAGTAGACTGCGTACACTTACGTGTGCTAGGAAAGCAACACCAACCCACCTGTCTCCCCATAAAACCCTCCACGGTCCTCCTTTGATCCTCTAAACCCTTTATCCCCTTATTGCACTACTGCACCCCCATCTCCCATTGTACTGGCCACCCTACCTCCTCCCTAATCGCTCGTACCTTTTTCGGCGTCCCCGACTCCGTGGATGACGTCCCACTAGTGCATGTGTTTTATGGTATTGTTCAGAGGCCCAAGAAGATTGTTACCTCTCATAGAACCATCCTTCTCAATATGTGTGATCCGTTGATGCATAGAAAAATGGTGAACTTTTGCTCCAAACGAGGCCAAGTTGAGTCGTAAAAAGGATTATGGTGGTAAGTCTCTTATGCCCACCCTCTTTGCCTATTCACATTTCTACGTCTCTTGAGGGGTATCCAAAACCTAATTCTCCTATTCCTATCCCTGCTCCCCCTAAAATCAATAAACATGTGGAGAAGTTCTTAGCTATGGAGGAAAACTATTTTGGATCCAAGGTTATTCTTTGAGGAAGGGTGATTCACCAACAGGTGCAGAATTTTCCCTTAGTCAGGTGGTTGTGCGCAAAACTAACAGCGCAGGGGTGGCTTCATCTATTCTATGTTACTGATCTGATAATATATGAGCAGGAGGTGGTTGAATTCTCTGTGAACCTCACTGTTCTAGAAGGAAGTATAGCCACATCTGGGGTGCGAAGAGTTGAGATTGTGTTCAACAAGGTTAGGCTAGGCGAAGTTTTAAGGTTTCCATCTGTTGCTTTGGCAGAATATGTTTGGTGCAAGGATGAGGATTGTGTCCTCATGTCCAACTTCACTCATGGAAGGGTTTCTGACGTTTTCAAGAAAGTGCTTAAGGGAGAAATTCTATCGTTCCTGAAGTTGTTGTTTGAGGTGGTTGACAAGGGCGTATTTCCTAGGGGTGAGCATCGTCATAAGGCAACATTTCGTGACATGGGGCTGGCCAATGCTATTTATCTTTAGGAGCCTGTGAACTGGCCTTCATTGATCATATGTCATAAGGCATGAGTTATTGATCCTACGCCATGTTCGCATTGCTTTTAGGAACCTACTGACTTTTGTCTTCAGGGCGTACAAGGTCGCTCTAGGTGTAGGCAGGCCCCTCACCAAAAAAGACATGATTGATCGGACCACGGGCGTAGGAGCGTAATTGCTTACCCTCTGCCCCTGCTAGTCCTGCCCCTCTTAAGGCTACTAGACCAGTTTCTCCAATGATGCAGGATATTCAAGCTGCTCATAATGCTCAAGTGCATCCCAAGATGCAAATAGATGAATTAAGGGAACAGCTGGTAGAGTCACAGGCAGAAGTGGGACATCTTAATGTAAAATCTCCTGTGCGACTCAGAAATATCTTTATGGTGTATTTCTTGAATATCATAAAATTCATGTGTTATTTGACAAATCTAAGTTCGTATTCTTTTTAGGAGGCAAAATTGTGCAGGAAAAGGGCTGCCTTTGATTTTTAGGTCACCCATATCGAAGAATAGTTTTTAACATGAAATTGTACTTTCTAGAAGAGTCTTAGACCAATTCGCATCATGGAGTTGGTCTTCGATAGTAAAAAAGTGGCCTAAACAATTTCTAGGCCAAAAAAAGGGAAAAATTGAACTTCACACAAAAATGACCTATGCCCAAAAAACTCCTCGACGCCCACTTGTTCCCTTCCTGTGTAATAAAAAAATTTCAGAGTTAAATGAGGGCAATTGGGACATACCGCAACACCCTTATATACATAAATCCTCGAAAGTACTCCTATTTTTAGCCCTAAATCTCTCTCAAACACTCTCTAAATCCTCCCTAAACCTCTTAAAATTTCCTCTATCAGGTTCCTCAAAATTCATAGGGTTCAAGCCTCCTTCATTAAAGATCAAGCTTCCACGTGATTCCTCAAGCTTCTTCAAGTCGTCTTTTTCAAGTTTCAAGACCTTGAGGTATGTTGGTGTTTCATCCATGGGTTGTTCCCTCCATGGGATACCAAAACCTATTTTACCAAATCCTTCAAGTATCAATATTGATTTCTTATGAGTACTTCCTATTACTCCTATAAGTATGGTTTATGTTGAGAATTATTATCTCTCGAGTCGAACCGCATGAGTTGATTTCAAGAATTTTCTAGTATGATCTATTTTCTTATATTAAAATCTATGAGTGATATATACCATGAGATATTATGATGTTGATGATTTTATGGGATGAATTTCATGTTTCCATGTCTAAATTTGAAAGCTGATATGTATGTTTGTGGTGGGTGGTTTAAAAATGATATAAATGGATGATTTTCATTACATTGATGCATAGTCCTCTTGAGTTCCATCTTTTAAAGCATACATGCATTAACCCACCCAATTTTCATATCTCTTTTTATAGTGAAGTGTGATTTCTAATGAGGAGGGTTCATTTAAAAGTTTATTAAAGTTATGAAGTTATGAATTCCTCTTATGAATGTTAAAGATGGTGATAAGGACAATTCTCACCAAAAGATAAATCCCCTTCTAAAAAGGACAATTCTCATATATTGGATCTTAAGTTTAGATGAGCTACTCTTTATATGATGATACTATGTTTTCAAGTTTATGAATGATCATAATTATGCATATGTTTTCAAATGTATTCCATGGTAATGACTTTGCACCGAATGGGGCACGGTGGTAGGACTTGGTAAGGGAATCCTAGAAGCAATCTTATGTCTCATTAATTATGTGCCACCATAGGAACCCTTGTACGCTAGGCTAGTGGATCCATGTAGGCCATATTATTCACCAAAAATGCATGTGCAAGTTGATAGAGTTCTACATGTAAAGTAGTCTCCCCGTGTCAACGTAAGGGGTTATGCTTGATTCCAAGTAGTAGCTCGCATGGTCTTATATGCCGGTTATGGACTCTTCCCATAAATGTATGATATGCCATGAAGTTATATTTTATTTTTTCAAGCTTGTTTACATCAAAGCATTATTCATACATGCCATATTGAGCTTGTTTCTATTGTATATGTTATGTATCTTATCTATGAAGCTTACAATTTATTGTTGCATTGCATCCCACATACTAGTACATTCATAGAACCAACGAATACTTTTTGTCTACATGATCTAACCATGTAGGGACCGGAGAACTACCTCATCCACCTCCTCGTGGCTAGTTCGGTTCAAGAAGACCGTAGCTTTTGGTGAGTCCTCTAGTTCGACGGCAATATCCATTTTCTTTATTGCTTGTGTTGAGACACTATTACTTTACTTCTTATTTTGAGGTTGGCTCTAGGACATGTCTTGACCCCCGTCCTACTGATGTTTAGAGGTGTTGTTGGATACTCATGCTATGTACGTTATGTGATGCTTACACTTTATGGAGACTTATTAAGTTAGTCCCTATCCCCTATGTGATGCTATTTGATGTTGTTGATGATGATGAAAAAGTGATGATCTTCTTAAACTCCTACCTTCCTATAGCTTGAGTCTTATTAACCCTCCCCTTAGTGTTTTGTTGATGTTATGATAATGGAAATTCCTTTCCCCTATCTATCCCCATAGCGTGAGTCAAAATCCCTGATTTTCATTAGATTTAATTGTTTGAATGTTTATTTTATATTCCACAACCAAGGATGTGCTTCAGTTATGCTATAAGGCTTGTTTGGGTACCCTTGGGTCCCCATTCACCATATTGCACCTAGGCCCTAGGCTTAGGTTGTGACAAGCTTTGTATTAGAGCACTAGGTTTCTAAATGATCCTCAAAAATCCAATACACTGCGTGAAGTAGAGTCCTATCCATGGTTGTGAAGCAGGACACAACAATGAATTGGAGGCTATGAGGTGTTTTAGGAAATGATTCACTTCTTTATGATTCATGTTGTTCCATTAGAAGTATCTAAGGTTATTCTCCTTACTAATGACCCCTTCTTTTCCATTTCTAGATAAAGCCACCATGAAGAGCCCCATTGCCAAGGGACGTGGCCGAAGATCAAGCCCCTCTGTGCAATACGAGGAGGGTGTCACTCATGCGGGGTTTAGAACTGCCTTCAACATGTTGGACTAAGTCTTGGCCAACCAAGAATAAAAAGAGGTTGCAATCCCTCCCCGAACATCTACACAGCAACAAAAGTTCTTGATTTTGTGAAAATGAACCCGTCGGAGTTTTATAGATTGAAAGTTGATGAGGACCCGATAGAGTTTCTTGATGAGGCTTATAGAATCGTAGTCGTCATGGGTGTGCCATTAAAAGAGAAGGCCGAGCTTTTGCCCTACTAATTAAAAGGGGTAGAAAAGGTTTGGTATGACCAATGGGTTGAAGAAAGAGGTGTAGAAGCGGGTTGAATTTGATGGGAAGAGTTCAAAGTGGCATTTTTTGATATATTCTTTCCATTGGAGTTGAGGGAAGCCAAAATGCAAGAGTTCATAAACCTCAAGCAAGGGCACATGAATGTGAGAGAGTATTCTCTCAAATTCACAAAGCTCTCTAAGTATGCTATATTCATGGTAGCAGATCCAAGGGCTAAGATGAGCAAATTCATATCTAGCATATCAGGATTCTTCTCTTAAGAATGCAAAATGGCTATGCTCATCAAAGAGATGGATATCTCCCACTTAATGACCTATGCAGAACAAATTGAGGATGAGAAATTAAGGGAGAAGTCAAGGGAGTCCAAGAGAGCTAGGATAGATGGTGGTGGATTCTCCCACAAAAGGGTGGTCGACATGGTAAATTTTAAGGTGGCCAGAAGCAAGGGAATTATTGGTCATCCAATATTCCTCCTCCCATGTTCAATAAAGATAAGGGGTCCATCCCAAAGCCCCAACAAGGTTCGGGTACACAAGCTTCTCTAAATCGTGGAAAGCATGCAAAGCCCTAGAAGGGTAAATCTCTAGATGGCTCAAATGCTTGAATCAAATGTGGAAATCCCGGACCCCAAGCAAAGAAATGTAGAGGTGGGAATGAAAGGCTCCAAGGCCAAGGTGGAAAAGCACAAGGAGCCCTAAAATCTAATAGGTTCTATGCCCTTCATGGACGGCAAGAAGTGGAGGAAGCCCTAGATGTGGTTACCGGTATGTTAAAAGTTTGTGATTTTAATGCTTATGCACTTTTAGAGTTGGGGGTAAATTTATCTTTTGTCACACCATTTATTGATAATAGATTTCATGCATGTCCCAAAACTCTTGTTAAGCATTTTAAAGTTAGCAGTCACATGGTGAGTCCATTGTTGCACAAAAATGTCTATAGAAGTTGTCTCGTGTCCACCATACATGAAGTTATTTGTTTTGATCTGGTAGAGCCTTCCATGGTCAATTTTGATGTTATACTTGGGATGGATTGGTTACATGCTTCTTATGCCTCCATAGAATATCGAACCCATAAAGTCAAGTTTCAATTTCCAAATGAGCCTACACTTGAGTAGAAGGGTGGTAATTTTTCATGTAAAGGCCGGTTTATCTCCTATCTCAAATCCTGCAAAATAATTTCTAAGGGGTGCATATATCGTTTGGTAAGGGTTAGGGATGTCACATCTAAAAGTCCATCTCCTGAGTCGGTTCCCATAGTCAATGAGTTTCCTGATGTGTTTCTTGAATAGTTTCCCCGTATCCCTCCAGAGGGAAATAGATTTTTAACGATAGTCAACCTATATCAGTCCCTCCCTATTGAATGGCCTCAGTGGATTTAAAGCAACTAAAGGAGAAATTGAAGGATTTGCTAGAGAAGGGATTTATTAGACCTAGTAGATACCTATAGGGTACCCCGATATTGTTTGTAAAGAAGAAAAATGGCCACTTCGAATGTGTATAGAATATCACCAACTCAACAAAGTTACCATCAAGAACAAATATCCACTCTCAAGGTTCAATGACATGTTTGATCGATTACAAGGGGCCAAGGACTTTTCCAAAATTGATTTGCGGTCAGGACATCATCAATTGAGAGTGAGAAATGTGATATTCCCAAGATGATAATTTGGACAAGGTATGGACACTTTAAATTTGTGGTGATGTCCTTTGGATTAACCAAGGTGTCGGTGATCTTTATGGACCCCATGAATAGGATGCTCAAACCCTACCTTGATATGTTTGTGGTGATATTTATTGATAACATTTTAATGTATTCATAGGATGAAGAAGATCACAAGGAGCATTTGAGAGTGGTATTTCAAACGCTGAGGGATAAGAAGTTGTTTGCCAAGTTCAACAAATATGAGTTTTGGTTGAAGGAAGTTGCATTTATTGGGCATGTTGTGTCCGTTGATGGGATAAAAGTTGACCCTAAAAAGACAGAAGCAGTGAGAAATTTTCCAAAGCCATTGACTCCTACGGACATTAGGAGTTTCTTGGGTCTAGCCAGTTATTATAGAAGATTTGTTCAAGGGTTCTCCTCTATCTCGTCTCCATTGACTAAGTTGACTCAAATAAAAGTGAAGTTTGTGTGGACGGATGAGTGTGAGAAGAGCTTCCAAACATTGAAGGATAGGTTGACTTTAGCTCTACTTTTGACCTTGTTGGAGGGTACCGATGGGTTTGTTGTATATTGTGATGCCTCAAGAATTGGTTTGGGTTGTAGGTTGATTAAAAATGGTAAGTTGATTGCCTATTCTCCAAGGCAGTTGAAGGTATGGTAAGGTTTGGCATCATTATTTTCATGGGGTCTATGTTGATGTGTTCACCAATCATACGATCCTCCAAATATTATACAAATAGATCTCAGCTTAAGGCAAAGGAGATGGTTGGAACTTCTCAAAGATTATGACATTAGTGTGAAGTATCCCCCATGAAAGGCTAATGTGGTAGCCGATGCACTTAGTAGAATATCCATGGGTAGTGTGCCACACCTTGAAGCTGATTGAAGAAGGAATTAACAAAGGAAGTTAATAGGTTTACTAGATTCGGGGTAAAGTTGAGTGATGTTGAGAATTGTGGTGTTGTGATGTTATTGAATGGCTCTGAGTCATCATTGATTGAGGATGTCAAGTCAAAGAAAGATCATGATCCTGACTTAGTTTAATTGAAGGCCTTGGTGAAGGAAGGAAAGATAGAGGTTTTCTCCCAACAGAGAGATGGGGTACTTCGTTACCAAGAGAGATTGCATGTGCTAGATATCGAAGGGTTGAGAACCTTGATATTGCAAGAAGCTCATAATTCTTCATATTCCATTCACCCTATATCCACTAAGATGTATAAGGATATGAGGGAAGTGTATTGGTGGAACAGAATGAAAAGGACTTTGCTTAATTTATGGCTGAATGCTCCAATTGTCAACAAGTTAAAGTGGAACACCAAAGACTGGGTGGCTTGACTCAAAATATTAATATTCCTACCTGAAAGTGGGATGATATTAATATGAATTTTGTAGTTGGGTTGCCTATGATCATGAGGCACTTTGATTCCATACGGCTGATAGTGGATCGGATGACGAAGTTAACTCATTTCTTGCCGATTAAGACAACTTTTGGTGTCGAAGATTATGCTAAGTTATATATCTAGGAGTTGGTGAGGTTGCATGGGATTCCATTGTCCATCATTTCGGATTGCGGTACTCAATTCACCTCACTTTTGGAAGTCATTCCAAAGAGGTCTTGGTACCAAAGTGAAGTTAAGTACCACCTTCCATCCCCAAACTGATGGGTAAGCTGAAAGAACAATTCGAACATAAGAGGACATATTGAGGGCTTATGCTTAGAATTTAAAGGAAGTTGGGATGATCATCTACCCCTCATCAGTTTCTCCTAGAATAATAATTTTCACTCAAATATTAAGATGGAACCATTTAAGGCTCTATATGCCAAACAATGTAAGTCACCAGTTGGATGGTTTGAAGTTGGTGAGATTGCATTGGTTGGACTGGATTTTGTTATGGATGCCATGGGATAAGAGAGACTTATAAGAGAAAAATTGAAGACCACCCAAAGTATACAAAAGTCTCACTCCGATGTGAGGAAAAGGGACCTTGAGTTTAGTATTGGTGATTGGGTCTACTTCAAAGTGTCACCCATGAAGGGTGTGGTTCAATTTGGCAAGAAGGGAAAGCTGAACCCTAGGTATGTATGACCTTATAAAATCAAGAGAAGGGTTCACAAGGTGGCTTATGAGTTTGAGTTTCCATTTGAAATGAATACGATTCATCTGGTTTTCTATGTTTAAATGTTGAGGTTCATGGGGGATCCAAATTCCATAGTCCCATTAGAGGATGTAAGTATTGAGGATAATTTAACATATCAACAAGTTCTTATAGAGATATAGGATATTCAAGTAAAGAGGTTGAGGAACAAAGATATAGCATTCGTTAAAGTCCTTTGGAGAAACCAACAAGTTGAAAGTGAGACTTGGGAAGTGGAATTGGACATGAAATCGGTATCCTTATCTATTACACTCTACTCAAGCCTAAGGTAATAAGACAGTCATGTTTAAAGTTTGAAGTTATGAGTTTCATCCCTTAGATGTTAAGTTGCATGCATTCATACTCATGGTAGCATACTTTGATGATAATTGACTCATAAGTTTGAAGTTTTTAAGAAAATGATGTTTAAATTGCATTGATACATTTACGATAGGAATGAAAAGTGTCTTGTCATTCCTCTCAAGCATATTTTCATAACATTTGGGAACAAATGTTTCCATGGGAGAGATATTGTCACACCTCCCACGCAACTCGAAAATATCCTTATGGTGTATTTCTTGAATATCATAAAATTTATTAATTATTTCACAAATTCGAGTTCATATTCTTTTTCGGGAGGCAAAATTATGAGGGAAAAGGGTTGCCTTCGACTTTTAGGTCACTCATGTTGAAAAATAATTTTTTGCATGAAATTACACTTTTCAGAATGGTGTGCGACCAATCTGCATCACGGTATTCATCGCCGATAACACAAAAATGGCCTAAATACATCCCTAGGCCCAAAATTGGTTAAAAATGAACTTTACCCAAAAAAATATGACCTTTTGCGGGAACAAATCCGTATCGCTCAAAAAGTCTTATCCCAACACCCTTATATACGTAAATACTCAAAAACTCTTCTATTTTTAGCCCTAAATCTCTCAAACACTCTAAACCTCCCAAAACCTCTTCGAAATTCCTCTATCAAAATCCTCCAAATTCTTAGGGTTCAAGCCTCCTCCATTGAAGACCAAACATCCAAGTGATTCCTCAAGCTAACTCAAATCTTCTTCTTCAAGTTTCAAGACCTTGAGGTATATGGGTCTTTCATCCTTGAGTTCTTCCACCCATGGAGATCCAAAACTTATTTTCCTAATATTTCAAGTTTCAATGTTGATTTCTTGTGGGTATTTCCTATTACTCCTATTAAGCATGATTTATGTTGAGGACTATTATCTATTGAGTTGAATTACATGAGTTGATTTCTAGGGTTTTCTATTATGACCTATTTTATGATATTCAAACGTATGAATGATATGATACCATGAGATACTATTATGTTGATTACTTCACAAGATGAATTTCATGTTTCCATGTCTAAATTTGAAAGATGATATGTATGATTGTGATGGGTGGTTTAAGAATAATTTAAATAGATGATTTTCACTACATTGATGCATAGTCCTCTTGAGTTCTATATTTAAAAGCCTACATGCATTAACCCACCAAATTTTCATATCTAGTTTTCAAATAGAGTATGATTTCTAATGATTAGGGTTCACTTACAAGTTTATGAAAGTTATCAAGTTATAAATCTATCTTATGAATGTTAAATATGGTGATAAGGACAATTGTCACGATAAGATAGATCTCCTTGTGATAAAGACAATTCTCACATATTGGATCATAAGTTTAGATGAGCTACTCTTTTTATGATGATGCTATGTTTTCAAGTTCATGAATGAATATAATTATGCATACATTTTCAATTGTGTTCCATGTGGATGATTTAGCACCGAATGGAGCATTTTTGTGAGATTCGGTAAAGAGATCCTAGAAGCAACCTCATGTCTCATTAACTATGTACCACCATAGGATCCCTTATAAATGAGTCTAGTGGATCCATATAGGTCGTATTATTTACTAAGGATGCATGTGCTAGTTGACAGAGTTCTACATGGCAAGTAGTCTCCCCGTGCCAACGTAGGGGGTTACATTAGATTCCATGTAGTAGCTCTCATGGTCTTATATGTTGGTTACGGTCTCCTCCCACAAATGTATGATATTCCATGAAGTTATGTTTTGTTTCAAGCTCATTTTCATCAAAGCATTATTCAAGTATGACATATTGATCTTGTTTCTATTGTACATATTTATACATCTTTTCTATGAAGCTTACGATTTATTTTTGCCTTACATCCCACATACTATTAAATTCAAAGTACTAATGCGTACTTTTTTCCTACATGATCTAACTATGTAAGGACCTGAGAATTAAGTGATCCACCCTCTTGTGGCTAGTTCAGTTCGAGAAGACCTTAGCTTGTGGTGAGTCCTCTAGTTCAATGGCAACATCCAATTTCTTTCTTGCTTATGTTGTGATATTATTACTTTACTTCTTATTTTGAGGGTGAGCCCAGGACATGTCTTGTCCCCCATCCTACTTATGTTTAGAGATGTTGTTGGATACTTATGTTATATACGTTTTGTGATGCTTACACTTTATTGAGACTCATCTTTTAGTCCCTATCCTCTATGTGATGCTATATGAAATTGTTGATGAAGATGGAAAAGTGATGATCTTCCTATGCCCCGACTTTCCTATAGCTTGAGTCCTATTAACCCTCCCCTCAATGTGTTTTGTTAATTATGTGATGATGGTAACTCCTTTCCTCTATTAACCTCTATAGCATGAGTCCAAAGCCCTGATTTCCCTTTGATTTAATTGTTTGAATGTTTGTTTTATATTCTGCAACCAAAGGATGTGCTTTGGTTATGCTATAAGGCTTGTTTAGGTACCCTTGGGTCCCCATCCGCCATGTCTTACCTAGGCCCTAGGCTTGGATCGTGACTCTTAAGGATCAGATACCCTACCAGCAACAAGATCACAATGCCAGAGTAGATGTGCTTATGAAGATGCTTAGCGCTATTCCCTCGTCCTCTACCCCTAACCCATAGCCCCTCTCATGTTCATTTCGCTCTATATAAGTTTTTTTTCATTCTCTTGTTGATGTTACAGATAATTCTTTTGGCTTGTTGGCATGTTCAGACACTGGTGGGCATAGTGCATGCCTATTTAGATTGCTTGATTTTACATTATCTCTGCTTTATTTTGCTTATGAATGCGTGGATGGCTAATATCATCAATTTTATTGTGTTGTGATGTGTGGGATGTTAAATGTGAACTTGTGTCATTGCTTAATTGTTATCCTTGTTCGTACATAGTTTGTTCTTTTTGTGATGTCAAAAGGGGGAAGACTTAGTTTGTTGCAGGTACCATAGGTACTTTTTTTACAAGGGTTCGTGGAATAGTGACTGTGGACAACATACGTTTGCTATCATCAAAAAGGACGACTTTGTTAGATTCTGGCAGGAACTCCTATTGTGTGTTTTGATGATGACAAACAAAACTAGGTTCAGGATACAACACCGGTGAGAGAGGATATAAAAAGGAGGTGGGATCCTATAAGGAGATGGACTCTTAAATAAGGAAGCAAAATAGGACCGCACTCCTACAAGGAAAGTTGAAGGTGCCATATTTATGTTGAATTCTTGGAGATGGACTCTTCTAGGGTCAAGTATAAAAATCAATCAATAAACCTAGAAGCGCAAGCTTTTGCAATCTTAAAATGGTAATCCATCAGCAAAGGCACAAGGCTCTCAAGCACACATAGAAGATCTAGAGCTAGGTTTTCTTGTATGTTCAATTTCTTGCGATCTACTTAGAATTATTGTTGAGTGACAATCATTGTAAGAGCGATTTCTTTGTGGAGAAAAATGTGTGGAGAGTAGGTTTGACTTTCTGCATATTGTGAGCATTTGTGTAAGACGTTAGTATGTGTTGAGAGTTTTGAGGTTCTAACCTTGACATTGCTCATTTTGAAGTAGTGGAGTTGTTGAAATTTTACTAGTGTAGGTAGTGATTGTTTATACATCCTCCTTTTTTTGCTGCAATTGACTCTGTTCTCTAGGTGTGATACAAGAATCTGGTTCTATTTTGTGATAGGGATAGACGTCGTTTCATTTTATCATTTCAGCAACAACAAAAAAGAGAGAGCTTAGAAACTAGTAATAACACTATCGATTATTTATCATTTTAATATTTGAAAAAAAAGTCAGAGAATGAAGTAATTTACCAGTATATCAGCAACAATCCTATTTTTTGCTAGATAAGGAACTTCCTTCCAATTTTGACATCAGGCCTAGTATTATGAAGAACTTTCACTGAGAACTCAGTAATAAAATCTTTAGCTCCGGGACCTAGTGCTATAGTTCAATCAGGTGGAATAATCACCTTCAAATTTCTATTGTCATTTTCGTTGCGTTTCTTTTGGGTTGAAAGCCCTATTGTCTTCCCTCTCCCCTTTCTCCTTTTTCTTTAAAAATACATAAAGATATTTGAATATATATAAAATAACATCTATGATCTAGAGATTTTATAGAGATACAATTTAACGATAGATCAACTTACTTGGAGGTGGGATTGCGGTAGTTTCACTATCATTAGCGATATACATATTTGTCATCATGATTGATTGTAAAAACAACAACAAAAAATCCCGTGGAATTCCACCAAATAATTGACCGCAACATATTATAATATTATATAAATAAAAATTAGTCAAAAAATGCAAATCGTGAAAGCAAAAATAACAATTAACAAATAAAAATAATGTCAAAATAATCAAAAACAAAATAATGCTCAAAAATTAAGAGAAACAAATAAAGTCGGCAACATGATAAAATAATATAACTTCTTAGAACAAAGTGATTTAGAAACAAAAATTTATCTTGCTGGCGAGTTGGAATCTCAACCAATCATCATCCTCAACTTCATCATATTCACTAGTATCTTCATCTATTGTAGAATCACAGAAGTCATCCATATTTTCAAAATCAAACTCATCCACAACTACTAAGTCTACTTATTTTTCGTCACTAAAAGCAGGTGCTTCAACACTCACCCTATTTGTATTCTAATGTTATTATTTTTCAACTCTAACTGTGAATTTACTTCTCCTCTTTCAACTAGGTCAATAAGTTGATATGGTTTCATTTCATCTATTTCTTCGAATATCATACAAATTTCGTGGTCTTACCCTTATTGCTGGATGTCATGTCTCACTTTGGCCATGTTTAACATAATACACTGATTGACCTTGTGAGCCTAGAATGAATGGATCACTTGTTAATAGAGTTGTGTTATATCTATACATACGAATTCATATTTATCTTTTTCATAACCTCTACTTTGACTATGACCTTGAGGAGGAAATTAAAACTAGTATATAACTGATTTATCGTTCATATATTGAATCTCTAAAATTCTTCTTATCTTTTCAAAATAATCCACATTTTCGATATGTAGGTCACTCTTCACAACCACACCACTATTTTGAGTTTTCAAACCTAACTCAGATTTCATTGTTTGAAATCGAAAATCATTCAAGATATATCCCTATGACAAAAAACTCGAGGATCCGAAAGCCTTGCCAAACTTAGTAATTCTTTAGTAATTCGATTATCACCATTTTCCTTTAATGGTACCATCTGTAATATTTTAATTGCAAAATCATAAATATTAATGTTTTAAAAAATAAATTTATGAACCATCAAATAATAGATTTTACCTTTTTTTCAAACCATAAAGGAAATTCCTCCTTGTGTCTCTTCTTTACATTTCTGTTATTCTCCTTTATTAAAATTTTTAAATGTTCCCTATAGAATGTGAAAATTAAACAAAAAAGAAAAAAACTAAACAAAGAATACAATACAATTGTAAAGTGTGTATAAGAAAATGATATAAAGATGAAGTATATATTACTCAATCCAAGGTCTAACTTCCTCACGGTTTTGGAGAATGTAAAAATGGGCTTGACTGATTTCAAAAGTACTTAAATTTGTCCAAGAAACCCCCTGCTAGTAGTTTACCATGACATTTAAATATAGATAATCTATTGTGATCTATATTAGAAGAATTAGAATTAGTATATGGACAATTTTGCTTTATTTTCATATCAACAAAATATCTAGAGCACAATGTCATGCACTCCCTTGCAATATGGTCCTCACCAATTGATCCTTCGGCACGATATTTATTGCGTACATAACCTTTTAAGGTTTACAAAAATCTATGAAATAAAACATATTGTTATCTATAGAATTCATTTAAAAATAGATTAAAAAGGTAGGAAGCCAACCTTTCAGTATAATAAATCCATCGAAATTGAACAGGACCACCGAACTTCGCCTCATTTGCCAAATGAATTGCCAATACACCATAACAAACAATATCAGCAGAAACACTTTTTCTAATTTACATAATGACATTAGTATGCTTTTGTCTAATTGATCTAATTTCTCCACAGATAACTCTTTAGTACACAAATAATTAAAGAATAATGACAATTCAATTAATTGGTTATGTGCATCTTTTGGCAAAATTTCATTGATGATACATGGTACAATAAGTTGAAAAAGAATATGATGATTATGACTTTTTAAGTCCAAAAATTTTAGCTACCTTGATACAATGACTATTGTTAAAAGTGTAAGCACAAAAAAAACTTAACTTCTTTGATGAATTGACAAAATCAAATCCTTTCAACTTTAGACATTGTATAACTTGCTGAAGAAAGTATGTATTTATCCCCATTTTTTATGGGATCGAGGAATTTTTTTATTTTCATCTCTGGTAAGTCCAATCGAGATCTCAATATGTCCTTTGTTTTTCCTTCAATATCCAAGAATGTTCCTAGTACACTATCACTAATATTCTTTTCAATGTGTATTACATCCAAATTATGACTCAGCAATAAAGTCTTCCAATACGGGAGATCAAAAAATATACTTTTCTTTTTCTAATTATTATATCATTCATTGTCTCCTTTTCTTTTTTGTGTGTTTTCATCCACTAAACTTTGTAAAGAGGTATTAAGTTGCACAAGCACATCTTCACCACTCAAAACTTGTGGTGCAAGTCTTTCTTTCTTTGTTTTATCAAAAGAACTTTTATTCGATCTAACGATAAGGATTATTTATCTTTAAGAACCTATGATGAACCATATAATAATTCTTTTAACCATGTTTCAAGTAAAGGGAACAAATATGTACAAGAAAAATTGGACAAGCTAGTTTACCTTTAGTACTCCTGTAAGGATCCGGATTCTCGAACGGCTTTATCGGACCTTTCATTACAATCCCAAGAGAAATATTTGCCAAACGTCACTCCATGGAAGGTCCACACAGGCCGTGTGAAGACACATGGATCGTATGGCCTCCCGTGGAGGGGCAGTTGGCAAAGATTTCGACGGAATGGAATGCGACAGAGGATTTCAAACCAAGTGAGGGGCACACGGCCACCCACATGGTTTGTGTGGTGTGTCACGGGCCGTGTGGACCTCCATGTGGCTCGCTACGTAAAATATTTCTAAGTATGAAATTACCGTCTCATAACTTTTTCGTGCGGAAGTTTTCTAAGTGTCATCACAGGCCCTTGACATAACCCGTGTAGCGTCACACGGGTCGTGTAGCCATTATATGGTACCCCTTAGCCTCGGATAAATTCCAAGTGTTGGCACCACGAAACTTGTCTAAGTAACGGTTCACGGTCATTTTTTATGGTCCGTGTGACGACTCACGGACCATGTAGGGCCATATGGACCTGACGGTTCAAATTTTGCCCGTTTTATCAATGGCGTTTATGTAATTTTGATTTATTTTAATTATGAATTGTGACCTTTTACCTATCCAAAATTCCTAACTCAGCTGATATCCCTCCCATCTTAATTCATTCTCTTTAAACCCTCTACCTCTCATAAGATCACTGTCACGCCCCGGGAGGGTACCCTAGGCGTGGACGGCACTCAGAGACTATTGCTAGCCCCCAAGAGAACCACTTAGGTTCATCACATCATTCATTTCAGACATTGTGGAAGGAAATAGTAAATAATACTTAAAAATAGTGGGCCAATGGCCAAACACTAATCTGATCATAAAAACCCAAGCAAGGAAATATTGCCCAGTTATTAAAGCATTCACCTTGACTACATCATTATGTCTACAAAGCCTCTAACATTACTTAAAACGTCTAGGAAGGGGACCATGGCATACCATGGCTACCCAACTCAAAAGAAACATGATAACATTAAATAAAGGTTTCCTCGGAAAATAAGGGGGCTCACCACAGTCTGAACTTGAAAACACTTGACCTCAATGGGGCGGCTGCTGAAGTCCTCTAGCTCTTGTATCTGCATCATGAAACGATGCAGCGCCAACTGGCGTCAGTACGTGGAATGTACTAGCATGTAAAATAGCTGAAACACACCATTAGGATTATACGAACATAACGTACATCGTCATGAGACCTTAACATTTACATCAGGGAAACATTAACATTGACCTTTACATTAACATTGACATTAGAGTACTATTAGGGAAACCTTTTCTGAGAGGCCTAACTGGGAGTTTCTTTAACCGACAACCATCACCTATGAGCCAGTAATGATACAAAGAAACGATGTCGTTGCCACATCCATCCCTTACCTTTCCCGGGGTAAGGAACGTACATTAGTGGATCCTTAAAACATAACATTAGTCCGCATTTGGGACAAGATAGGAGCCGTCCGCATTGCGGTTCAATCCTCTCTTCCTACGCGGACCACGTAGTTAATGGACTTAAGTAGGACTCACTTTTATCCATTTCGGTGCTCAATACTCCTCCCAGGACTCGACATTGCTCATAAAACATTAACATCATTAGTCCCATAGGGACCATTACATCATCGTTAGTCCCCATAGGGGCATAATACATTATCATTAGCATTTCATTTACATTAACATCATTGACATCTCATTGCATTAGCATTAACATCATAGACTTTAGGAACACTAGTTTAGGAACTTTGACTCTCAACTTAGAGACAATCCCACATTCTCATGCTCAACATTCATCATTCATTATTTTATCATTACTCTAGACTCTACACACGCACCCATGTTCATCATGCATGCTTTTCTAGAATACATATACAATAGATATAAGGTTTTCAACTAAATGCTTTTCAAGAAAATAGTTTAAAAGGATGCATGAGGGTTTTTATGAGGGTCATCATCAATGCAGGAAAATATGTAGGTTTATGCATTAAATAATGGCATTTATTCATTACATTACATGAATTAACATGTTTCACTTCATTACCCTAGCATCATCACCATTAAACTTTAATACATTACTCATGGGGCACATGGGAGGATATTCCCATGCTTTAGGTGTAGCCTTACATACCTGGAAAAAGGTTATCACACGAAACCAATTGCTTTCCTCTTGATCTCCTCAACCTTCTTCAAGCCCTAGCCTTAGGAACCTTAGGAAAACTTCTTCAATGGGGTTTTTGAACCCTTTTTCGTGAACACCGACCTATATAGGTCATAGGGGTACGTTTACGATAGGTGAGAATGGACCATAATGCCCTTGGAAATTTTAAGAAATTAAATCCCGACCTGAAATAACACAGTCCGCGATGCGGACTGGTCGCGGACAGTGTATTTTTGGAAATTTCAACTCCGTCGAAATTTTTCAGAAAAACATAAGTGTGTCTCCGCGACAAGTCCGCGTCGCGGTTCCATCCGAAGGCTCACTGTTTTTCGTTTTGGAACAAAAAATTATTTTTCGACTCGGTTGCTCTAAAATTCGACCGAGACCTTTCCCCCACTCAATTTTCAGTGCTGATCATGAATCCGCTCTCGGATTTTCGATTCGAGCATCGGAAGGCACGTTTCTCGCACACCTCTCCTTTGGGGGTATTATGGTAATTTTGCGGGCGTTACAATCACCCCCAAATACTCCCTACTCTCCCCTCTCAAGATTCAAGGATAGGGTTTAATTGGAGTTCAAATTCAAGCTAGGTCCATCCCCAAATTCAGCTCCTCAATCAAGGATTGATTGTTGGTCCCTTTTAACCAAGAAGACCCAAAATTCCTTCTAATTGATTTCATGAATTTAGCTTACTTCAAATATGAGTTTTCATTATTTGATTTTTATTAAATCCAATTGATGTATGGGCTGAACTTTACCTATGATTTTAATTTACTTTGATCACTATTATGATGATTTAAATTGAGATATAAAGTTATGAACATGCATGTCCCCTTTTAAAGATTGATTTATTCATGGGTGATCTATATTATGATTTAAATGTGGATTTGATTATGGATTTCCTAAATTTCATTTATATTGTTGATTTTAACTTGAATATATGTTACCCATGCTAATCTCACATCATGCATTGCATTTGCATTCATGAACATTGGTTTATATGGAAATTATGAAGTGGGTTAAGCCCAATTATATTTTATGAAATTATTATGATATAATTTTGATAAGGCATTCGTTATGACATGAATGTGATCACATACATGTCTTATGATCATGGATCTTTGAGCATTTTGGGTGCTTGTACCATCTTGTATAGTTAGATGAGTTATCCCTTGCATGAGCAACATGATTATGACATATGATTTAGCATTTTAGCCTAAATGTGCATTGAATGGTTTTGAAATGAATTACAGTTTAAAATAAATTTATATGTCTTGAAAGCACGGATATATATAAGTATTCTCGTGGGATGCCGACTTAGCACCGAATGATTGGGGGAGTCAGGGCTATCCCCAAGGGCCTTCCCCCTTCAACGAACTATATGCCTAGCATCGGTTATGAGAATTCTATCTGAAATAGGATATGTTCTCGTAAGAAAGGTTGCTTCATACGAAATGGGATATGTTCCTGTAAGTTGAAGTACTATTATGATATGAAAAATCCTTACCGAAATGGGATATTTTCCCGTAAGGGGGTTGCTTCATATAAAATGGGATATGTTCTCGTAAGGTGAAGTATGGTTTACCTTTGGCAAGTAGACCGCCTCTGTACTGGTGAGGGGTATTCATCGGGATTCCAAGTTATAGCTCGCTTGTTCTTACACATGTCGGTTGAGGTCAAATTCCCGTTATATATATGAGCATCATCTCATTCATGCATCATTAATTTCATGGCATCTTGTACATTTCTTCCTTGGATATCTGATTCTTTCTATGTTATGTGTCCTTGTCATCTAACATTTAAGTACATGATTAACAAATCATATACATTGCATGCTCACATACTTAGTACATTCAAACGTACTAATGCATACTCTATGCCTACATGATTTTACCATGTAGGGGTCCAACATTTCGATCACCAACCATTTGACGAGTAGTCCTATCCAGAAGAGTACTTGTGGTGAGTCCTATCCTCCAAAGACAAGCCATCTTCCCTCTACTTATGCTATCTCAGATTTCCTTTCTTATTTGAGTGTGAGCCCGGAACATGTCCTGGCCCCCCTACCATCTTGACTAGAGGCATTTGTTAGACAATATATAGACTCTTTAAAAATCTTAATGCTATGCATGATATTTGGTTTATGTAATCGTTGGGATCGATTAATGGAAAATTCATATTTGGCTATATGCATATTTAGTGTGGAAATGTGGAAAGTCCTAAGTCCTGTATTGCCCCCATAGCGTGAGTCCTGTTTTCCCATCCCTTAGCACTATGTGTTACTATTTTTATGTTCATTCCGAACCGATGATGTGGATTTGAATACTTAAGGCTTGTTTGGGGACTCTTAGGTTCTGATTCATTGTGTCACTCCTAGACCCTAGTCCTGGGTCGTGACAACTCCAACCAGATAAAATACTATAAGCAGGAAAGTCATTATTTTCCACATAAAGAAGCACGTAATTAAAAACTTTATTTCATAAAAGCATCATAAGTCCCAATTCCATCCCCCCATAAAGTTTTCAAATCATCAATCAAAGGTTGGAGATATACGTCAATATTCATACTAGGACCTTTTGGTCCAGGAATAAGTAAAAGCAACAAAACATTAGATTGTCTTATGCAGAGCCACCGAGGAAGATTATATGGAATCAAGATAACTTTCCATATGCTATATGAATTACTCATTGAATAAAAAGGATTAAAACTATCTAGAGCAAGTCCAAATCTTACACTACGAGAATCTGAAGCAAAATTTGAATATTTTTCACCAAAAATTTTCATGTCAATGAGTCATCTGGATAACGGAACACTCTATCATCAACTCGGTTATTCTTATACCATCTCATTTCTTTTCCAATTCCTTTTGTCATAAACAGTTGTTACAATCTAGGTATTCTAGGAAAGTATCTAAGAATCTTCATAGGAATTCCATTCTTTTTCTTATTCAAATTACCTGAAGCAACCTCATTATTGCTTCTTTTCTTTTCCTCATTGTCTATCTTTTTACACCACATTTTAGGACATTGTTGAAGATTTGCATATTTCTTTCTATATAGCATGCAATTATTCACACAGACATCTATCTTCACATAATCTAAACCCAAATCTTTTTATTATCTTTTGAACTTCATAAATAGAATTCGAAAGCTCATTTTCTTAGGGTAAAGCATAACTCAATTATTTCAACAAAGAGTCAAATGAAGTGTTACTCAATCTATGTATACACTTCATTTGAAAAAGACATACAATAAAAGAGAGTTTGAATTTTTTTTCACAATTTGGATATAATAAATTTTCCACATCCTTCAATAACCTATAGAAAGGCTTAGCTTTTGTATTAGGCTCTTAGTACCCTAACTTAGTTGTCTCATCAATGTCATGAAAATTATTATGACCACCCTCATACATATCATACAACATTTCAAAAATATGAGCATCGTCATTTTATGATTTGAATCTTCACTAATATTTGTTTCATCATCTGAAAATAAATCTGGACCACCATGATGAATCCATTTTTTATAAGTTTGCTTCATCCCCCATCGACATAAATTGATTCTCACTTCATCTCATAGTTGTCAAAGAATATTATTACATTTTATGCATAGACATTGAATTCTCACACCAACCTCAGGATTGAAAAGGCAAAGTTTAAAATTTTCTCTGTACCATTTAAGTATTGTGGTAATGCCCTATTCCCAATAAGTGTGCAACTTTTATCCATTATATACTTGCCTATAAAGAATTTCAAATTACTAAATATAAAAATTATATATGATTTTATATCAACAAAAAAAGAAAGAAAATGTTAGTGAAAGATTTCATATTACAAAAAGTTAATATAAAGACCAAAAAGTGCCTTTATGACCAATAATTCTTTTGTTACATCTCCTAAATCCATTTAGAAACAATCTCTCATACAAAAGAGTAAAAAAAGGAATAAGATTACAATAGCTACACAATTTAATTTCAAAACTACACATGATATTTTAAAAATAAATACAAACAACTTAAAAATTGATGGGTTAATAATATAAAATAACACCATAACTATTGTTACCACTGCTCAAGGTGTTAAAGTGGTGGTGCAACTATGGAATTACAAGAAATGCAAATTCATCTCTCTATATTGAACGAGATGTTGCAATTCCATTGTACTAGGACACACTACGAGTATCGACTTTTCACTTGGATTATCCAGTCTTATAAAACTGATTCACTAAAATTACTTTTACAGTTAAACGCCATTATTTGCTGAACTTAAAAGGTTTTAAAGACCTGAAAATATTTATTTAAAAGGCTTAAAAGGGAGAAGGAATATTGAAAAAAACCTCTCTACCTCAAAGATAAGGATAAGGTAAACATACAATATATCTTCTTCAAACTCCACTATAAAAATAAGAGTTATAAAATGATGTATATTTATTACGTTGGTATGTTTTGTTGTTCCTATTAAATAGAACCTCTTTAAATATTATTCCTTATATTGGTGCCCAGCAATGGAGAAAGATGAGCAAGGTGTGCATACAGTTTACTCAAAAAAATCAACTTTTATGAGTCTACGAGCTCTCCATTTTGAGGAATTATCCAACTCAACCTTGTTATTCTTCTTTTATTACTTATTTTTTCCATCGTAATAGTATAGGGAGTGCTAGAAATAGGTAGTACTGATGTAAGAACCTAGATCTTGTGAGACTTTGTTGATGCTTAAATCAAGTTTGCGATGGTGTGTGACCCATAGGGGATGCTTGTGTATGGATTTATATGGCTTAAGAAATGATTTTAGGCTTGCTGGCCCTCCGTGGTACCTCCAACGAGCCATGGTCCTCACCACTAGCTATGGAAGGGGCCCTTGGTAGGTGCTCCAACCTTCAAGCCAAGAAATTGGCTAAGGTAGCCACCAGGAGGCCCTACGCGGGCCATGCAACCCACCAGCTGTGGTGGGGTCTCGTGGTACCTACCACGATCCGTGGTGAGATGTTTCGTGAAACCCTCATCCTAAAATATTGTTTTAAGTATGAAATTATCATCTCAAAACATGGGTCATTTATATAGACCGTTGTACGATCAGTGCACCTTGTAATGAACTGTGAAGCCGTCAGTGGAAATGAAGTTAGTTTGAAATTTGGATAAGTGTCTAACGACCCTTATTATGGACCCTTGTACAGTCAATGGTGTGTTGTACAGACCGTGGTGCCCTTTCACAGGCCACTGAGGCACTTTTTAGTGCTCGTTTCATTAATGGCTTTCTCATAATTTTGGTGATTTTTAAGGGTCATTTGTGACTTTCTAACCTATGCTAAACTCCAAAAAAAGAACTATATTCCTTCATTATTATTCAAATTCATTCATTACACTTAGAACTATAGAAGTTCTCTCTTCTAAGAACTCCTCTCAAGTGTGTCATTGGAGATTCAACTTGGAGCTCAAGGAAGGGTCTTCTTCTCAAATCAATTTCTTCTTGACTCTTCTAGATGTCTGAGGTATGTGGGATTGAATCATGGTCTCTTTCAACCATTAAGACCCCAAACACTTGTTATTCCTTGATTTATGAATTTCAAACTTACTTTGAATATGGGTCTTTTAAATAAATGTTCATTGATTCAATTGAGATATAAGATGTATTTAATTGATGTTATTAAAGTGATTTAATCCCTCATATGTCAAATTCCATTGATATTATGAAGGTTTGAATATGCATGTCCCTTTTAAATGTTGAATTTAGGCATCGGTAATCTCAAATATGCTTTAATTGTGAACTTATTCATTAATTTACTTTTAATTCTTCTTAAAGATGTTATTTTGAATATGAATCTCTATTGCATATGTTATTCACTCATCATTTATAGCATATTCATATATGAACATTGATTTTCGTGAATATTTTGATGTAGGTTAAGATCCAATAATGTTTATGACTATCATTTTAAGGAAACTATAGTTATGACATGACATGTAATCACATAAAGTCTATGATATGGCTCTTTGAGAAATTATGGGTGTTTATACCAGCATGTACAAGTATGAATGAGTTATTCCTTTGCATGAAAATATGAATTGAAGTATGATTTGGCTCTTTAGCCCAAGTATGCATGATTATGAAGTATGTTTGGTTTTTTAGCCTAATTATGCATGGAAATGATTTGAAAGGACTTATTCTCGTGGGATAATAACTTAGCACTGAGTAGATTTGTTTGAGGGGGACTGTCTCCAAAGGTCCAGTCATCAAGTCCCACAACTGTATGCCAAGCATAGGTACATGTTATGTCCCATTCTGGATGATTATGTTATGATAATGAAAAATCCTTACAGAAATGAGGGACCCGTAAGATAGGGTTCTCAAAAATGGGAGCCCATATGGGAAAGTATGGACTACCTTTGGCAAGTAGACCACCCTTTCTTCGATGTAGGGTGTACATCAGAATTCCAAGTAATAGCTCGCTTGGTGTCTTATATGTCAGTTTAGGTCACATCCCTGCTATGTTTAAAGTATTATGGTATTTCAAGCATCATGGATTTCATGGCATATTGATGTATTACTCTTTCTTATATATTTATATTTTTTTCTACATATGTGCTCTTGTCATCTAACATTGAAAGCAGGTTTAATGAGTTCATATGCATTGCATGCCTGCATACTAAGTTCATTCAAACGTACTAACGCATACATTTTGCCTACACGATCTAACCATGTAGGGACTGGAGACTATCTTCATCCACCTCTTGACAGTTAGCTTGGATTGTGAGAGTTTTTTGTGGTGAGTCCTATCATCCAAGGACAAACCACCTTCTATCTGCCTATTATGTTACTTCCACTAATGTCTTTACTTTCAGGGTGAGCCTAGGACATGTCTTGGCCCCCGTCCTATTCTATGACTTAGAGGCATTGTTGGATATCATATAAACTACATGTACTGGCTTGCATGTGTTATGCTATTTGCTATGGAGATTATGATTATGGATACCTCTTGATGTTGATGATATGATGATATGTTCATGATAAGATGAGAAAATGTGGAAAGTCCTAAGTCCCTTCTGTCCCCATAGCGTGAGTCGTACTTATCTATCCCTTAGTTCTTATGTGCTATGTGCTATGTGCTATGTGAATCTATGCAAATCCCTATCCCTATGACATCCCATAGCGTGAGTCATGCTTTCCCTTAGAACTATGTGTTTATTTATTATGCACTTCTGAACCGATGATGTGTATGTGGATACTATGAGGCTTGTTTTGGACTCTCGGATTCCCATTCGCCATGTCACTCCTAGGCCCTAAGCCCGGGTCATGACAACTAGGCTTTAACCAGAAGAAATAGAAGAAGAAAACTCAGGTTCTAGAAATAAAAATTCACTACGGGAGATCTTCATAACAAAGAATGAGATATATAGCATAAGAAATAAGTATTTAAATGGCACATAAAAATCGGTCAGTGGCAATAAACACAAACACCTCCACACAGGACCATTGAAAAAACCTTTTAAAAAATTTAAGAGTATTATGTAAGTGATTCAAAGAGACTAAATGCAACATAGATACATGTAATTTATTGATACAAAATAAGGGATTAGAAATTTTGCATTTAAGAGGAAGGAGATTATGTGAACACTGAAAAGCTTATTGCTTTGCTGCGAAGGTTCTTGCGAAGGAATTGGACCTCTTTTTTTGGCCAAAATTGACAAAGGAAGAGAGAAGGAAAATTCAATCAATTGAAAAACCTTTTTTACTACAACGTATTCTAAATTAAAAATTAATGAAATTCAACAAAGTTTATGAAAGATTCACAAATTAAAAACAAGCACACAATAGTTAAAGAGACTAAATCATAAGATAATCATGCACAAAAATTCACCAAAACTTTGTAAAAAGAGACCAAATCAATTAAAAAACTTACCAGATGACTTCAAGAGCAATAGTATCATGACTCAAGCCTAGGGGTTAGATGTAACACTGCAAATGGGGAACCCGAAGGAACCCCAAACAAGCCTCTTAAGCATACATATCATATTCTTGGTTGCGAAAACATCATTAAACAACTAACAAATAATTCGAGGTGAAGCAGGACTTTAGACTTAGGTATGGGGATGTTATATTGAAGAGGGTTGGCATGATCACATAGCAAATAAGGACTAAGGGGTAGGTAAGTATGACTCACACTATGGGGGTAAAAGGGACTTAGGACTTCCATCTCATCATCAACATATAACAAGCATAAAGGGGGAAATAAGTCAAGATCATAAGATACATATCCATATCCAATAACACCTCTAACACGAGTGGAACGTGGTCCAAGAATCTCCCAGGCTCATCCTAAAGAGATAAATATCCACAAATAGACAAGTCTTACCAAAAGCATGAAAGTAAGTGGATATTGTCCCCAAAACAGAGGACTCGCCAATAGCAATCTTCAATCAATCTGTCTAGCCACGTTGAGGAGAGGATGAATAGGAGCTTTGATCCACACATGGTTAGATAATATTGGCAAAAAGTATGCATTAGTACTTGGAATGTACAAAGTATATGGGGTGCAACGCAACAAAGAACATAAGCCATAATTAAACAATATGCATAATCATAATCAACAGATATAGGCTAAATATGACATGAATGTTCAATATGTAGTCAATACATGCATAAAGATAATAAAGACACATGAAATACCATATGTAGGTGGGAAGAGACCATAACCGACTTGTAAGACCATGTGAGCTACTACTTGGAATCCCAATGTTCACTCCGCACTGGACAAGGAGTGGTCTACTTTGCCAAGGTAGACAAAAACACTCACCTTATGGCATGGCCTTTTTGGGAAGTGTCACCAAACATCCCTACCTTACGGCATGGCCTTTTTAGTAGATTTCACAAGGTATCCTTACCTTATAGCATAGCTCTTTCGCTCGGTTCAATCAATATCCTTACCTTATGGTATAGCCTTTTCGGAAAGTACAAGCCCATGTAGGGAATCAATCTCACAAACCTATGGTGGCACATAATTTAGGGACAATGGCTACCAACCAAGGTCCTCTCGATGCTAGGTCATAAATCCCACGGAATAGCCAATTCATATACTTAATCATACCTTACATAATTTCATAACTCATGGTAGCATCTTAAGAGTAGCTCATCAAACAAAACTTCATGGCATCAAAGATAGGGCTTCACATCATTCATAACATTTATAACATTCTCATGGGTTCATAGCATGCTTATTAGTTCTAAATTCAACATAACATTCTTATGTTGCATAATTTTCCATAATCATAACATCAATATAAGAGACTTGTCATATAACTTTAGTCAAACATGGTTGGTACATGCATGGAAGCTTATAATCATGAAATTCAAGAGTATAAGATATGACAAAATAAAATTAATTAATTTAAAAGTCATGCAAATCAACCCATAAATATTGTAGTAAACGCCCCAATTCCATTATCATAAAATCCAACTAAAATCCACAAGTTCTTTCCTAGCTTTTCATGCGGCATTATAGAGTACATAGCTTTAGTGTCAGAAATTCCATCATAATGTCAAACTCCCATAGGTATTCATGCATATTCAAATGAATATTTAAGAATTATAATATATATCATGTTTATATTATATACTGCGAAGAACCCATAAAGCATTCAAGCATAAAATCATGAAATTTTCATAAAAGAGAAGAGTTGGGCTCTATGAGTGAGAGGACCCATGGATGAAGACCCACATACCTCCAACTTGAGATTTCTTGAAGGAAACCTTGAGGAAGACTTGGGGATTAACTTGTATTCTTGAAATCCAAAGTGAGTTCTTGAGATTATTAACATTGATTGGAGGATTCGATGAAGATTTGAGAGAATTTTGAGTGAGTTTTATGAGTTCTAGGGATTGAAATTCCTAAATAATAAGGGACTCCTATCTATATAGGCATTGCGTTATTACCCAATTTCCCTAAAGTGAAATAGAAAAAATTAAGAAATTTTTTACCTGTGGTGAACCAAGTCCACCATGCAGACTTGTTCCCGCATAGTTCATTTTCGCACGAAATCCAATCTTCCCCTGTATTGGCTTAGAAATGGGTTTAGTCCATTTTTGTACTCTACAGGACCAAGTCCATGATGCGGATTTGTCGCATATTGATAAGTCCATTTTTTTGACTAATTTTGGGGTTAAATTGCAAGAAAACATTGCCCGTAGGGTGCTAATAATTCCAACTACTAACAAATATGCATGAGCTATGACAGGAATGGAGTTAAAAGTGGGAAAAAGAGCAAGACTTGGTGGAATCATGAAAATTTAGAAAAGGTGCCAAAAAGAGGTGAAAAGTGGTATCGTTGACATCCTCGGTGATCACTGAACGCTCATGGAGATCACCTAAATATGCAGCAGCCAAGGTACCAGGTCTAGTCAAGAGTATGGTTAGAATTGATGTCTCAAAGCAGACTCGGCGATACGCCGAAGTGCACAAGTGATCGCCTAAAGCTGCAGTACCTACAGCCCCAAAACACTAACAGAAAGGCAGTATGAAGAATATTTTGGCACATCGCCAAATTGGATAGGCAGAGCAAAGAGTCATCGCCTAATGTTGCAGTGGAAGAAGCCTCACAAAGATGCATAGGAAAGCGGTCAAGTGCACATTCGGCGCATTACTGGAGTGCTCGGCGATGGTCGACCTTGACCGTTGAACGACATTTTGCAGCATAAACTTTCACACATTTGCATGGAATGCATAAGCAATTTTAGAAAGGACATTGTACATCATCTTTTGATTCCATATAAAAATAATTAGTCTGTAGTAGTATAACATAAAACTTTCCTTTTAGAGTACAACGGAAGCTAGGGTTTTGACGCTTTTGGGCATCAAATTTGAGAAGACTAGCTGGTGATAATCAACTGATTTGTACTCAATCTTGTTACCCATGACTTCTGCTACTATGTATGGTATTCAATCTTTAATTTCTTATATGTGTGGCTAAAACCCCCATGTTGGGGTGTGCTTTTGATATGGGTCTTTAATTTATTTAATAGATTTATGATATCTTGACTTATCTACACTTGATTTTGATGAATTTATATACATTCCTAAGTTTAATATATAGATTTCAAGGTTGCAAACTTGGAGTTTTGTTTTAGATCTCTGATTATTACTTTAGCTAGAACTATTAGTGTGTGGAATGGATATAATGGTCAGAAACCTTATGGGGTTTCAGTTGTTATTCACGTTCATGGATTCAATGGCCAAGGTAGTAGGTGTTTTTCTGTGACTTCTTAGGCCAAGCGTGTCTGTGGCAATCTATGTATGATATCTTAGATGATTCATACGAAACACCCATATATCATAGGTAGTTTGGGTTACGAGAAACCTAGCCTATTCACTCAATATCAACTCATGTAGTTAAGTATCTGGACCCATTTGATAGATTAATTCCCATATTTGCACATCCCCAATATATTCCCTTAATAGCAGTTTAATTTGGTAATTAGAACTTGTTAGTTGAACTCTGTTTTGATTATTGCAACTCCTCAAATCCTACAATATCTTGGTCCAACGTGTCACTTCCGTCTTGAACAATGATTCCCTGTGGGATCAAACCCAACCTCTAAATTTGGGTTATTATGCTGATAATGACCGCCCCTTCTGCCTTTGAGAAGTCGGGTTGAGCGACAAAAAAATGGCGCCATTGTCGGGGAATTGGCATGTTCATATTGGAAGTGTTTGTTGAACATTATTCTTGTAGTTACAATTTTTTATACTGTTTTCTTGTTGTTTTTGCTATTGTACGATAAGTATGAACATGGATGATGAGCAGAGTATAAAGGGGGAAATCATGGGAGACATAAATGACCTCCAGAATATCAAATGGGACCAAGTGAGTTGTGTCGAGGCAATTTTGTTTCCTCAATAGCTACTAGTGCTGAGTTCAAAATTACTAATACAATGTTGTAATTACTTTCGGCTCAAGGGATTATTCATAGGGAAAGAATGTAAAGACCCCCATGAACACCTCTAAAATTTCATTGATGTGTATTTGTCATTCAGGTATTGGGGAGTCACACAAGAAGCTTTAGATTAAGACTTTTCCCTTTTCCATAATGGGAGAAGCCGTAAAGTGGTTAGCTGAACTTCCCCATGGATCAATTGCACCATGGGAAGAATTGGAAAATGAGTTACTTTAGTGAATCTTCCCACCTTCAGTAATAATCAAGCTGTGGAGAAATATAGAGAATTTTAAAAGAGTAGATGATGAGCCCGTACACGAGGTTTGGCAGCACTTTTGCAAGCTTCTTCTTCAGTGTCCGACTCATAGTATTCCTGGTCATTTGCTGACGCAATATTTCTATGTTAGCCTAAGCATCATCAACAAAAGCATTGCAGATCGGCTAGTTTGAGGTGGGCTAATGAAGCAAACATTCACAGCAGCTGCAGAATTACTAGATGAAGTGACCAAAATAATCAAGACATGGTACACTCATGAGGATGACGCTTCAATTGCAAGGGGTTGAATATCTGAGGAACAACTGGCTAAAGAGAAGGAGCAAGACGAGATCATGTCACAAATGTGAGAAAGTTAGATTTTATAGCACAATATGTGACCCAAGTGCATCGTCCTAATGTTGTTCAAGCTGTAAATGTATTATCCCACGAGCATGACTCAAGTGAGAGTGATCAAGTAGAAGAAGTGAATTTTATTGGGAATCAAGTATTGAATTCTCGGTCTCCCTTTCAGTGGTCTCCCGAGAATCAAGGTCAGAACTTTGATGTTGGATGGAGTGGTGGTTGAGGAACGAGCAAAGCGGTGCAATGCCATTATGAGAGGCAAGAAGAATTTCAATTACATCTACAATGGGCAAGCCTGAACTGGTCACAGAAATGAGATGCTTGCTCTCATTTTTAATAGAGTGGAAGCTTTGAATGAAGTACTAGGTGAAATGAAATCGGGGCTTTCCTAGTTGAGCCATACTGTATTATCTCACGGAGCATCGATTCAAAGTTTGGAGGCTCTTTTATCATCTCTCTCAGCATAAGTGCACAACTCGACAAGAAGCAATGGTCAAAGTTGCATGGACATCACCACTAGAACTAGCACCCCTTGTAAAACTGACATGGAGATCGAGACCTTTTATTTGGGGAAAATGAAGAATGCGGACAAGGCAATGATGAAGTTGGAGCGTAAATGAATAAAAGGGGGAGCACTCCTAAAGAGCTACACATGGAGGTTACAAGGTTCACTCAACATCATAGGAAAGAAGGCGACAAAGCTAAGTTCCAAAAATTTTTGTGTGCCTTTACTTCGTTGGCAATCAATATTCCATTGGTTGAGGCTCTCAATAAGATGCCAACATATGCACAATTGATGAAGAAATTGGTAACCAAAAAGATAACTTTGGTTTGTGAGGAAATTGAAATTCCACATAGTTGTAGCGCTCTCTTTACTAGACAAGTGGTGGTTAAACGAAATAATCTGGGTACATTTACAATACCACAAACAATTGGAGCATGTAACTTTGTAAGATCCCTAGGAGAATTGGGGGCTAGTGTAAATCTAATGCCCCTAATGGTATTTGAGCAACTCAGCATAAATACTTTGGCCCCAACAACCATGAAGGTAATTATGGCCAACTGGTCAATCAAAAGACTAGTAGGGATATTGAACGATGTGTTGGACATAGTAAACAAATTTATATTTCCAGCTGACTTTATAGTGTTGGATTATGACCGGGACATTGATATGCCTATCATTTTGGGATGACTATTTTTGGCCACGAGTAGAGCCTTGGTAGATATGGAAAGTGGGAGTTTGAAATTCAGAGTGAATGGTGAAGAAGTGAGTTTCAATGTTGATAAGCTTTTCAAGGGCCTGATGATTTCCATGTAAATGCTATTTTTAATGTAGTTAATGAGGCCGCTCAAAACCTCGGGGAGTTAGCCAATTCAGGGGCTGATTCAATTTGAATTATGGCAAGGAAGATGAGAATGATTGTGAGGAGGTGGTAGCTGCTATGATAGGGGATGGAAGCCATCCAAGAAACCTAGTCAAACTTAATATCAATTTGAAGAATTGAGATACACAACCAGCAAAACCATCTATTGAGGAGCCAACTAAGGTTAAGCTAAAAGAGCTATCGAGTCACCTGCAATATGTTTTGTTGGGGAACAACAAAACCCTGCCGATAATTGTTGCATCTGATCTATAGGTGAAACAAATCAAAGCTCTTGTCAAGGTACTCAAGAAACATGTTAAAGCCATTGGCTGGACAATAGCCGACATTGTGGGCATCCCCTGGGTGATTTACACTCATAAAATCAAAATGCTTGAAGGTTGTAAGCCCACTATAAAGCACCAACGCAGGTTAAATCCACCTATGTAAGAGGTGGTAAAAAAGAGATCATTAAGTGGTTGGACACTGGCATGATATACGCCATTGTGGATAGTAATTGGGTAAAACCTGTTCAGTGTGTGCCCAAGAAGAGAGGCATGGTTGTGGTTCCAAATAAAGGGCCAACTAATATCAACATGGCCAGTCACCGAGTAGTGAATATACATGGACTATCAGAAATTAAATGCAACCATAGAGAAAGATCATTTCCCATTAGCGTTCATGGACGAAATGCTAGATAGGCTTGCCCGAAGGGGATGGTATTTCTTGCTCGACGGGTACTCCGAATAAAATGAAATATCCATTGCACCCGAGGATCAAGATAAGACTACCTTTACATGCCCTTATGGTACCTTTGCTTTCAAGATAATGTCATTTGGGATATGTAATGCCCTTGTCACATTCTAAAGATGTATACTATCCATTTTTGCCGGCATGGTAGAGGACTCAATGGAGGTATTTATGGATCCTTTGCTCAATGTCTAAGCCATTTGGAGAAAGTGTTACAGTGGTGTGTGGAAACTAACTTGATTTTCAATTGGGAAAAAAAGCCACTTCATGGTTAAGGAAGGAATAGTATTAGGCCATAAGATCCCGGGAAAAGGGCTACAGGTTGACCAAGCCAAGGTTGAAGTGATTGAAAAGCTACCTCCCCCTATTTCAATCAAGGGAGTGAAACGTTTCTTGGGACATGTTGGATTCTACCAAAGATTCATTAAAGATTTTACAAAAATAGCAAGCCCCGTGTGTAAGTTGTTGGAAAAAGAATCACAATTCATCTTTGATAGTGCATGCTTGCTTTCATTTGAAACTCTCGAGCAGAAATTTGTTCAAGCTCCAGTGATAATTTCTCTGGATTGGTCTAAACTATTCGAGGTGATGTGTGATACCAGTAGTGTGGCTCTTGGAGCAGTGATGGGTCAACGAGTTGGGAAACATTTTCACCCAGTTTACTATGCTAGCAAGATTCTGAATACGGCCTAGAAAAATTATACACTTACAGAGCAAGAGCTACTAGCTGTAGAGTATGCATTCGAAATGTTCTAGTCGTATCTCCTTGGCACAAAGGTTCTTGTTCACACCAACCATGCTGCACTTCGCTACCTAATGGTAAAGAAGGATGTGAAGCCAAGGCTTATACTGTGGGTATTATTGCTGTAGGAATTTGATTTTGAGGTGCAAGATAGGAGAGGTTGTGAAATTCAAGTGGTTGATCATTTATCTAGGCTTGAATCATTAAATTCTCAGGTTGAAGAGGAGAACAACTTTGATAATTTTCCAGATGGAGGTCGATGTGGTGCCAACACCTTGGTATGCTGATTTTGCAAATTATTTGGTCAGTCGTATCACACCAAGTTTCACAAATCCTCACCAGAGGTGAAAGTTCCTGCATGATATGAAGAAATACTATTGGGACGAGCCATATATTTTTAAAGAATGTGTGGATAACATGATCCGAAGATGCATCCTCGATTCAACTATGCAGTCTATTTTAGAAGAATGTAATTCATCAGCAATAGGTGGTCATCATGGACGAATTCGGACCACATCTAAGGTATTGCAAAGTGGTTATTATTGGGCAACATTGCATAATGATGCTTATGAGTTTTCCAAAGCCTGCCCAAAGTGTCAATTGCAAGGAAGCATCTCAAGAAGGCATGAATTTCCATTAAGTCTGATTTTAGAGTTGGAAATATTTTATGTGTGGGGGATGGATTTTATGGGACCATTTCACAAGCTCCTTTGGTAACAAATACATCATCCTCACTATCGACTATGTATCCAAATGGGTCGAAGCTATAGTGCTACCAACGAGTGATGGCAAGGGAGTGGTGCAATTCTTAATGAAAAACATTCTCACTCCTTTTGGTACTCCGAGGGGTATTATTATAGATGGTGGATCTCACTTATACAACAGGATGTTCGGAGCACTGTTAAGTATAGAGTGAAACACAAGGTGACAACTCTATAGCATCCTCAAGACAACGTGTAGGTGGAGGTGTCGAATAGAGAGATTAAGATGATCCTCGCAAAAACCATGAATGGGAGTAGGAGTGATTGGGAAGCCAATCTTGACGATGCCTTATGGGCATATAGTACGGCCTACAAGGCTTCCATTGGAATGTCTCCTTATCCGCTGGTGTTTGGGAAAGCATGTGACTTGCCTATTGAGTTGTAACATCGAGCTTTATAGGCTCTCAAAAAGCTAAATTGTAATGCTGACGAGGCTCTAGAAGCTAGATTGACTCAACTCCACTTGCTAGATGAATTTAGATTGAAGGCTTATGAAAGCTCTGCACTCTACAACGAGAGGATGAAAAAATGGCGTGATCAGAAGATCTTGAAAAAGAGTTTGTTGAAAGGAATCCCATGATGTTATACAACTCCAGGATGTATTTATTTCCTAAAAAACTCAGAAGAAGATGGGCGGGCTTTTTCAAGGTAATAGAGGTGCTTGCTAACAGAGTGACGGAAGTTGAAAACCACAAGGGTGAACGATTCAAGGAAAATGGGCAGAGGCTTAAGAAATACTATGGCAAACCACTGGATGTCCGGGTTGTTCACGCCATGGAAATTAGTAATGCTTAATTGTATTGGACATCTTCGTGCTACAATGTTAACTCAGGCTCTTCTTAGGAGAAAACCCAAGTAATTAATAAGAATAAAGTAATGTGTTTGTTAATGGTTGTGGGTTTGTGTTGAGAAAGGTGAAGTGGGAAGAAAGGAGAGAATGCATGTACAAAGGGCATATCACCCCCTGAAATCAGCGGTCGCGAACTGGATGGCCTATTGGACAAATATTTAGTTTAGGAAATGCTGCTAATTTTGGCGATCCAAGGAACCAGATGGTAAATCGCTGAATACAAAGGGAGATGGTTAATTAGACCACCTTTTGAGTCCAAATCTAGTCCTCTGGATATTGTCAAATTAGGCGATCAGTTGGACAATTGGGCTATCGCCGAGTTGGAAAGGTGATCTCAAAATTTACTGCGTTTTGGGAGCATTAGGGGAGCCAATAGTGCTACAACTTAGGGCGGACTTAGCATATCGCCAAACACAAAAGGAGATGCTTCATCTGACCGCCCATTTGAGATCAGTTTGGAGAGTGAATCACTATAGAATTAAGCAATGGAACTGCTGACAAGGCATATCGTTGAGTACATTCGGTGACATCAGGCTAGACCGCTTTTCTAAGAGCGGAATCATTCTAATACAAGGTTAAAAGATGGTCTCGCATGCAAATGGCAGATTGTCGAATGCTCTCTACAGTAATGAATAGTGACACGGAAGACGAAGAGTCTTTCCCTATTTTTCATAAATGAGCATTAATACTCACTCTTCATCTCCCTCACTCTCTCTTATCCCTCGCAGTCACTCCTCTCACTCACCATTTGCATGTCATTTTCCTCTTATTTTCTTTTCTGCTTTCTCTTTAGAATCGATGTGTCCGACCTCAGCATCATGTTGTGCTTCACCATTCATTGCATATGGAGTTCTCGATATATTCTTTGCCCTTCTATTTTTGGTGCTGTGTGAAATCGACCTGAGTAGCTTGAGATTATGTGTCGGTCGAGTTGAAATTTCTAAAGGGTTATTGATTTCACTATTGGGTTTTTGATGGGTTTATATATCTAGGGGATAAAAGTGTGATAGTCATGCTAGAGGGGTAGGTTTGAGCAAGTACTACTTTCCCTATGATAGATTGAGTGACGTCATTCTTAAGGGCAAGTCGTCGTCCAGACTAACATAAACATTTAAACTCCTATTTGATTGATCGTTAGGCATAGTTTAGTTTATCTTGGTTGTTTGGGGGATGTGGGGTGTGTGTTATGGCTATGAGTTGGAAGTGGTCACTTTGACCGCTGACTACCACTCGGTGGTGCACCAATCACCCCTACTCATTGCCTTTGTAGCACTCCCTTTAATATTTGATCTCTATAATATTAGGCGATGGGAAACGCGATAACCAAAGTAATTCGGTGATTCATCGATCTTTCTGAAGTATCACCCAATTTGTCAGCACCTTTTCCTATTGGTTTTTGTCATTTTAAATGAAAGCTAGTTGGACCACCTTTCCAACTCGACGATCCGCCATCTAATAAGAGATCTAACTAATGTTGTTGAATGTTCAATGTTTTGGTTAAAATTTTTACCTATTTCTATCCTTACAAGTTGCAAGTCTTGGTTTACAGGTCAATTCCAATCGAAGTCTCCAACAAGAAAAGGTGTGATGCAATATTGGAAGAAAATAGGTATGCTATGCCTACAAACCCTCGGGCCTTTAGAGCTCCTAGAATATAGGAAGAACAGATCAACCATCAAAGGAGAAATCAGAAATGTAACCTCCAAGGCTTATTCAAAGGTAATGTTTTCAGAAAGAAGTACAAAGCCACAGAGGAACCTCCCGCAACAGCAGCTGAGAAGGCTAGAGAGAAGTCTTTGGCCAACAAATTTGAATCCAGGAGGGAAAAGAACAAAGCAAGAAAGGAAAGAAAGTTCACTCGGGTACAAGCTTACATCCTTACAGGAATACCAGCACATTGGGGGAAACCCGGCCTAGTTGAGCTCCCTTCAGTCCCAATCCTAGTGCATCACTACACAAATCAGGGGGATTCTTTAACTCACTCACCCTTATTTAAGCTTTAAATTTTGTTGATTTACATTGAACACAACGTTTCTTTTGTAGGTGGTGAGTTGAGTAGTGTTTTACTTTTAATTCGTGTTGTTGTGTTGCTTTTAGAGTTGGGAGTTTTAATGGCTGAGGTGTAATTAAATTGTAAATAAAATTTTAATTTGGGTTGTAATAGAATAGTGTTTATTTTTGTTATTTCTCTTGTTTTTCTTGTTGAATGGATGAATGATAGCATATTTTTGGCCAACCCGTGCATAAATGACAAGCGTGTGAATGTAATATCATGTCTCTGGTCCTTATCAATTCGAGCATTGATGATCTATATCTTTGATTCAGATAGTATCATGGACAAGTATCAATACTCACTAGTTAGTCCTTTCTTGATAAATCAATCCCCGAATGGATTTGACGAATCTTAAGTTGACTATGTGAGCAATTGAGCTTGGATATGCAATGATCGAAAAATTGCAAGTGTGTTTGCAAGTGTTTGAATGCAAAGCCATTTTGCCAATGTAGGAATAGTTATTTTGTTGAAATACTTATATTGCATCATCTATAACTTTCCCGATTTATCTTGAGAAGTAACTTGGTTAATTCCAGATCAGGAGAGGATCTTAGGCCTTCTTTGGTTCCATTAGTCCGACTTGACCATAGTAACATCCATTGGTAATGAATTGAATTCTTAGTGAACCACTTTTGAGTTTTGATCCCTTTTTTGACAACCTTGTAACCTCAACTCACGTTTGTGAAAGACAAAGTCTTTTTATTCCTTACCGGTCCCTCCTTGAACTTGAAAGTAAAGCAGTGGCCAAAGGCTAAGTTGGGGGTGTTAGTGGGAAGAAGGAAGTGTCTCCCATGAAAGAGTTGGAAAAAGAAAGGTAAGAATGAAAGAAAGACATCGAGGAGTCCTAGAAGAAAAATGAAAAGAAAAGGTGAGAAATAAAAAGCTGAAAAATTGAGGACCCACCAAAAAAAGTCTTGTCTTGAAAGAAAATACAAAAAGGAGACACTTTAGCATGATGAATCAAAAGAAAAAGATATGTCAAGAATAAGATGAATGAAAAGGGAACCAAAAGAACCTTTGTGCTTGAAAAGAACAGATAGAGTTTAAGGACGGATGAGCCACTATCGACCATATGCTATCCTACCCAACCTTTACCCTACATTACAATCGTGGCAAAGTCCTTTGGGATCCTGGTCTGGAAGAAAGTCAAGTGAACTCCGATCGAGAATAAGGGCAAGCCTATGGGTTGAAGCTTACATGTTATTTCTCATTTAAGAGAGTGAGAGTTGAAGAGATCCTCTATAAAACAATGGAATAGTCTTGAGTGTTTAGGATCTTCTTTGGCGTGAGGGCAAATGGTGATGTTTTTGGGTAGTGATTAGCAGCTACATGAGCAATTTAGTCATCTTTCAAGGCTTCAAGGTCACATAAATGGTTTGTGGAAGCGCAGGAAGTGATGAAAATGGTGAAACTGTATCTGTTTCTCCGTGTGGCCCTATTTGCAAGCATTGAATTGGATAGTTTGATGTTTGATTTTCTTGAGGGCAAGAAAAGGCTTAAGTCGGGAGTATTGATGAGTCCATATTTCAGACTCATTTGTTGGTTAAATTACAAGGAAACATTGGCCTTAGTGTGCTAATAATTCCAACTGCTAACAATATGCATGTGCTATGATAAGAAATGGAGTTAAAAGTGCACAAAAGGGCAAGACTTGGTAGAATCTTGGAAAGTGAGTAAAGGTGCTGAAAGGCAGTGAAAAGCGGTGTCACTGACATCCTCAGCGATCCGCCAAACACTCAAGAAGATCGCCTAACTATGCAACAGCCGAGGTCCCAGGTCAAGTAAAAAGTGTGGTCAGAATCGATGTCGCAAAGCATACTCGGCGATACATCGAAGTGCACAAGTGATGGCATAAAGTTGCAGCACAAAGCCCCAAAACAATTACAGAAAGGCGATATGAAGAATATTTTGGCGCACACCGAATTGGATAGAAAGAGAAAAGAGTCATCGTCTAATGTTGCAGCAGAAGAAGCCTCACAAAGATGCACAAAAAAGCGGTCAAGTGCACATTCCGCACATCGCTGAAATGTTCGGTGATGGTCAGCCTTAACCACTGAACGCCATTTCGTAGCAAACATTTTCACACATTTGCATGGAATATATAAGCAATTTTAGAAAGAATATTATACATCATCTGTTCATTCCATATCAGAACAATTATTCTATACTAGTAGTACATAGAGCTCTCCTTTTAGAGTATAAGGGAGGCTAGGGTTTTGAAGCTTTTGGGCATCAAATTGAGAAGATTAGGTGGTGATAATCAGCTGATTTGTACTCAATCTTGTTACCCACGACTTCTTCTACTATGTATGGTATTCAATTTTTAATTTCTAACATGTGTGGCTAAAACCCCCCATGTTGGGGGTGTGCTTTTGATATGGGTCTTTAATTTATTTAATGGGTTTGTGATATCTTGACTTATCTGTAGTTAGTTTGGGTGAATTTATATCCGTTTGTAAGTTTAATGTATAAATTTCAAGGTTGCTAACTTGGGTTTTTGTTTTAGATCTCTTATTGTTATCTTAGCTGAAACTATTAGAGTGTGGAATGGAATAATGGCCAGAAACCTTATGGGGTTTCAGTTGATATCCACGTTCATGGATTCAATGGCCAAGGTAGTCGGTGTTTTGCTGCGACTTCTTAAGCAAGCATTTCTTCGGTAATCTGTGTGTGATATCTTAGTTGATTCATACGAAACACCCATATATCATAGGTGATTTGGGTTAGAAGCAACTTAGCCTATTCACTCAATATCAAGCCATGTAGTCAAGTATCTGGACCCATTTGATAAATTAATTTCCATATTTACGCATCCCCAACATCTTCCCTTAATAGATGTTTAATTCGATAATTAGAACTTGTTAGCTGAACTCTGTTTTGATTATTGCAACCCCCCAGATCCTAAAATTACTTGGTCCAACAAGTCAACTTCCGCCTTGAACAACGATTTTCTATGGGATCAACCCCAACCTCTAAAGTTAGGTTATTTTGCTGATGACGACCACTCGTTCTGCCTTTGAGTAGTCAGGTAAAGCGACATCACTACTCCCCTAGTTAAGCCCTAGATCACCCGAAAAAATATTTTTTGATATGGGTAACCTAAAAGTCAAAGACCACCCCTTTCCGACACAATATTTCCTTTGAAAAAGAATACGAAGTCAGATTTGTGAAATCATGCACAAATTTTAAGATATTCAAGAAATACACTATAGGGCATTTTTCCATGTCGCATGGGAGGTGTTACGTTATCTCCCTCATTGGAACATTCATCCTCCAATGTAATGGAAACGTACTCACAAAGAAGGATTCAACAACTTTCAGTCCAACATGAATGCAATCAATGCAACTTAACCATCACTCTTAAAAAGTTCCAAACTGATACATCAAAATCATCAAAACTTGTTGCCATGAATATGAATGAGAGAAAAAATGACATAACGGCTGAAATTTAAGAGTTGACACCTAGATAGGAGTTAATTTATTATCTTAGACGTGAGTAGAGTGGAAGAGATAAAAGTATCACTTCTTCATGTTCGCTTCAGCTCCCAAGTGGCACATTCGACTTGCTAATTCCTCCAAAGGACTTTGACAAATGCCACATCTTTGTTTCTCAAACTCTTTACTTGTCTATCAAATATTTCCACCAGGACTTCCTCATAAGTCAAATTATCTTCCACAACTCCCACAACCTCCAAAGGAACTATAGAACTTGGTCACCTACACACTTCCTCAACATAGATACATGGAAAATCGAATAAACCATACTCATCTCCATAGGAAACTCCAATTCATAGGCAACGTTACGAATCTTCCTCAAGATTCTATACAGCCCCACATGCCTTGGGCTCAATTTGCCTTTCTTGCCCAATCGATCAACACCCTTCATGCGTGAGACCTTCAAAAACCCAATCGTCTACACCAAACTCAAGATCTCTTCTACTCACATTGGAGTAGGACGTTTTCCCTAGTATGTGCCATCTTTAATCTTTCCCTTATAAACCTCACCTTCTCCAAAGCTTCCATAACCAAATCTAGGCCTAACAAAGTCATCTTCCCCACTTCCAAACACCTAATCGTCTGATGCTAGCGTGATAGTTATTGTTGTAAGCAAACTCAATGAGTGGAAGATGCTCATCACAACAACCCTTAAAATCTAAGACACAAGCTCTAAGCATATCCGTAAGGGGTTGAATGGTTTTTTAGGCTTGTCCAAAAGTTTTTTTGGGTCGAAGGCCATGCTAAGCTTGACATTAGTACTAAGGCCTCTTTAGAAGAACCTCCAAAAGTGTGAAGTAAATTGAGCACCATGATCTAAAATAGTAGCCAATGGAACCCCATGCAATCTAACCAACTCATAAATTTACAACTTAGCATAATATTCGGCACCAAGAGTCATCTTAACCAGTAGGAAGTGAGCCGACTTTTTCATTCTATCAACAATAACCCATATAGAATCAAAATGCCTCCTAGTCTTAGGCAAGACAATCACAAAATTCATGTTGATTTCTTTCGACTTCCAAGTAGGAATCTCTACATCTTGGGCTAGACCACCCGATCTTTGATGTTTGGCTTTAACTTGTTGGCAATTGTGACAAGCGATAAAAACTTGGCAATGTCTCTTTTCATAACACCCCCACCAATACACTTCTCTCAAATTTCTATACATCTTTGTAGAACCGGGGTGAATAAAATAGGGTGAATTATTTGCCTCTTCCAAAATCAAATTCCTCAATGCATCAACATTGGGCACACACAACCTAACTTGATATCTGATGACACTATCTCCCCCTTAGGAGAAAATCTCCATCTTGTCCTCTTTCACCAAAATCTTCAACTCTAACAATGTGGGGTCAAGGTCTTGTTTGGATTTGACCTCTTCAATCAGGGAAGATTTAGAACCATCAACAACCACCATACCACCACTTTCAACTTCATCCAACCTAATCCCTAATCTAGCCAACCAATGGACCTCTCTTTCCAGTTCTTTCTTACAATCATCAATATGAATCATACTCTCCATGGAACTATAATTAGAGCATCGGCAATAATGTTAGCCTTGTCCAGGTGATAATGCACACTCATGTGATAATCCTTACGGAGTTATAATCACTTTTTTGCCTCAAATTAAGATTGCTTTGGGTGAACAAATATTAGAGACTCTTGTGGGCGCTGAATACATCTACACGAACCCCTTACAAGTAATGACGCCATATTTTCAAAGTAAAAACCACGGCCACTAGCTCAAGATCGTGGGTAGGATAATTACGCTCATGAACCTTTAGTTTCCTAAAAGCACAGGCTATGACTTTGCCATTTTGTATCAATACATACCCTAAACCGACTCTCTAAAATAAAAATAGACCACAAACCCTTCTAAACCTTCTAGTAGAGCCAAAATAGGAGTGGATGTAAGCTTGTCTTTCAAAATTTAGAAACTCTTTCCACATTCACCAGTCCAAAAAAATTTGGACTTCTTTTGTGTCAATTTTGTGAAAAGGGAAGCAATCGAAGAAAAACCCTCAACAAATCTTTGGTAATACCCTGCTAAGCCCAAGAAATTCCTAATGTCTGTCGGAGTCAAGGTCCTAGACCAATTTCTCACCACCTCCATCTTTGTAGTATCCACTTTAATCCCTTCACCCGACACCACATGCCCCAAAAAGGCAACCTATTTCACCCAAAACTCACATTTATCAAACTTAGAAAACAACCTCTCATCCTTCAAGGTTTGCAGCACTACCCTTAAGTGCTTTACATGTTCTTCCTCACTTCGAGAGTAAATCAAAATATCATTATAAACACCACCTCAAACATGTCAAGGTAAGGTTTAAAGACCCTATTCATAAGATCTGTGAATATCGCCAGTGCATTAGTTAGGCCAAACAGTATCACTACAAGTTCAACATGCCCATATCTTGTTTGAAATGTCGTCTTAGGAATATCACACTCTCTTACCCTCATTTGATGATACCCAGACCAAAGTCCAATCTTAGAGAAGTGACTAGCCCCTTGTAGTTTATCAAATAGGTCATGTATCCCTGGAAAAGGATACTTGTTCTTTATGGCAACCTTATTGAGTTGTGGGTAGTCGATGCACATTCTAAGTGAGCCATCCTTCTTTCTCACAAACAACACCGGTGCACCCCCAGGTGACTTACTAGGCCTTATAAAATCCTTCTCCAATAAATCTTTCAAGTGGTCCTTTAACTCCTTTAACTCCGTCGGGGCCATACGGTAGGGAGGAATGAAAATGGTTTGTACATTTGGAAGGACGTCTATACCAAAATTTATTTTCCTTTTGGGAGGAATACCGAGGAGTTTACCAAGAAAGATATCAAGGAACTTATAGGCTACCGAAACTAGCTCAATAGGAGGGACTTTAGACTCAACATCCCTAACCCTTAAAAAATGGTAAATGCAACCCTTAGAAATCAACTTTCGAGCCTTAAGACAAGAGATGATCCTACCATGACCTACCCACTCAAAGGTAGGCTCATTTGGAAATTGGAACTTAACTTTGTTGGTTCTACAATCAATAAAAGCATGATATGCATGTAACCGATCCATCCCAAAAATAATATCAAAATATACCATGTCATGCTCAACAAAATCACAAGGCAAAACTTTATACAATATAGACATAGGACAACCCTTGTAGACTCTTTTAGCAATGATAGACTCACCAATGGGGGTAGACACCTCAAAGGATTCACATAACAATTCGGGACACACATGAAGTATATTAGCAACAAATGGAGTAATGAAAGAGACATTGGCACCCAGATCCAATAAAGCATATAAATCATAATCATAAACCTTTAACATACAGGTAAAAACATCGGGTGCCTCATCCACCTTATGTCTCCCTTAAAGAGCATGAAATTGATTGTGATATGGAAAACCTCCTTGTTGACTACCTTGTTCCCTTTGATCAACATGAACTCCTTCTCCTTAAGGACGAGCATCTCTTCCCTTGTTTTGAGTTTTAAGCATGTGGACAATCAACAATTTTGTGGCCCATCTTGCCATACCCAAAGCTGCACCCGTGTTTCTCAAACATGTACCACTATGATTCCTTCCACAGTTTGCGCACCTTGGAAGAGTCATCCCACCATTACCACCTTGAGCTTTAGGGTTGGGAACTCTATCATTAGCAAATATTTGGTTTTGAGCATTAGAGGACACTTGGCCTTGAAATTTGTGGCCTTATTGAAAATGACTTCCCTTAGTACCTTGAAAGCCACTATCATACCAAGCCCTCTTGGACTCTCCACTCCTCCTCTTTCTAATATTTTCTCCTCAAGTTTCTCGGCGTAAGTCATGAGCCGAGACAAGTCCATATAACCCACAAGCATAGGCGGTGCGGCATTCTTCATTCACCAAGTCAGATATCCCCGACAACAAACTTGTTCATTCTTGCCCTTGAGTCGCCAACCAAGTGAGGAGCATATTTTGAGAGCTTGTTGAACTTAAGGGAATACTCCCTCACACTCATGGAGACTTTCTTGAGATTCATGAACCCCATCATCTTTGCCTCTCTTGATTCAATAAGAAAGAACCGGTTGAGGAAGGCGGCTTTGAACTCTTCCCATGGAATAGTCTCATTATTCGCCCTCTCTAGCTTCCATTAAGCAAACCAAATTTGAGAAATTCCTTTGAGTTGATTGGCTGCAAGTTCCACTTTCTTCTCCGAACTCACCCCCATAATAGCAAGCACTTTGTATCCTTCATCAATGAACTCTTGGGGGTCTTCCTCAACTTTAGATCCATGAAACTCCGGAGCGTTCATCCTTGTGAAGTCTCTCACTCTTGATGCCGGGGTAGGAGCATGAGGATCTTGGGCTCCTTTGTTTGTTTGGTTGGTCGCCGCATGTGCCTATAAAGTGACAACATTTCAGTACTCGGCATGAGTGATCCCAACCTCTTCTTGGGGAGGTTGAGGAGCCGGATGGGCCAGATCACCCTTGAGAGTAGGATCTCTTTGTGCCACCCTTCTTTGAGGCATGATCTGTAAGAGCAAAAAACCATCTATTAGAGAAAGGAAACCTTAATTTAAGTCTAAAGCATGACATAGATCATGAAGAAGTGAATCATTCCTAAAATACTTCATAGCCCCTTATTCACAGGTGTGGTGAGCTTCACAACCATGAACAAGACTCTACTTGACATGGTGTGTTGGATTTTCGAGGACCATTTACAAACCTAGTGCTTTGATACCAAGCTTGTGATGACCCAAGCCTAGGGCCTAGACGTGACATGGTGAATGGGGAATACGAAGGGACCCAAAACAAGCCTCTTAAGCATACATAGCATATCCTTGGTTGTAGAAGCATAACGTCACGACCCGGACCTAGGGCCTAGCCATGACATAGCGAATGTGATACCCGAAGGCATCCCATCCAAGCCTCATGTTCATATCATAAGCATTCATAAGGTAAAATAAGCATACATAAGAGAATAAGCAAGAGGAAGTTTATCAAATTAATAGTCATAGTTCCCATAGGGGAACATACATCAATCTATTTATTCTAAGTCATGCCTCTACATCATAGATCTTGGCGGGGACTAGCACATCGCTCACTAGCTCACCCTCAAGACATAGATCAAAGAATAAAAATGATAAAGTCTCAACATGAAGAAAAAAACATCATAAGGTTTATTTCCGAAGCATGGGAACTCACCAACAAGTCTTCAAGCTCAAAATCCAAATCTAACCATGAAGTGGGATAGTCGTCTCGTTGTTCGTCCCTACACAGCTAGATCATGTTGGAAAAGAAGTATGTGTTCGTACATGCAATGTACTAAATATGGAGGTACATTATGAATCAAAGGACATCACAATAATGTCAATATGAATAATCAAAATCAATAGGATAAGGACACAATATGCATGAACATGCGAACTTAAAATCATGAGAAGAAGCATCATCAAACCCATTCATAACCTTAATATTACATATGTGGGAATAAGACCATAACCGACATATAAGACCATGCGGACTATTACATGAAATCCTGATGTTCCCTCTACATCAAGCGAAGAGGAGCCTACTTTTCCAAGGAGACTCGATACACACCATATAGGCTCTATCCTTGCATAGTGAATAGCATCAGTTGACCCCACCCTTTAGGCTTTATCCTCGCATGGTGAGCGTCCATCATTTAAGATAATTGGATCCAATAGCACACCTTTAAGTCATAAAACATGAACATCATTTGTAACACCTGGCAAAACTACTAAAATACACCTAGAAGAGAGATGTGCGCATAACACGTCTTCCCATGATCAAATGGTAAATTTGAGGTTAGATTTGCGATCAACATGATGAATTAAGTGGGAAAATAATCTTGGTTGATTTTTAGAGCAACCAGATCAAAAGATAATTTTTCGATGCAAAAACGTGAACCAATGAGGGTGCGCGATAGGTGTGCGACGCGCACCTACTGCGGACCAACACTTGGTTTTATCCTAAAAAATTTCTATGGGATTAGAAACCTCATTCAGAGAATTTTCTTCAAAAAAAACCGAAAATAAACCAAGTCCACGTCGCAGACCTCAGGTCCTGAGACAGACTTTTTTTGAATTTCATGAGGGGCATTCTAGACCTTTCTAAACCCCTCCTAGACTTAATATATGATCAAACAAGTCAATTTAACTATAAAAAGGGTTTTTAAATGAAATTCTAAGTCATTCTATGTCCTTGAAAAAATTAGGGTTTAAGGAAAGAGGAGAAGAGCTTGAGATTGAGGAATTCGAGAGGAAGTCCTTGAAGTGATTGTTGAGAGCTTCATCCTAGGTATGTAAGTCTAAATTAAAACCATGACACTGTCTCTCATGTGCCCCATAGATGGTCATAATTGAGTTGAAAGTCTAATGAGTCTACATGCATAATTCTTGATGATTTTTCTTATAAATTATATTAATTCCATGTATTTTCCTATGTTGATAATCATCATAAACTTATTTTCTTGAATTGAATATTTTCATGAGATATTGTATAACACTACATGATTATTTTTTAAAGCATGCATGATTGAACCTAAGTATTGAGTCTAGAGCCTTCACGTGAGAATGTCGATTGCAATTGTAATTGTGATGAGAGAATGATGATGAATTGATAGAACTTGATAATCCTATGAGTCTCTATAAATGAACTCCACTGATTTGTCTATCAATTGTTCCCTTACGATTGTTCTAAATCTTGAGTCATTGATTAAAATGTTCCTTGATGGGAGGGTTAGAGCCCCTCTGTGATTGATTGATGATAGGGTTAAAAGTCCTTATGATTTGATTAGTTTGATTAAATTAATTGTATTATGAGCATTGAGTCATGGGAGAAGAATCGAGTACCGAAAGAGTAAGAGTCAATCCGACTTGCACTCATCAAACTACATCGCCAAACGCAGGTGAGGCATAGAACCATCACATTATATTGTGGTTCCCTCTTGAGTAGAAGTCCCTGAAAGCAATAGGGGACTTGTGGATTTTCTGTCTCTATTTTAGTTTATCCATTATGGTTTCGATTCGTTCCCTACGTGGCAAGTTTGGAACGGCTGTGGTAACATCAGCTTGACTGTTGTACATTCACTGGCTCATAAGTGATTGTTTTCGGATAAGAGAAACTCCCAAAAATTTCCTACCTTGAATACTCTGAGTCGAGTCGAATTGAGTTGAGTTCCATTGAGTTGAGTTGATTGATGAGGTTGATTGATTGATGGGTCACTTGTCTAATCTTTACTCTTTCTTTAGATAGACATGTGACATTTTGATTTGGTTATTATTCTGAGTTGATGTTATTTCCATATTATTCTACCTGTTTTTGTTTCATTCAGCTATTTTACATATCGTACATTTCACGTACTGACGCTACTCGGCACTGCATCATTTCATGATGCAGATACTGGGATTAGAGGTCATCAACAGGCGCATCATTGAGGATCTGAGCAGTTCATCTTATTGGTGAGCCTCCCCTACTCCGGGGGATCCCCTATTATTTATTTTATCTTGCTTTAGAGTTAGATTTGATTTAGTTTTATTTTGATTGAGGTAGTCATGGGTCTGTCATTAGCACCACTTGATTAGTGATAGAGACTTCATAGATGATAGTCGAACATTGATGTTGGGATTGTTGTGTTAGTTCTATCTACTAGCCTTTATTATTATTCTATTATTATTTGAGACATTAGATGAGATGAGCCCAATTACTTTCTGTTACTTCCACTGATATGTAGAGTTGTTGGATTGAATGAATGCGATGAGGCCAAGTGGTTTGCTTGGGGACAAGAAATAGTCTCTAGGTGCCAGTCATGCCTAGGGTACCCTCCCGGGGTGTGACATCATTCCTATGGTGACATATAGTTATGGGACTTGAGGATTTATGTGAGGATCCATGGACATAGTCCCCCTCACACAAGTCCACTTGGTGCTAATTCATATTCCACGAAATACATAAATCATGCATATACATAACTTTCAACATAGCTCATATTTCATTAAAATCATGCTTTCATAATTCATAAATAGACATCATAGCTTTCATGAAGATACCATGTCATAAGAATAGTTCATCTACTTTTTTTCATCATAGTGTGGATAGTCATTCCCACTTTAACATCATCATAATCATTAGGATTTTAATCACCTTCTTTTACATAGCATCATCATTATCATTATCATAGCATCACCATTGTGAGCATCTTTCATTAAGACATACTTTTATATACTTAAGATCATAGTTATAAAAATACATAGCTTTATCATAAAAGGCTAGAGCTAAGTGTGGTTCCATGGACAATTGAGTCAAAATCATGCAATTGAATAGTATTGATAGAGAAAACATACAATTCAAATCAAATTGGATTATTGATAAAGGAACCAACTTTAAGTCATTTAAGTCGTAATCATGCATACTTTGAAATCATATACTTTTGCTTGAAAATCATATAGATCATGTAATTCGTCATAATTCATGTATACTTAGTCATAATCATCATATAAGAATCATATTCCATGCATTAGAAATTATAGCTTAAATGCCCATAAAAATTCATCATGAAATTTCTGGTAAAGACAGGTTTTTGATTGGGAATTCATGGATGAAACGAATCCATAAATGAAGCCCTACATACCTCAAGTAGAGTCCTTAGAATTGAAGAAGAAATCTGGAAATCTTTAATCAAACCTTTCAAGCTTTAATTTCAGTGGAACCCTTGACTTAAAGTGAGAAATATCGAGAACCCTTGAGAAACATTTGAGAATTAAAGGCTTTGAATGAATTAGGAATAAGATGTATAAAGGCTAGGTCGGTTAAGTCAGTTAGGATAGCCAAAATGACATAGTATAGGACTTAGACAAATTGAAAATGTCAAAAACACCCTTCATTAAAAATTTCTAGAGCCGTCCATGAAACTCTTCCGATGGGATGTGGGTGAACCTACAGTTCATACCTTAGCTCGTAGAACTAGGTGGCACAAAAGTTGAGCTATGGAAATTGCAGCTTCTAAGCCACAAATATGCAGCACGAATTGTTGTTCCACCAACGGGCCGTAAATCCATCCATAGGGTGATTCCATACTTAGATAAATTTTAGATTCCTCATGGCCACTTTCTACGAGACCTGTTGACGAACCGTGGTCCTTTATATGGCCAGTCTGGTATCACATAACTCAACTCTCAGAAATTCCTCAATTTTTCATTTTCCCTAGGAACTTCCTGTGGTTGCTTCTACGGGTTGTAGATTGGCTCGCAGGGTACAACCATCGGCAAATTTCCTGTCTTTCAGTTTTCCAAGCCTAAAAACATAAGGGGTGTTACACATAATTAAACAAAAATAACATAATTCTAGGGGAAGCGGGACTCCGGACTCAAGCTATGGAGATATTATAGGAAAGAGGATTAGCATGATCACAAAGCAAATAAGGACTAAAGGGTGGGTAAGCATGACTCACGTTGTGGGGGCAAAAAGGACTTAGGACTTCCATCTCATCATCAACATAAAACAAGCATAGAGGGGGAAATAAGGAGTAAGAGAAGTCTTCCATAATTACATAAGCGTAATAGAAGTCAAGCTCATAACATACATATCTATATCCAATAACAACTCTAAAAGGAGAGAAACGTGGGCCAAGACATCTCGCGGGATCACCCTCAAAAGAGAAATATCAATAAATAGACAAGTTTTACCAAAAGCATGAAAGTAAGTGGATGTTATCCCCGAAATGAAGGACTCACCAATAGAAATCCTCAATCAATCCATCTAGCCACATGGAGGAGGAGGATGAACAGGAGATCTAGTCCATACATGATTAGATCATGTAGTCAAAAAGTATGTGTAATACTTGGAATGTACTAAGTATGCGAGGTGCAATGCAACAAGGAACATAAGCCTTAATTAAATAACATGCATAATCATAATCAACGGATATAGGTTGAATATGATATGAATGTTTAATGTGTAGTCAAAACATGCATGAAGAATAACCAAGTCATATGACATACCATACGCATATGGAAAGGGATCATAACCAATATGTAAGACCAAGAGAGCAACTATGGAATCCTGATGTTCACGAGTGGCCTACTTTGCCAAGGTAGACCAAAATACTCAACTTACCGTATGGCCTTTTCGGGAAGTGTCACCAAACATCCCTACCTTAGGCCATGGCCTTTTCGGTAGGTATAAGACCATATAGGGAATCAATATCATAAACATATACTAGCATATAGTTTAGGGACAATGGCTACCAACCAAGGTCCTCTCGGTGCTAGGTCAACAATCCCATGAATTAGTCAATTTCATATACTTAATCATATCTTACATAATTGCATAACTCATCGTAGCATCTTAAGAGTAGCTCATAAAACAAAACTTCATAGCATCAAAGATAGGGCTTCAAATCATTCATAATATTCATAGCATTCTCATAGGTTCATAGCATGCTTATTATCCCTCAATTCAACATAACATTCTTATCTTGCATAATTTGTCATAATCATATCATTAATATAAGAGACTTGTCACAATCTTTAGTCAAGAGACTTGTCACAATCTTTAGTCAAACGTTGTGAGTATATGCATGAAACCTTAAAATCGTGCAATTCAAGAGTATAAGACATGAGAGATGAAATCATTTCATTTAAAAGTCATTGAAATCAACCCACAATATTATAGTAAAAGCCCCAATTTGGGTATCAGGAAATCCAACTAAAATGCACAAATTCTTTCATAGCTTTTCATGGCATTATAGAATGCATAGCTTTAATATCATAAATTTCATCATAATGTCATACCCCAATAGGTATTTATGCATAATCAAATCAATACTTGAAAATTTTAAACTTAAATCATGTTTATACTATATAATACGAAGAACCCATAAAGTATTCAAGCTTGAAATCATGAAATTTTCATAAAAGAGAAGAGTTGGGCTCCATTGGTGAAAGAACCCATGGATGAAGACCAACATACCTCAAATTGAGATTTCTTGAAGGAAAACTTGAGCAAGACTTGGGGCTTCACTAGTATTCTTGAAATCCAAAGTGAGTTCTTTGGATTCTTGAAATTCATTGGAGGAATTGATGAAGATTTCCGAGGATTTTGAGTGAGTTTTTGTGAGTTCTAAGGCTTGAAATGGCTGAATAATAAGGAATTTCCGTCGATATAGGTATTGGGTTATTACCCAATTCCCCACAAGTGAAATAGAAAATTTTCGAAAATTATTTACCTTGGTGAACCAAGTCCGCGACGCGGACTTGCTCCTGCAAAGTTATTTTCGCGCGAAGTTCAATTTCTCCTTGTTTTGGCCTAGGAGTGGATTTAGCACTTTATACTATGGGAGACCAAGTCCTTGACGCGGACTTGTCGCATACTCCCTTGGTTAAGCCCCAGATCACCCGAAAATTATTTTTCGATATGGGTGACCTAAAAATCGAAGACCACCCATTTCCTACATAATTTTTCCCTCTGAAAAAGAATATGAGTCGGATTTGCAAAATCGCACATGAATTTTCTGATATTCAAGAAATACACTATAGGGTATTTTCTCAAATTGCGTAGGAGGTGTAACAAATAACTTCTTAGTGGAACAAGGAAAGAGAAAATCTAACCAAAGAGACCTTGTACAACTTAAACTTGGGGAAAAAAAATTTGGGGAAAGCTTTATAAATTGTTTTGGCGGAAACAAAAGTTGTTTTGGCAGAAAACTGAAAGGGCAAATATATTTTAGGCCTAAATTACTGTTAAATAGGTAATTAGCAACAATAAAAATATTATCGTTGCCAAATATTTTTTAAGATAGCATAAATTTATTAAATTATTGCCACTTATTAAAGTTGGGCAACAAAAATATTGTAGTTAAAAATTAAAAGATATATCAACAATTAAATAAAGTCGTTGCAATTTATATTATTAATATAAGCCAACAATAACATAGTTATTGCTAATTCCATACTTTCTTGTGGTGGAAATTATCAACTCAAGCTTTTTGAGAATTTAAAATTTCAAATTATGAAATCAACTCACATGATCAAATACTGATTTCATCCGGTGATTTCAAATCTTGAATCATAAAATTAAATCGTATGTCGATAAAACTTATTTAAAAAATACATTACCTCTATTCACTATTAGATGTCAAGTTTTGACTTGACACACCTATTAAGAAAACAATTATTAGTGTAGCGAGATTATTATTTTATCCCAATTAATTGATAGGAGTATTCATTAAAGCCATAATGAAAATTTCAATAGAAGGAGTCGTTTGGTACAAAAATGAATAATGCATGGATTAGTAATGCAGGGACTAGTAATGCAGGGATTAGTTATGCAGGGATTAGTAATGGTGGGATTATTTTCATCCCATATTTGTTTTGTTGTTTTCCATTTAATTTTATGCTTGATTTAAATTCTATAAAATGCTTTTTTCCAATTATACCCTTGAACTTTTGTGAGATTTTCTATTTCATGTAATTAGATCAAAGTAGATTATTTTTTTATGACTTGTAACTAGTTAGGAAAATAATAATTTGTCATGTTTACTATTTTCTCATTTGAATTATTTGAGAATAAATAATTATAATTTTAATAAATTCATCACTAATAAAATGTCAATCTTTAATTTAATAAAAATAGACCATCTATTATTAAAATAGAAAAGATGGTAAACAATTGTAAAATAGACAATCTATATTTACACATAAAAAGTTGTAATTTTAATATAGTGTTTAAATCTTACGAGGTCATTCAACTTTGAGAATATATTTAACATCATTGGAGTTTATATTGTATCAATAAAATCACTCAACTAGAATTAGTTATAAAAACAACTGACATGTCAAAATATTTTTTTTGTGTATTATGTAAATATGAAACAAACAAATAAAATTTAAAAATTTGACATGGTAAATTTACTTATTTTTATATTATGAAAATATGAACCCTCAAATAAATAAAATTTTTGTAAGCTAATTTATTTAAATAAATTAACTAGTACAAAACTACAAATATAAAATATAAAATCAAGAAAACAGAAATATGTAAAAGAATTTGAGGGGTATTTTTGTCTTTGTGTATTCAATCCCATGGTATTAATCCAAGGTATTAGCTAATACCACCAAATGGGAGGTATTAGCTAATACCATGGTATTAACTTGTCACGCCCCGGGAGGGTACCCGAGACGTGGCCGACACTCAAAGACTATTGCTAGTCCCCGAGCGAACCACTTAGCCTCATCACATCATTCAACATCAACATAGCGGAAACATCATAATAAGAATACCTCAGATAAGGGCCAAAGGGTCGAACATCAATCTCAACATCAACTAAGTTAGTAAAATATTACTCAGTTCACAAGGGAAACATCCACATCAACCTCAGCATCATGTCTACGAAGCCTCTAACCTGACTCAACTATCTAAGAATGGTGCCATGACATGCCATGACTACCAGACTCAATGAAATAAGGGAAAGCATACAGTAGAAGGGTCTCCTCCGGATAGTAAGGAGGCTCACCACAACCTGAACTCGAATCTTTGGCTTCAAGGGTACGCCTGCTGCAGTCCTCTAGCTCCTATATCTGCATCATGAAATGATGCAGCGCCAAATGGCGTCAGTACGTGGAATGTACTGGCATGTAAAATAGCTGAAATAACAGGATAATTACACAGTATAAAGAATATCAACTCAATATCATACTCCTTCATAATGTCAAAAGTCTATCTAAGGCAGGAGGTTAGATTAGACAATTGACTCATCAACCTCTCATCAGTCATCAACATCACATCAAGCTCATCAAGGAACCCCAACCTCGACTCACATCAACAAGGACATCACATCTGCTCAAGGGGACGTCACATCGACTCAAGGACTCGACTCAATATCACATCAACATCAACATCAGAGTTCTATCAAATGGAACCTAACTAGGAGTTTCTCTAACCGACAACCATCACCTATGAGCCGGAGATGATACAACGAAGCGATGTCGTTGCCACATCCATCCAATACCCTGCCCGGGGTAGAGGACATCAACCTCAGTGGATCTACAAGAAAAAACATCAGTCCTCTTTTGGGACAAGATAGGAGCCATCCGCATTGCGATTCAATCCTCTCTTCCTACGCGGGCCACGTAGTTAATGGGTTTGAGTGGGACTCATTCTCTACCCATTTCAGTGCTCAATACTCCTCCCAGAACTCGACATGCTCATAAAACATCAACCTTATCAGTCCCATAGGGACATAATACATCATCATCAGTCACATAAGAATATGGTATAATAATTAATACCTCAACATCAACATCGGTCCCAGAGGGACATAGTATAAAACCTCAATATCAACATCAGTCCCATAGGGACATAATATAATACCTCAACAACAACATCACCTCACCTCATAACATCAACATCAACATCATGGACTCAACATACTCTTTTAGGAATTAAACTTCCAATTTTAAGACATCATAAAACATCATTCTCATAAACATCATCATCAAGACTCTCATTAAATGTAAAACACAATCACAACATCACAACATCATCATCGTCAAGGCTCTAGACTCATCCCCTAAGTTCGTTATGCATTCTTTTCAAATAATCATGTAAGGTTATGCAAAATCTCATGAAAAATATTAACTTCAAGAAAACAAATAGTATGATGATCATCAACATAGAAAACATGTAATTTCAAATCAATTTTTCAATGAAAAACTCTCAAGTATTCATGCACACATACTCTTGAACCATCAACTCATCTTTGACCTCTATGGGGCACATGAGAGATTAATCTCATGCTTTTGGTTTAGCCTTACATACCTGAAAAGTTTTGCTAACACGAAGTTGCACAACCTTCTCTTGATCTCCTCAACCTCACCTTCTTTCAAGCCCTAGCTTTAGTGACCCTTAGGAAGAACGCTTTAGAATTTTGAGTTTTGAAACCCTTTTACTTGAAAACTGACCTTAATTAGTCGTAAGGGAACGTTTAAGATAATTAGTAATGGACCAAATTACTCCGTCATTTAAAAGAATTTATCCCCGTCCTAAAATAACGCAGTCCGTGATGCGGACCCATCGCGGATAGTGTATTTTCGAAAATTCAACTTCGTAAAAAAATTTACAGAAAACATAACTATGGCTCCGCGACTGGTCCACGACGCGGTCCTGTCGCGCAGGCACACTGTTTTTCATTTTGGAACGAAAAATTATCTTCCGACTTGATCGCTCTAAAAATCGATCGAGACCTTCTTCCCACTCCATTTTCAGTGCTGATCACGAATCCACTCTCGGATTCTCAATTCGAGCATCGAAAGATGCGTTTTACGCACACTTCTTCCCTAGGGGTATTTTAGTAATTTACCGAGTGTTACATTATCTCCCCCTTGGGATCATTCGTCCTCGAATGATGAGTAGAAACGGTATTAAGCACGAATAGACTCAAGACTCATTTTGATACTCACTCAATAACATAATTACCTTGACTTCTCATCGACCTCATTAACATATACTCAGACATCAATACTGTAAACATCACATCATGGTAGGAGCATCAATTTACATAAAAGTAAGAATGTTACCTTCAACACTTTCATCAACCTCGAGCATGAACAGGTGCAGGTATTTTGCCTTCATCTTTTCCTTAGCTTCCCATGTGGCTTCCTCAATGAATTGATTCCTCCACAGGACTTTGACAGAGGCTATCTCCTTGTTCCTCAGTCTGCGAACCTGTCGATCAAGGATCTGGACAGGGATTTCCTCATAGGACAAACTATCTCTGACTCCCGTGCTCTCCACAGGAACTACCAAGGCAGGATCTCCCAAATATTTCTTCAACATCGAAATATAGAACACCGGATAGATTCCATCTAACTCGGAAGGTAACTTTAGCTGCTCGTAGGCGACCTTCCCAATTCTTCGCACAATCAAGTACGGGCCAATGTAACGAGGTCTTAATTTCCCCTTTTTCCCAAACCTCATGACACCCTTCATGGGTGATACCTTTAGGTAAACCCAATCGCTCACCTCAAACTCCAGATCTCTTCTCCTCACATCTGTGTAAGATTTCTGATGGCTTTGGGCAGTTTTCAATCTTTCTCGAATAATCTTTACCTTCTCCATGGACTGGTGGACAAGGTCAAGACCGATCAACTCAGCCTCTCCAACCTCAAACCACCCTATGGGTGATCTACATCTCCTCCCAAACAAGGCCTCATAAGGGGCCATTTGAATGCTTGCATGATAACTATTGTTATATGCGAATTCAATCAATAGTAAATGATCATCCCAATTTCCTTTGAAATCAAGGATGCATGCTCTCAACATATCCTCCACCGTCTGAATAGTGCGCTCTGCCTGACCATCTGTCTGTGGATGAAAAGTTGTGCTCAAATTCACATTGGTACCCAATCCTTTCTGGAAAGACTTCCAGAAATGAGAAGTGAATTGGGCTCCTCCGTCCGAGATAATGGACAAGGGAACACCTTGCAACTTCACAATCTCTTGGATATATATCTTGGCATAATCCTCTGCAGTGTTGGTCGTCTTGACTGCCAGGAAATGCGTTGATTTCGTCATTCTGTCCACAATCACCCATATGGAATCATGCTGCCTCTGGGACCTCGGTAGGCCAGTGATGAAACCCATGTTAATCATTTCCCACTTCCATTTTGGAATCTAAAAATTTTGGGCCAAGCCAATTGGCCTTTGATGCTCAACTTTTACTTGCTGGCAATTTGGGCACCTTGAAACAAACTCCGCGATATCTCGCTTCATTCCACTCCACAAATAGACCTCTTTCAGGTCGTGATACATCTTGGTGGATCTTGGATGAATGGAGTATCTAGTATTATGGGCCTCAGCCAGAATCCTCTCTCGGACACCATCAACATCAGGGACACATAGCCTACTCTGGTATCTCAATACCCCATCTCCCCCTTTAGAGAAGACCATCACTTTTTGCTTCTGAACATCCTCCTTCAATTGGAGTATAACGGGATCTCGGTCCTGCTTCTCTTTTACCTCTGTCACTAGGGATGATGCACACCCAATCTGAACACTAATTCCTCCCTCATCATTCTCCTCAAGTTGGACTCTCAATCGAGCCAACCTATGCACTTCCTTTACTAACTCCTTCTTCCCTTCCTCAACATGGGTTGTGCTACCCATAGACAACCTGCTAAGAGCATCAGCAACAACATTAGCTTTACCTGGGTGGTACATGATGCTCATGTCATAGTCCTTGAGCAATTCCAACCACCTCCTCTGTCGCAGGTTGAGCTCTCTCTGACTGAAGACATACTGTAAACTCTTGTGATCCGTAAACACATCCACATGCACTCCATATAAGTAATGGTGCCAGATTTTAAGCGCAAACACCACTGCCGCTAACTCAAGATCATGGGTAGGATACTTCTTCTCATGAACTTTAAGTTTCCTGGAAGCATAGGCCACCACTTTACCTCTTTGCATTAACACACATCCCAATCCAACTCTTGACGCATCACAGTATACTACAAAACCTTCTGTCCCGTCAGGAAAGATCAATACAGGTGCAGTAGCAACCTGGCCTTTAGCTCTTGGAAGCTCTTCTCACATTCCTCAGACCATTCAAACTTGACTTTTTTCTGGGTCAGTTTGGTCAATGGAGCGGATAGAGAAGAAAATCCCTCCACAAATTTGCGGTAGTAGCCTGCCAACCCCAAGAAACTCCTTATGTCAGTTGGAGAGGTCGGTCTTGGCCAGCTGGCAACCGCTTCAATCTTCTGACCATCTACTCGAATCCCATCACCTGAAACTACATGGCCTAGGAAGGCCACTGACTTGAGCCAAAACTCACATTTGGAGAACTTCGCATACAACTCCTGGTCCTTAAGAGTTTGAAGGACAACTCTAAGATGTTTAGCATGCTCTTCCTCATTCCTCGAATATACCAAGATATCATCAATAAACACGATTACGAACATATCAAGGTAGGGCTTGAACACCCTATTCATCAAATCCATAAAAGCTGCAGGTGTATTCATCAACCCAAAAGACATGACCATGAATTCAAAGTGACCATATCTTGTCCTGAAAGCTGTCTTTGGAATATCACATTCTCTCACCTTCAACTGGTGGTAACCTGATCTGAGGTCTATCTTTGAAAAGCATGAGGCACCTTGAAGTTGGTCAAACAAGTCATATATCCTAGGAAGAGGATATTTATTCTTGACTGTGACCTTGTTCAGTTGTCTATAATCTATGCACATTCTCAGTGACCCATCCTTCTTTCGTATAAACAGAACAGGAGCACCCCAAGGAGAAATATTGGGTCTAATAAAACCCTTCTCTAACAGATCCTTCAACTGATCCTTTAACTCTTTCAACTCAGCAGGGGCCATCCTATATGGTGGGATCGAAATAGGCTGCGTCTCAGGAAGTACATCAATACCGAAGTCGATCTCTCTCTCAGGAGGGACTCCAGGTAAATCCTCAGAAAATACCTCAAGGAACTCATTTACAATCGGGACTGACTCAAGAGTAGGGGACTCAACATCATCAGATTTAACTTGCACAAGGTGGTAGATACACTACTTAGAGATTAACCTCCTCGCCCTCAGGTAAGAAATAAATTTACCCTTGGGTGCAACATAACCTCCCTTCCACTCTAGGACCGGTTCATTAGGAAGTCAAAACATAACAACTCGGGTCCTACAATCTATGGATTCATGGCACGCATGGAGCCAATCCATACCAAGAATCACATCAAAGTCAACCATCTCTAACTCTACCAAATTGGCCAAAGTATCCCTATGACAGATGGACACTATACAGTCTCTATAGATTCTCTTAGCCATAATTGACTCACTAGTAGGAGTCGAAACAGTGAAAGGCTCAAGCAAACACTCAGGAAGAATCTCAAACTTATTGGCCACATAGGGCGTTACAAAAGATAAGGTGGCACCCGGGTCAAGTAATGCATAACAATCATAAGAAAAGATTCGGAGCATACCCGTAACAACATCTGGAGCAACCTCTTGATCCTGTCGATTACCCATCGTATACAGGCGATTCGTCCCGCCTCCTGCATTAGCAGTAGTTGTCTTCTGCCGACTACCCTCGGGGGGCGCTGTAGAAAACTGAGCTCTATTACCTCTATCACTCCACCTCTGATTCCTCATAGGGCACGCACTCTGGAAATGGCCAGGCCGTCCACAGGTAAAGCAATTATTGGTGCCCTCATGGCATGCGCCAAGATGCAGTTTGCCACACCTGCCACAAGGTGGTATTCCCCTCGGACCTTAAGCAACACTAGCTTGGGACTGAGGTCCCTGTGCTCTGAAGTTCTGATGACCATAGGATCTCTGATCATACCTGTTTTGCTGAACAGGTGCGCTCGCCATCGAAGGTGCATGGCTAGAAGACTTCTTTTGAAAGAAGGTTCTATCACCTTTATTCTGCTTCTGCTGATTAGGCGCATGCCCTGCCGATTTGGCTTTCTTCTTCTGCTTCTCTTCTTTGTCCCTCTTCTTGTCCTCCTCAGTCTGTTGGGCATAGACCATAAGTCTAGCAATATCCACGTCTGGAATCAGCAATGCTGCTTTACACTCCCTCTTCACATGCCTGCCCAACCCAGACACATACTTCCTCATTCTTGCCCTCATATCAAGGACCATATTTGGAGCATATCTGGACAGCTGGATGAACTTCAAGTTGTACTCTTTGACCGTCAACTCCTCTTGCTTCAGATTCACAAACTCCTCGACCTTTGCCTCCCTCAACTCTTGGATAAAGAAGTGATCGAGAAAAGCTCTCTCAAACTCCTCCCACTCAGCAGGCTCAGCATCCCCACCTCTACCATCCTCCCACTGGTTATACTAGACATTAACAACATCTTTAAGCTGATAAGAGACCAGCTCGACTCCCTCCACCTCATTTGCATGCATAGCCCTCAAGATCTACGCATCTCATCAATGAAGTTTCGTGGGTCCTCCTCAACCTTCGACCCTGTATAAACTGGCGGGTTCATCCTCAGGAAATCTCTGAGCCTGGTTGCAGCTGTAGGCTCTTAGGAGCTGGAGCTAGGGGCCTAGGGACCGCGACTGCTTCTCTGAGAGGCCACTAACTGGGTGAGCATAGCAATAGCTCCCCTGAAGTCTGCTTCCGAAGTGGAGGCTGACTGAACAAGAGGTGCTGGTGGAGCCTCAGCAGCTCTAGCAGGTCGTCCCCGTCTCCTTGTCCCATGCTAATGAGGAGCCTCTGGTAAGGGATTCTCAGTGTTAGGGACTAAGGCATCCCTTTGGGCAGCTGTACGTTTTGGAGACATTATCTGCAAATGCGTAACGCACGAATTAAAAAGGGGGGTTTTGTAGAGCCAAGCTGTATCGCACGAACTCAGAACATCAAAGAAGGGTAACCATTTCTTAAATGCCTTGTAGCATCCTGTTTATGAAGTGTGGTGCACAACACACGCATAAACAAGACTCTACTAGACACGGCTTCATAGACTCCCTAGGACTCTTGAACTCTATGCTCTGATACCAAGTTTGTCACGCCCCGGGAGGGTACCCGAGACGTGGCCGGCACTCAAAGACTATTGCTAGTCCCCGAGCAAACCACTTAGCCTCATCACATCATTCAACATCAACACAGCGGAAACATCATAATAAGAATACCTTAGATAAGGGCCAAAGGGCCGAACATCAATCTCAACATCAATTAAGTGAGTAAAATATTACTCAGTTCACAAGGGAAACATCCACATCAACCTCGACATCATGTCTACGAAGCCTCTAACCTGACTCAACTATCTAAGAATGGTGCCATGACATGCCATGACTACCGGACTCAATGAAATAAGGGAAAGCATATAGTAGAAGGGTCTCCTCCGGATAGTAAGGAGGCTCACCACAATCTGAACTTGAATCTTTAGTTTCAACGGTGCGCCTGATGAAGTCCTCTAGCTCCTGTATCTGCATCATGAAACGATGCAGCGCCAAATGGCGTCAGTACGTGGAATGTACTGGCATGTAAAATAGCTGAAATAATAGGATAATTACACAGTATAAAGAATATCAACTCAACATCATACTCCTTCAGAATGTCAAAAGTCTATCTAAGGCAGGAGTTAGATTAGACAATCGACTCATCAACCTCTCATCAGTCATCAACATCACATCAAGCTCATCAGGGAACCCCAACCTCAACTCACATCAACAAGGACATCACATCGGCTCAAGGGGACGTCACATCGACTCAAGGACTCAACTCAACATCACATCAACATCAACATCAGAGTTCTATCAAATGGAACCTAACTGGGAGTTTCTCTAACCGACAACCATCACCTATGAGCCGGTGATGATACAACGAAGCGATGTCGTTGCCACATCCATCCAATACCCTGCCCGGGGTAGAGAACATCAACCTCAGTGGATCCACAAGAAAAAATATCAGTCCTCTTTTGGGATAAGATAGGAGTTATCCGCATTGCGGTTCAATCCTCTCTTCCTACGCGGGCCACGTAGTTAATGGGTTTGAGTGGGACTCACTCTCTACCCATTTTGGTGCTCAATACTCCTCCATGAACTCGACATGCTCATAAAACATCAACCTCATCAGTCCCATAAGGACATAATACATCATCATCAGTCACATAAGGACATGGTATAATAATTAATACCTCAACATCAACATCGATCCCAGAGGGACATAGTATAAAACCTCAACATCAACATCAGTCCCATAGGGACATAATATAATACCTCAACATCAACATCACCTCATCTCATAACATCAACATCAACATCATGGACTCAAGATACTCTTTTAGGAATTAAACTTCCAATTTTAAGACATCATAAAACATCATTCTCATAAACATCATCATCAAGACTCTCATTAAATGTGAAACACAATCACAACATCACAACATCATCATCGTCAAGGCTCTAGACTCATCCCCTAAGTTCGTTATGCATTCTTCTCAAATAATCATGTAAGGTTATGCAAAATCTCATGAAAAATGTTAACTTCAAGAAAACAAATAGTATGATGATCATCAACATAGAAAACATGTAATTTCAAATCAATTTTTCAATGAAAAACTCTCAAGTATTCATGCACACATACTCTTCAACAATCAACTCATCTTTGACCTCTATGGGGCACATGAGAGATCAATCTCATGCTTTTAGTTTAGCCTTACATACCTGGAAAGCTTTGCTAACACGAAGTTGCACAACCTTCTCTTGATCTCCTCAACCTCACCTTCCTTCGAGCCCTAGCTTTAGTGACCCTTAGGAAGAATGCTTTAGAATTTGAGTTTTGAAACCCTTTTTCTTGAAAACCGACCTTAATTAGTCATAGGGGAACGTTTAAGATAATTAGGAATGGACCAAATTACCCTCCGTCATTTAAAAGAATTTATCCCCGTCTTGAAATAACACAGTCCGCGACGCGGACCCGTCGCAGACAGTGTAATTTCAGAAATTCAACTCCGTCGAAAAATTTACAGAAAATATAAGTGTGGCTCCGCGACCGGTCCGCAACGCGGTCCTGTCGCGCAGGCACACTGTTTTTCATTTTGGAACAAAAAATTATCTTCCGACTCGATCGCTCTAAAAATCAACCGAGACCTTCTTCCCACTCCACTTTCAGTGCTAATCACGAATTCACTCTCGGATTTTCAATCCGAGCATCGGAAGACACGTTTTACGCACACCTTTCCCTAGGGGTATTTTAGTAATTTACCGGGTGTTACATAACTAATACCATGGATTAGTTATACATGGCCCAAAAATCCAACCAAACATAGCATTACCTAATATCATGGTTAATACATGGATTATTTTGTCCTTATACATCCTATCAATACAATGGAAAGTAGAAATGTTTCTTGATTTAATAAATTTTATATTATTTAGTTGAATTTAAAGTAAAATAAAATAGAAAAAAATGTAGCCACTTTTTCTTTAGTTGTGTTCAAGTAAATAATTTTGGAGAGAAATAATGTAAACTTTTACTTCAACATTGGAAATATAATTTTTTGTAACAATTATAAACTTTTCCACCATAATATTTCATTATAAAAATTCTTCCAGCGTAAGAAATCAAACAACTTTGAATACAAAATGGAAGTATAAAAATTGTTCAATTTTTTTATAGAAACATAGTAATTAAAACGCTCCTTTGAGGTAAGTTAAGGGGTTATGTCACCTATAAATTGCCTAGGTACTTTAAAGATGAGTTGATCATTAAGATTTTCGAGAAGCTCTACATTTTTTAAAAACATTAACTTTGTAAGTAAGTTGAAGGTCAAATAGGTAAAAACAAATTGTCTTATCTTGATTTTTCCAAAATGACAAATAAAAATAAAATCAAATTAAAAAATTATATCTAATAGTGAACAGAAAAAGTATGACAATTGACAACTAAAAGGAATGGACGGAATACAACTTTTTAATTTCTTGTGCTTTTCCAATGGTGTAGACTTCAATGCATTTCCTAGTATATTTCACAAGCCATGGTTACCTGGAGATTCCTTTTGTCCACAATGAAATTTTATCTCTCTCCCCCTTTCTCTATAAATTGTTAAATCTGAATAGTTAAAGATATATTGCTCAAAGATATGGCTAAGTCTCAGTTTCAGTATGCTGCTTTTCTTGCTCTCTTATTATCCTTCCTCATTGCGTCAATTGGTAAGTGGGCAGCCCAAAAACTAGAAATGCTACCTAATAATATCAATTCTTCAGATAGTATAACGAAGAGTAAACTTAACTAACAAAGAAAAATTTTAAAAAATAGTTCGTGGTCTTAAATCTATCATGCATGACATTTAATATGAGGATCATGTCATTATGGGTATAAAGATATGTTTAACATTAAATTCTTTCTTTCTATATACACATATATATGTATAAATATCTTTGTTTTATTATCATAAACTTTTGAGTTATTATATTTGTAGATATGCAAGTAGCAGAATCAATTGGTTGTGAAAAGTTAAGTGTGATGTGGTCTGGACCTTGCTTTGATACGAGTGAATGTAATGATCAATGCATCAATTGGGAACATGCTATTCATGGAGCTTGTCATATGGATTGGACTGGTCCTGCTTGCTTCTGCTATTTTTGCTGATAAAAAAGTTTTATCATCATAATTGATGCTATGAATTGAAAAAATAAAAGATGTGCAGTTTATAATAATCTACAAATATATATGACATGTGAGAATAATCATTCCACCAAAAGTGTATATTCTGCTGTAGATGATTTCCTCTAAATAATATCAACCCTCTTGACTTCTCCAATTGTCTTTCATTGTTCATTTGATTTTGAAATGGTCTTGATCAACACCAAGAAAAAATATGGTAAACTATTAAAGAATAGAAATGGAAGAATTAGACAAATTGTTGGGATATACGTACACCTAAATATTTAATTATCCAAACATATGTACATCCTAAAAATCATTGCAGTAAATATTATACCCATAACAACGGTTTGTGGTCTGTCTCATTAGATTCTTTTACTATGGCTCTTACAACTCCCCTCACTATGGATTGTGCATGGGTTAGCATAGAGAAGAGAGGGTAAAAAATATAGTGAACTATTTGAAATGGAGTAAAAATATTTTTTCATTAGATTTTGGTTTAAAATACTCCTTCGTTGAATTTTTGGCTCAAAAATATCTTTCTTTCTACTAGAAATGAAAAAAGGCTAAAAATATCCTTGAACTATTAAATGGAGCAAAAATTTCGTTTGTTAGTTTTTGGCTAAAAAGTTACCTCTCTATTAAAATTTTAAAGTTATTATTTAAACTATTCCTCTTCCATCAAAAATCTAACCCCGGCCCATCTTCAAATTAATTTTTCTTATCAAGTTTTGAGTAGTCCAAATTCTTACTATGATAAAAGAATTGGTTTATAGTCGCAACTGAATTTTCTCTTGAAAATAATAACTTATGTTGATTGTATTACATTCCTAACATAAGCACAACAATTTATATACAAGCTTCATAGATTCAGGAAATTTGCAGAGTTGGATCCTATCAAACTCGAGAAACTGATTCGAGGAGGAGGCAATGATTATAATGAGGATGAATCACTGTTATCATTCAGAGATCGACTTTTTGAGACATTTGCAAGAGAAATGATCACCCGAAAATTATTTTTTCGATACGGGAGACCTAAAAATCAAGACCACCCTTTTCCTACACAATTTTGCCCTCTAAAAAAGAATACGAGTCGCATTTGCAAAATCACACACGACTTTTATGATATTCAAGAAATATACTATAGGGTATTTTCTCGAGTCGCGTGGGAAATGTTACAAATAGCTTCTTAGTGGAACAAGGAAAGAGAAAATCTGCTAGGTTTAATTTTAGGGAAAACCAAAGAGACCTTGTACAACTTAAACTTGAAAAAAAAATTTGGGAAAGCTTTATAAATTATTTTGGCGGAAACAAAAAGTTGTTTTGGTGGAAAATTGAAAGGGTAAATATATTTGAGGCCTAAGTTATTGTTAAATAGGTAATTAGCAATAATAAAAGTATTATTGTTGTCAAATATTTTTTAAGATAGCATAAATTAATTAAATTATTGCCATTTATTAAAGTTGGGCAACAAAATTATGGTTATTGCAAAAATATTGTTGCAATGTTTTTATATTTGAAACTTATTATATTATTTATTATTAATAATAATAGAAATATAGCAACAATAGTTATTTCCAAACAAAAATATTGCAGTTATAGCAACAAAAATATTATAGTTAAAAATTAAAAGATATATCAACAATTAAATAAAGTTGTTGCAATTTATATTATTAATATAAGCCAACAATAACATAGTTATTGCTAATTCCATACTTTCTTGTAGTGGAAATTATCAACTCAAGCTTTTTGAGAATTTAAAATTTTAAATTATGAAATCAACTCACATGTTCAAATACCGATTTCATCCAATGATTTCAAATCTTAAATCATAAAATTAAATCGTATATTGATAAAACTTATTTAAAATATATTCACTATTAGATGTTAAGTTTTGACTTGACACACATATTAAGAAATCAATTATTAGTGTAGCGAGATTACTATTTTATCCCTATTAATTGATATGAGTATTCATATAATGAAAATTTCAATAGATTTAGTACTATCAATAGAAAGTAGAAATATTTCTTGATTTAATAAATTTCTATTATTTAGTTGAATTTAAAGTAAAATAAAAAATATAAAAATATGTAGCCACTATTTCTTTAGTTGTATTCAAGTAAACAATTTTGGAGAGAAATAATGTAAACTTTTAGTTCTAACATTTGAAATATAATTTTTTTGTAACAATTAAAAACTTCCCACCATAATATTTCATTACAAAAATCCTGCCAGTGAAATAAGAAATCAAACAACTTTGAATACAAAATGGAAGTATAAAAATTGTTCAAACTTTTTTTTTATAGAAACATCGTAATTAAAACGCTCCTTTGAGGTAATTTAAGGAGTTATGTCACCTATAAATTGCCTAGGTACTGATGAGTTGATCATTAAAATTTTTAAGAAGCTCTATATTTTTCAAAAACATTAACTTTGTAAGTAAATTGAAGGTAAAATAAGTAAAAACAAATTGTCCTATCTCAATTTTTTCAAAATGATAAGTAAAAATAAAATCAAATTAGAAAATTACATCAGAAGAAATATGACAATTGACAACTAAAAGGAATGGATGGAGTACAACTTTTTAATTTCTTGTGCTTTTCCAATGGTGTAGACTTCAATGCATTTCCTCGTATATTTCACAAGCCATGGTTACCTGGAGATTCCTTTTGTCCACAATGAAACTTTATCCCTCTCTCCCTTTCTCTATAAATTGTTAAATCTGAATAGTAAAAAACAATCAAGAAATTAAAGATATATTGCTCAAAGATATGGCTAAGTCTCACTTTCAGTATGCTGCCTTTCTTGCTCTCTTATTATCCTTTCTCATTGCGTCAATTGGTAAGTGGGCAGCCCAAAATCTAGAAATTCTACCTAATAATATCAATTCTTCGGATAGTATAACGAAGAGTAATCTTAACTAATAAAAAAAAAACTTTTAAAAATAGTTTGTGGTCTTAAATCTATTATGCTTGACATTTAATAAGAGGATCATGTCATTATGGGTATAAAGATCTGTTTAACATTAAATTCTTTCTTTCTATACACAAATATATATGTATAAATATCTTTTTATTATCATAAACTTTTGAGTTATTATTATTTGTAGATATGCAAGTAGCAGAATCAATTGGTTGTGAAAAGTTAAGTGTGACATGGTCTGGGCCTTGCTTTGATACGAGCGGATGTAACAATCAATGCATCAATTGGGAACATGCTATTCATGGAGCTTGTCATATGGATTGGACTGGTCCTGCTTGCTTCTGCTATTTCTGCTGATAAAGGACTTTTATCTTCGTGATTGATAGATGCTATGAATTGAAAAAATAAAAGATATGCAATTTGTAATAATGCTGCAAATGTATATGACATGTGAGAATAATAATTCTACCAAAAGTGTAGATTATTCTGCTGTAGATGATTTCCTCTTAATAATATCAACACTCTTTGACTTCTCCAATGTCTTTCATTGTTGTTTTGATTTTGAAATGGTCTTGATTACCACCAAGAAAAAATATGGTAAACTATTAAAGAATAGAAATGGAAGTATTAGACAAATTGTTGGGATATACGTACACCTAAGTATTTAATTATCTAAACGTATGTACATCCTAATAATCATTGCAGTAAGTATTATAACTGTTGTTATAGACCCATAACAACGGTTTGTGGTCTGTCTCATTAGATTCTATTACTATAGCTCTGATGCAATGGCTCCTATAAATCCCCTCACTATGGATTGTGCATGGGTTAGCATAGAGAAGAGGGTAAAAATATGGTGAGCTGTTTGAAATGGAGTAAATTAAGTTTTGGCTCAAAAATATTTCTTTGATAAATTTTTGTCTAAAAATACACCTCTTACTACTAGAAATGGAAAAAGACCAAAAATACCTTTGAACAATTAAATAGAGCAAAAATTTCGTTGTTAGTTTTTGGCTAAAAAGTTACCTCTCCATTAAAATTTTAAAGTTATTATTTAAAGTATTCCTCTTCCAGTAAAAATCTAACCCCGACCCATCTTCAAATTAATTTTTTAATCAAATTTTGAGATATCCAGATTCTTACTATGATAAAAAAGAATAACTTTTGTTTATAGTTGCAATTGAATTTTCTCTTGAAAATGATAACTTATTTTGATTGTATTACACTCCTAATATAAGCACAACAATTTATATACAAGCTTCGTAGAATCGGGAAATTTGCAAAATTGGATCCTATAAAACTCGAGAAACTGATTTGAGGAGGAAGCAATGATTATAACGAGAATGAATCACTGTTATCATTCAGAGATCAACTTTTTGAGACATTTGCAAGTAAAATGATAGCCCCTTTCGATATGAAAAAGCTAGTTTCAAACCTAATATCTGAGGAGAAAATCTTTTGAGTCCCTAATTGGGGTTCCATATGAACTAATCATGTGGCGTTTTTTGTCTACATAGCATGTATAGTGTCATTTTCATTAGAGAGAAAGTTACATTTTTTTGCAAAATTTTAAAGGAGGAGTATTTTTGAACGAAAATCTAATCAAAGGGTATTTTTTCCTCAAATTTCGATAATTCGTTCAGGGGTATTTTTGTCCTTTTTTCATTTTCGTTAGATGAAAGGGCATTTTTTAGCCAAAAATTTTATTGAGGGGTATTTTTGAGCCAAAACCAAACAGAGGGATATTTTTGTTTTCATTTTGAATAGCTTAGAATTATTTTTGACCTTTTTTTTTTTACTAGATTCATCACATGTGTGTTGCACGTGTATGCCTAATTATACAGTATAATTGTAGTCATATGTTGTAGGCACTTTGTTAGTAACTAATTGAGCATATTGTAACCCTTTTAGCTCTTCAGTTTGGCATGTGTTGAAATACATGTCCTCTTTAAATAGTTTCAACTCATTGTAGCAACTTGATTATACAAAAAAAAATGACGTCTTTTTTTATAGTTGTCTGGTATTGTTCATATCATCTCATCTTCCTCAGAACCTATGAATACAACCAATAAAACTTTCATTAGCTTCATGTTGTGTGTATGTTTTTCCACGTTTCATTCCTTCTAAACTTGGTAGTAATCACATCTCACCTAATACTTTCTTGTAGACAATATTTCTCGTGTATATCCTTGTGTATCGATCTGGTTGTTCAGTCATAACCAATAATTTCGTCATGGCCATATATTCCTCTAGATAGTGTTACGTATAGTTGGTCTTGTGAAAAAATATGTTTCTGCATATACAATAGTTAGGCCTAATTGAACTGTAACTTCTTATCGTCATACAAGTTTCTCCAACCAAGAAACAACAAAATAATAATATACACTACATATAATGACATTAACATGTACATATACTGGATTTCCTGAAAGCTAGAATCCTACAATCATAATTTGAATTGGAAGAATGAAGAAGGAAATCTTTTTATTGTGAAAAGGTGAGTCGTTGAAAATACAATCGGTTACCAAATACTTGCGTTGATTTTTTGTTTTTCAAAATCCAATATTATCTTAGTAAGAAGAAGAGGAAGGACTACAGAAACAACTTGAATAACATTCATGTAAGTTTTTTCAAAGCTAAAGTGTTACAAATGGCATAGGTGGTCTGTACATAGGTAGTCGTAAAAATAATAGACCATATCAATTTAATTGGACAGAGTAGTAGTGTTATTGGCCTAATTGTTCCCTTTCGACAGACTCATCACCCTGAGATTTATAGCAAAATTGCAAAGCTAAGATTATTCGAACGCTGTAATACCCCACAAGTTGTAAGATCGGATAAAGGCTAGACATTTTATTTTCGGGAAAAATTTTGCAAGTATTCGAGCTTCATAAGGATGAAATACGGTTGGACATGGTCTTTCCAAGGTACATTTAATTAGGGCTATTCCTTTAACCTCCCAAATCAGTTCTAAGCTTTTAATGTCACCTCATATCTCTCCACAATATTTGGCCTCTTATTCATTCGCTTAAAATGCTTCACGAATCCTCCTTTCAAGCTCTAGTCGAAGGATCTCCATGGAACCTTCAGGCCCATACTAAATTCATTTCCAAGCCTTCAATACAAACTCATGTATGTAGTTTAGGGTCATCATGGGTCTCCTTCATCAAGCCAAATTCAAAGGAATTGCATTGGCTAAACTTTTCACATGAACTGATAGAAGGGTCAATTTTTAAACGCTCATATCTCTTAGCACAAAAATAACTGGGCGACCCACAACCTATCAAATTGAAGCTCTTTGAATTAGCTTTCCGACGGATCTAGTTTTACCAAATTTCGTGTTCGGACCCTAGCTCTGTGTGTTTAGTTAGGTTTGTTATCGAAACATACTTTTTAGTTTTCGGTTGAACTCATTTTGCAACTCTTTGCTCAAAATCATACTGGCAGCCTCCGCACTTGGACCAACCACCCTCTTAGCTTAAATCGTTCGTTTCATAATTGATGAAACTACCAGAATCCCATTCTGAGACCATTTCCTATGGTTTTATTAGAAATCTCATTTTTATAGTTATAACTTCTCGTTAACTCCCAAACTCACATAATTCATACCCAATTCAACCCACAACCATTCTAACAACCTAGTAAGTCATAAAAACTCCGAGGTTACTACACATAAGCTCAAATTAGTAGTAAATCACCAGAGTCACATAATTGACCTAAAGGGTCATTACAGTTCTCTTGCTAAAGTCTCAAATAAAATAAACAAATAGTAAGTAAATATTTTATTATTTGAATTATACTGTAATAGAAAATATGAATATATTAATTAGACCTGGACATGAATTTAAAACTCAATGATAAACTAAGATATTCTTATCCTTGAACACTAGAAGAACATAGAATTATTAACCTGGGTTATAGTATATTGGTGGGACTATTCCATTCTTAATACACCGAACACCAAATGAGAAAAAAAAAGACTTATGTAGAATAAGATGTTTCAATATATTGTCTATTGTTATTGTCAAATACAATGAAGTGGATTTGCATCCTACAATAGGAATTGAAAAATAACGTATAACATAATGATAAGATGGTAATATTTGCATAATTATTTGTGATCGTGTGCTCAATGATATAAATTATAAACGCAATAATTTATTTTTTTATTAATTGATGCAGTACACACGTGCAAAGTATTTACACTAAATTAATATAATTAATAGAGTATTCAAGTAGCTTGGGCTCTTGTCCCAGTAACATTTCTACAACGTGTTAGAGGCTTCATAGATGAGTCAGTTAAGTTACAGTTTTAGTTATTTTACATATATATGTAGTTTATAGAGATTCCATATTTTCCTTTAGCTATAAAGTTATTGAGTTCATTTTTGTAAATTATTGTATGCTCATCTTTTAAAAGTTATAAAGTTATTGAGTTCATTTTTGTAAATTATTGTATGCTCATCTTTTAAAAGTTTCTGCATTAGTCAGTGTTTAGTCTTATAGTATGCTAGATCAAGAGTTTGCTTGAGTGAACCATTGCTCTGAATGTCAGACATGTTCAAGGTGTAAGCTCGAATCGTAATAAATTTGCTATCAAAGCAAAGAATTTAAGTGTTCTAAGACATTTATGAAACCGTCACTACTGGAAATTAGGTCTATGGTAACGGTATTTATGGCGACGGTTAAAAAACCGTTGCTATAGAACCCCTATGGCAACGGTTATAAGCGTTGCATAAAGTATATTGGTTTGTACCAAACAACCGTTGCAATTATTCAGATAACCGTTGCCATAGGGTTTCTATAGCAACGGGTTTGTAGAAACGTTGCCATAAATATTTATGGCAACGGTTCTCTTTCTATGGCAACGGCTATTTAATTCCCTCCACAATTTTCATTATTCCGCCAATTAATTTACACTCCCTCCACTAATTAATATACACTCCCTTTATTATATTTCTTTTTTAATTAAAAAAAAGAAACAAATTTCCAGGAAACAAAGTTCCAGAAACACTCTCTTTCACTACTTCTTCTCCCTCACGATTTCCGCCCCTGCTTCCAGTGCGCTCCAGTGCTCCAGTGCTCCTTCTCCGATCAAAACACTCAATCGAAGCTGCTCCTTCTCGATCGAAGCTGCTCCAGTGCAAAACATTTTCACTTTTCTTCTTCTTCTCCAGTGCGAAAGCTCACTTCCGTTCTTCACTGCGCATGCATTGAGGTTTCTTCTTCAAAATTGGTCGAAGCTACTACTAAATCGTGTTCTTCTTCAAAGAAATTGCCAGAAGTTGGTAGAAGGTACTCTTAAATCATTTTCTTCTTCAAAGTAGCTGTCCGCTTACTCAAAATAGTTGTGAAATCACTTAGACATTGCACTTTTTGAATGTGAAATTAGTTTTTTTTTAATGTGAAATCAGTCTCAGTGATAGACTGGAAGAACTCTAGTGGGTTCTTTTGGGGTGGGGTGGGGGTATATGAGCTGCTCCTTAGGTTAAATTGCTTCTAATAATGAAATTTTTTAGAAGACTTTTGGCATTGGTGTAAGTATTTTGTTGTTCTGTCTACATGGTTGAAACCACAGGTGTTTATTGTTGTTGCTGGATGAAGATGTATGTCCACAGTAAGGTGTAGTCGTGGAAAATAACTAATGACTACTTATTTTGTCTATTTTATTGCAAGTTTTTAGCATGAGGAAGATATGTATTACTCTGTAAATACACCTGTTCCTTAGTTCCAGTCAAGAGGAACTTTGATGTATAATTCGACTTAATTTAAAAGGAAAATGAAAAATTTGGTTGAATGCATAAAATAGCAACTTATAAAAGTTTTTCTGTGTTCAGGACCCCTGAATTTCTGCCTCTTTTTTTGCAGGCTCATGAGAAAAGGATGTTTTCAATATCCCCACTTTTCTTGCTTTGTCCCCACCCTCCCCTTCACCTTTAGTTTATGCTAGTCCTACTTCCCATGCCCAAAAAATTATGAACTTTACTGTGGTCACACACTATTTGATCTCACTACTAAAACATATACTAAAAGGCAAAGAAGTGACAACACTTTCTTGTTAACAGTTTATGCAAAGTGGAGTTTTTATCCTTTTGATATTTCAGTGTACATGAAATTAGTCGAGGTATGTGAAAGTTGGCCCAACTCCAAGATTATAGATTTTTTTCTTCAATGATTTTGCCCAATCTGCTATCCGAAAGAAAAGGGAATGACTCGGCTACCCCACCTAGCCAAAACTCCAAGGTTATTAGAATAAAATGATGATGTTTGAAGTTTTTGTAGCTTCAATCTGTTTGAAATACCATGCTCTTTTGCTTCTTTAAATTGTCTTAGCATGTCTATTTTCTTTGAATCAATCAATAAACTATAACTCAATCTCAACATAATTTAAGTCGGCTATTTGAATCTTCTGTATCTATTTCACTGTATCCAGCATTGTTTCACTCCAATACTCGATATAATCTCCTGCATTGACGTTCAAGTGTATAACATGCCTAAGAAGAATGTCTTAACAAATAAGAATCTAATACAAGTGTAAGAATAAATAAGCCTTGATTTCCACTAGTTGGTATCTTCAATTTAGATCTTTAGGTGGGTTGTTCTTCCCTGTTTTTTGTTAGATCTGCAGTTCCTCCAAAAGACGGGGTTTTTTTTTTGCTTATATACTTTACTCATATTAAAGTTTATGTGAAAGGACTAGTTATCTAGATATGCCTGTTCTAATTTTTTTTGTTTCTTGAAATCATGGACATGTCCATAACAATTTAGTAATGTCAAAACGATATCTCAGTTGTGGTGTCATTTACATGAACTGTCCGTATCAATCCAGTAATGTCAGAACAGTATCTTAGTTGTGCTGCTTGTGGTGTCATTTGCAAATCTAGAACTGGTTTTGTTGCGTGTTAAGTGGCTTCACTTATTTACCTACCAAGAGATGCTAAAGAATAAATCACTGTTTGGATAATTACTTCAAGATACACTTTTTATAACCTCAATTACTTGATTTATTTCAAGTTTCACCCTTATTAGATCCGCATTTTCGCAAAAGTTTGAGCAACATAGGTTTCAACTTGAAGAAGTTGCAAAAAGTCTAGATTTTTGTTCACAAAATGAACTTTTTCTTCACCAAGAATCAGGATTTGAATTGCATTGTTAGGTTGTGAGAATGAGATAGTTGTTGAATGTGCTTGGTTTGCAAATCACATGTTTCGTCGTAACTCGTTAAGTTACATGCTATGTGCAGTGAGCTGCCTTCTAAGCCACATGCCACTACGTTTATCTTTGGTGAAGATTTATGTTTGTTATTATTTGATGGATTCAAAATCTCTTTGACGAGCTTTAAAACTCTTAGAGATCTTTATCTGTATCATTTTCAGTCTCAAATCTATTCCGTCCATGCATTTATCTTCTTAAATTGTTTTCAGTTTGATGGTTTCTCATCCTACTGTGGTTTTTGCAGGAGAAAGATCTTCTTAAGACATTTCATATCTTTGAGTCTCGCTTATTTCTGTGTTACTACTCTCCAGGTGTGTGTAGCATATTAGTATTAAAAAATGTGTTGGAGTTATAAACTAGTGATGAATGTTAATCCTATTTAGTTAAGGAAGAAACCACATTCAAATTCACCACCATCTACCCTTTGCTGCAGCAAGATCAGGGAGCAAAAGCCTTGCCTCTGAAATTATCGGAAGCACCCAAATTTTAGGAACTATCTCTACTCTCCTGGTGTTCCCTATCCCAGGTATTAAATACTATCTTTGAAGAATTATTACATGTCTTTCTAGGTGTTGTATGTGGAAAGTGAAAATAATATGTCTGCTGCACTCTATATCTTGAGAGTCACTATGTGTAGTGTGTTGTGGTCTACACTAGTTGTTTTAGTTATTATGTGTCTTTCCATAACCTACTTTAGATTTTATTCGAGAATTTTGAATTAATTGACTCAAAAAGGAAAACTCTATCTTATATGGTACCTTATTTTTATTATGTGTAATCTGCTTGATGATGTGGTTGTTCTATATAGGAATTTAATGGATAACGAGGATAAAAATTGGATGAATTGTCTAAGATGGACCGATGAGTATATTCATGGAGTGAACAATTTCCTCGATAAGGCATTTGAACGAGCTTCTCAAGGAAATGAGATATTATGCCCTTGCAAAAATTGCATGAATCGCTATTGGCATTATAGAAATGTGGTCGAGGATCACTTAGTTGCTGATGGATTTGTTGCTGGTTACACTAAATGGGTTTTTCACGGTGAAGGGTCTTCATCGAGAAATACACCTCAGCAGATCGATAATGATGAAGGTTCTAATTTGCATGATGATATTGATGGACTACTTCATGATACATTTATAAATGTAGAGGCAGAATTAGGGGATGCGGAAGGAGTAAGAGAGGGACTATCAGAAGATGCAAAGAATTTTTTTAAATTGTTGGAGGAAGGAAAACAACAACTATATCCGGGTTGTGAAAATTTCAGTAAATTGAGTTTCACCATTCGGTTATACTTGTTTAAATCCTTGCATGGGTTGAGCAATGTAGCATTTTCAGATTTGCTAGTGTTGATAAAAGAGGCATTTCCCTTTGCGCAGATACCAGAGTCTTTCAATAAGGCTAGAAATATGATTAAAAAATTGGGTCTTCATTATGAAAAAATACATGCATGCCCTAATGATTGCATGCTATTCTGGAAGGATAATGAAAAAGTTGATAATTGCTCTATTTGTGGGTGTTCCAGATGGAAGAGTGTTGATGGTGCCTTAACAAATAAAAGCTCTAAAATTCCTGCAAAGGTTTTAAGGTACTTCCCTTTAAAGCCTAGGCTTCAGAGATTATTCATGTGTCGCGAAACTGCTGTTGCAATGAGATGGCATGCTAATGAACGACCCAATGATGGAAATTTAAGGCATCCTGCTGATGGGGAAGCATGGAAGAGTTTTGATTGTTTATACCCACTCTTCTCCAACGATCCTCGTAATGTTCGGTTGGGACTCTCAAGTGACGGTTTCAATCCATTTCGAACCATGAGTATTTCTCACAGCACGTGGCCTGTTATGTTGATGAATTATAATTTATCTCCATGGATTTGCATGAAGCCAGAGTATATCATGTTGTCTATGATTATTCCAGGTCCAACATCTCCGGGAAATGATATAGATGTGTACCTACAACCACTGATTGAAGAATTGAAGGAATTATGGGAACCTGGAGTAGAAACATATGATGCTGTGACCAAGCAAACATTCCAAATGCGGGCAGCCTTAATGTGGACTGTTAGTGACTTTCCTGCACTAGCAATGCTTTCGGGATGGAGCACTAAGGGAAAATTGGCATGTCCTAGTTGTAATTATGACACATGCTCTCAGTATCTCAAACATAGTCGTAAAATGTGTTACTTGGGTCATCGAAGATTTTTGCCTTATGATCATCCATTGCGAAAAGATAAGAAGTCATTTGATGGTAAAGAGGAACATAGACCCGCACCTACTACTTTGTCAGGTATCGAAGTGCTTGAAGAGCTTAGTGGATTCAATAATTCTTTTGGAAAGGGTCGAAAAAAAAGGCCTCGAGATAATAATGGTCCGTGGAAGAAAAGGTCTATCTTTTTTGAATTGCCATACTGGGTACATAACAAATTGAGGCATAATCTTGATGTGATGCACATAGAGAAGAACATATGTGATAGTTTGCTTGGAACTTTATTGGAGATAGATGGAAAGTCAAAGGACCATATTTCTTCTCGATATGACTTACAAGAAATGGGAATACGTACGGAGCTACATCCAATAGAAGATGATGATGGAAATGTAAGTTTTGGTCAATCTTCTTTCTTTATGAATTCGAAAAAGAAAAAGTTATTTTGTAGCGTCTTCAAAAAGGCTAAATTACCTAAAGGATGTGCCTCAAATATTTCAAATCGTGTGCATGTGAAGGAGATGAAGATATGTGGGTACAAGAGTCATGATGCTCATTTTATGATGCATCACCTACTTCAGATTGCTGTTAGGAAAGTCCTGCCTAAAAATGTTGCATTGACATTAATTAGGTTAGGAAATTTCTATAAAGCCATATGTAGTAAGGTAATAAGGCAAAGAGATCTTGTAAAACTTGAGTCTGAAATTGGTGAAATATTATCCAACCTTGAGATGATTTTTCATCCATCTTTTTTTGATATAATGGTACATTTAAGTGTTCATTTGGTGAATGAGATTAGGCTTGGGGGCCCGACTCATCTTCGTGGTATGTATTCCATTGAGAGAGAGCTATGCGACTTGAAGGGGCTTGTTCGTAATCGGTATTGTCCAGAAGCATCAATGGTAGAAGGTTTTGTAAGTGGAGAGCAGTTGACTTTTTCTTCGAGATACTTACATGATGGTGTGAAGACAAGATTTAGTAGATATCAAACTGAGGATGAGGAATCTGATCAAAATCATTCACCTATATTTCCTAGGATAGGTCATCCAATTGGACGTGAGAAGAGAAAGGATTGTACCTTTTTGATGGATTCACAATTACGTTATGAGGCACATCGATATGCTCTTTTCAATACGGGAGATGCCCAAGTGGAAAAATTTATTGAGTAAGATAAATTATACAATAATTATATATATTTTAAGCATTATTCATTTATAAATGTCTAATAATTAAATTTTGTCACATGCGTCATTGTAGGGAACATAAGACTTTGGTGGGTAATCATATTCGATCTAATGCATGGGCAAGAGCAAGGAGCCACAGTCGTGAATTCAGCAATTGGTTTGAAGAGAAAGTTCAAAATGTTGAAGTACCTCGTCATATAAGATGGTTATCTAAAGGGCCTAATGTGGTAGCCAAGAGATATACTGCATACTTTATTAATGGATATCGTTTTCATACAAAAAGTCGCGATGCTCCACTTAAGACTCAAAATAGTGGAGTGACTTTATCAGCGACAACTGATAGTTTTGCGAGTGTTAGGGACCAAAATCCCATCGATGGAGAGGTTGTTTATTATGGAGTTATTCAAGATATCATAGAGATTGATTATTATGGTTGTTTTAGTGTTGTATTATTTAGATGTGATTGGTTTAAGAATGAAGTTGATGAGTATGGGTTGACTCGGGTATACCTCAAAAAGTTATGTAGTAAAGATGATCCTTTTGTGTTGGCATCACAAGTTTATCAAGTGTTTTATCTCGCGGATCCTATTGAGGAAGATGTGTATTATGCAAGAAATAAAGTGCCAGTTGATTTGTATGATCTTGAGGAAGAGAATTGTCCTAATATAAGAGAAACATTTTGGAGGGAGTCTAATGATGATGACATTGGTCCTTCAACTAGATTTAATGAGGGTGACTTTAGATGCTCAAGAGAAGATGTGGCCATTGATGTTGATGATCTTCCGTATAATGAACAACATTCAGAAGACATAGTTGTAGAAACATCGGAAGAGGAGGATCCGCTTGATGGTACTGATTGGGATTGGATGGAGGAAGACGATTAGTCAAGGATGTCCTGAAGTTCTTTTAAATATATGCACATTGTCGTTTTGAGTTTCAATTTTGTGAGTGAGGATAGCCTGTTACAACATATTTTATACTCATGCTTGTTCATATCTTATCAATCATTTCATTTATATTTTTAATCTCAAATTCCACATTTTTTTTCCAGGAATTTTAAAATATAATTGAAGAATTGGTGCTCTCGGTAGAGATTTCAAAGGCGAGATAAGTTGTATTTCAGGTAATACTAAGCATTGGTGCTCTCGATATATCTATATTCAGTTATTTAAATGTTTGGTTAGAAATAAAGGAAGCTGAAGTATTTTTCTAATCTAAGTGTTCTGGTTCTCTACAGAGAAGAAATGGCATTTAACTAGTCCAGATTTTCAAGTGAAGAGAGGAAACACTATCATTATTTTTCTAATCTAAATGTTGTGATTCTCTACAGAGAAAAACTGGCATTTGACTATTCCAGGCTTTTCAAGTGAAGAGAGGAAATAGCATCCAGAAAATGTATGTACCTTCCTCTCTTTCTTATCTTTTTCATGGTGGTATATTCCTTTTTTGTATCTGCACTACTGTATAATAATGGAGTGACATAATTATGACTACTTAAAGAGCACCAAGGGTATGTTGTTGTTGTTGTTGGAGATAGATTGTCAATGCATCTTAATGCATTGTTGATATTTGTAACATGGTGCACTTGATATCAACTGAGCTTTCAGGCACTCTGCCCTGGAGATTTCTCATGGTTGTTACCTGGCTGGGATTGTGTTGTCCAAACTATTGCCTATGCTTGTAAGTGGGAATGTGGATCATTCTGCCACATTGCTTAGCTTTTCATTCTGCCACATTGTATTGTCCAAACTCTTGCCTAGTATTTGGGTTATGGTTTTGTAGTGTTAGTTGCATTGCTTAGCTTTTCATGATGATGAAGTTTTGGTGTGGAATTAAGAAGTTGTTACTTTTTAAATAGATGCTAAAAAGATGTAGAATAAGCAAGAATCAGCAAGATGTTATAATGCTGGTAACAAAACACTTTTTATCTGAAAATGGTTTTCTACCAGTTCTTCTAGCTCGATGAAGATAACTGACTGCATCTTTTGGGATATCAAAATTGTATACATGTGTTGTCTCTGGTAGATCAACTCCTCTAGCTGCTATATCTGTTGCCACCAATAAATAATCTCCTCCTCCTCGAAAATGTGTTGTATAGATGCTATATGTGTTGTATCCCATGTTTCATTAGTGAAAATGTTCTGGAAAATATTTTGGTGCTCAAGCACATGAACATGGATTTTTGCTCTTATTGTGTGTCAAAATTTTCATTAAACTTGAAATACAGTTGAAATGTATGTATGACAATGTGGACTGTAGAAACTTAAGCCAATGGGAGGATTTCTGCATTGTATTTGTACAAATATATGCTGTCTTTCTGCTCTGCTCCTTATATGAACAACTGGAAGCACTGAATTACTATACTATACTATAATTGGAAGCACTGAATTACTATACTATACTATACAACTGGAAGCACTATACTATACTATAATTGAAGCTAACTATCATGATAAATATTGTATTACTCCATTTCCTGGCCGCATGATCAATTGAATGATCAAGCAAATAGTTTGGTTACCTTCTTTGTTCAATGAATATAATTCTGTTGCACAGTAAATTAACAACTTTTGGAAGCCTTTACCCTCCAATAGGAGTGTCACTTAGAATCTTTCCTTTAATTTTAGAATCAAATACAGCCCAAAACCCCCAAAGACAGAAAAAAGTGAGATGCTTATGCAATGCTAGATCCAACATAACATATTACAATAACATAGGCTTAGAAAACATACCCAGCAGTGGACTGATATACACAGCCAGAACCAGTGGCTGATTAATAAAAACAAAACAAAACAAAAGAAATGTTAAAAATTAAACCTTTGAACTGAGAATGAAAATAAGTGAATAAATAAGGGAACTTACTGAGAATGAAAATAAGTGAATACATGAGGGAACAGCTAGCACCAGATGCACCTTTTCTCTGATGATAGCTATTTACAGCATAGTTACAATGGGCTTCTGCCTATATTATAATAGTTTACTTGCTACGAACTATTTTTACATACTTATAGTTTCATATGAGGTTTAATTCTTATTTCATTTCTATAGACAGTGAGTTAGCCATTATGAGTCAAGAAGAGTGTTCAAGAAGACACATGAGAATTAGCAACAAAAAGTATGTTCTACCAGGATCACTTGTATCTTTGCGAAACAAAAAGATATCAAGTCACCAGCAAAAGCATACCTCAAACAGCGTTCCCGATGTTCAAGATACCTCAAACATTCGGGTTGGATCTCAAATACAGCACATGTCTATGAATTCTACTTCTTCTGAGGCACAAACAATCTCCACTATTCCCCCATCACAAACCGTACATGAACCAGTGCAACAAGAGTCGGTACATCCCACCACTCCTGCATCGCAAGCAATTCAGGAACAAATACAACAAGATCATGTACAGAATTCTACCAATTTTGATGAAAATGGCCAATCCGAGGAGCAAGGCAAGTGTATTTATAATTAAGTTCTTATTATTACAGAAATTTTCTATGTAACTATAAAATATATTATTGTAGGTCATTCCACAAATTAAAAAAAAAGAGGTGGTACAATAATGGCAGCTGTACATGGACGTAGCGAGCGCAAACTGATCATTCTAAATGAGTTGCACCAGCCTATTGGTCCTACTAAAGCGGTGGTAAAGGAGTTGGGTAGCTTCCTTGGCACATTGGCAAGGAATGGGACATTTTGTCCTCTTAATATACTTAGCTGGAAAAACTTAAAGACGCACGATGATATGTGGAACTATATCAAGGTTAGAAATTCTCAATGTTTTTAATGTTAGTTAAAACTATTTCTTATTTTTTGCACTAACCCAATTGAACAATTTGTAGGAGAAATATGACATTCCTGATGTTGGGAAGGAATGGGCTTTGAATGCAATTGATCTTGCTTGGAGAGGGTATAAGAGTAGGATTAAGAAAAAATACTTTTATCCCTATGACAATGACGAAATTCGAATGGCTTATAGACCTAAAAATGTTCCAGAATCTGTATTTAAGGATCTCCTCCAATATTGGAATTCTGATGAAGCTGAGGTAAGGCAATTTTGTATATCTGATCTTGTTAATATCTCTCAGCATATACATTTTATTCTCTATATAATTACTTTAAGTGACAGTTATTTATTTTTTTGTGAGTATGGTTGAAACATCAACTTTATTTTTTTACAGAATATGTCAAAAAATAACAAGGAGAATCGCAAAAAGCTGAAGTATCCGCACACTGTTGGCAAAACAAGTTTTGCCATAATCCGTGAGGTTTGATATTTTTTCGTAATCTAACTATGAACTTATACTTTAATGTGAAGATATTGATGTCTACTTTTGTATAACCAGGAAAAAAAGAAGGAAAGTCCGGATGGTGTTTCCAGTAAAGATTTTTTTGTGGCTACTAGAAGAAGAACACCTGGCCGAGTATACAAGGACTCATATGAGGATACGACCAACATAATAGTATGAAATTTTCTTGTTCAAAGTTGCTCTTGATCATTTATTTGTTTTTAAATATTACATCAGTTTTTATATACTTTAACTATTTTTCTTTGCTCTTAAATCTTATTTGTAGGCTGAGATGGAAATGATAGAAACTCAAGAAAGTGAAGATGGTAGCCAATCAGTTGATGCATATTCAAAAATTATGCCACCTGAACATCCTGGTCGAGTCAGGTTGTATGGACGTGGAGTTACCAAGACTCTTTTGAAACGCAAAGCAGCTGATTTTGAAACTTTGTCGAGTACTGCTGCCAATGATGAAATGATGCAGAAAAAAATGGAGGAGCTAGAGGAGAGGATTCAACAAAAAATGCAAGAAAAGTTCGAAGCACAAAAAGACAACATGGAACGAGATATTACAATGAACATTATTGCTCAACTTCAGAATCTTAACCCAGGATTAACAATTGATCCGAATATGTTAAGATTTAATGTTCATTCATCGAGAGAAGAGGCTGGTAATCAACTTATCAATCGTCCATCTGCTGGCAGTAATGATAAAGGTCATACTTAATCTAATCTCCTTTTTATTCTTCATCTTCTGCTTCTTCTACCTTTATTTTTTTCTCTCTACATATGACTTAGCTTTTGAGATGATAATCTGAACCTTCAGTTATAATTCTAAAACATAGTTGATTTAATTGGATTGTGTGATTGGAGTAGCTGAGCTAATTTTGGAATTCTCTTGCCCCCCTGTTGTTACTGTAGTACTCTGTTTGCTATGTAGTACTCTTGCCCCCTGTTGTTGGTGTCATGCTGATGAGGTGCAAATAACTCAACATCATCATTTAGATGGAAAAAAACTCACACAGAGATGCAAATAAGTTAAATTCCAACTTATTGGAAATCTACCTAATAAGGTTATTGAATTCTGTGATTTAATGGTTATGGAAGTGATGTTGAGTTTGAACTGTAATCATGTGATGTTGCTGATATTCTCTCTTCTGTACTTCACTATTAAATGGCTTTACGAGTTGTTATGGTTCATTATTACTCTTCCCAATTTGTTAAAAGTTTTGAGGTTAACTTAGCAATGAGTTTCCTGCTATCATCCTTAATATTAATCTCCGGGTCTTTGCTGTTGTTAAAAAATTGTTCGCTTTGCCTTTACATGTGAAACATGTTTCGTTTTGGGACTATCTTCAACTAGAAATAGGTCTTTCTTATTGTTTTATGAGCCTATCTACCTTACCCTTGTGAGTTTGCTATAGCAAAACAGCATCCTTTGTTATCAACCTTGAATCTTGATTTTGCTGTACTGTCATTGTTGAGAAAGAGTTCATTTTCAGTTTACATTGGTTTCATTTTTAAGATTTACACCTAATTATTTGTCATATTTCTGGCTCTTGATTTGAAGTCAGTTTTCTGCATGAAGTTGTGGCAATGAAGCTCTAGGTGAAAGATGACAACACCTCAATGCTTATTGAATAACCTTTACACAAGTTAATAATTTCAAAATTGCAGGTTAATAATGGGATCTGAAGTGATAGCATCTCTCTTAAGTACTTACTCTTTTATAAGATTAGCATTGTGTAGGTATGGATAGAAAGCTAATGTCTTAAGTTCTTCCTCATTGAAAAACAAAGAAATGATGATATATATTTGTAATTCTTTGAAGTTAGGTATTATGTGTTGAGGCCATTGTGCTTTGCTGCTTCTATCTGTTGGGAACTTGTTGGCGCAATTTTTATTATTTGCGAAGAACTAATGCATTTGTTCAACTGATACTTATGCGGAACTGTTTGCATTTGTTCAACTGACCAGCAAACTTATGCGGTTCTAATGCATTTGTTCAACTGATACTAATGCATTTGTTCAACTGACCAGCAAACTGTTACATCTTGATGTCTCGAGGAATTCCCTCTTCATTTTTTTTGAAAAGAAATTGTGCCCACCTATAATGGATGGGTTTCATGGGTATGCCAATGTATAGTGTTTGAAAGACGGATCAACTCTTATTTGCTAAAGCTTATCTGTTCTCATATGATTTTAGTTTGAAATATGAAACATTTGATATACTGAACTCCAAAAAGAAAGAATTATGTGAAATTGAAATTGTGTTTCTTCCAACTTAAAGTGGCTTTATTTTGCAGCTTTATGTTCATGTGGGATTTCACTGGTTATGTTGTTGTTGTTGAGATGATGAATGACATTATTAATTTATTCTTTGTAGGTCATGTCGAAAATGAAGAAAGGGATGAAAGCAGTGACGATGATGATCTTGATCTTACTTAAGATCATTTTTCACTTTTTGATGAAATTCTAATTTTTTTCTATGAAATACTTTGATACTTATTGAAGCATGTAAAACTACTTGTCTTTTGGGTTTTAACATTTTGCTATATGTATATACATATTAAAAATGTATCGGTGTATATATTTTAAGTAGTTAATTGTTAAGTGTATATGCATATTGTTGTGTACATGTTGGATATATATATAAATTTGTGTTGTCGTTAATTTTTAGAAGAGAAATGGATCAGTATTACAAATGTAATTTCCTTTTATAATACAAAGGCTAATTGTGCTTAGATAAAGACATATGGCAACGTTTAAGAAGCGTTGCCATAGACTCAATGTCTATGACAACGCTGTCTATGGCAACGGCTATGAAGCGTTGTCATAGACATTGTGTCTATGGCAACAGCTATGAGCGTTGCCATAGACTCCAGTCAATGACAACGGCTATGAAGCGTTGCCATAGACATTGAGTCTATGGCAACGACTAAGGAACGTTGCCATTGCCACCCCATTTAAGTCGTCGCCATAGGGTTTCCTATTACAACGCTTTTTGACAACCGTTGCACAAAACGTTGCCATAGATCTATAGCCACGAGAGCTGATGCAACGCTTGGCTAACCGTTGCCATATGTCTATGGCAACGGTTGTCGGATCTATTGCAACGGTTTTGCCTGCGTTGCCATAGACCTAATTTCTAGTAGTGCGTATCACTAGGATGTTATAAATTAGGACCCATTTCTATAAATAAGATCCAAATTTGAACCATTCAACTTGTCATATACTACATTATTTGAATGATGGAACTTTCATATTCATTAACATATAGTTTATCACTAGCTCAAACACCCACCATTTCGTATAATGTAGTTTAATGTACATTAAAAAATAAAACATTAACATAGTTTAACTTTCATATCCATTAACATAGTTTATCACAAAAAATGTACTCCATTAACAGGTAACTACAATTATATATTGTAATAATTTGTGGAGGTTAAATAAAAATAAAACATTTAGCATCATGACTTTCTAAATTAAAGAATCTCTACCTTATTTTTCTTGGCCATAATCCGTAGAGGAAATGATCACTCATTCTTGGAGGTGCACTAACAAATGACAACTCCAAACAAGGGCCAGTTTTAAAGGCTGGTTAAAAAAGATATATTGAGTATCTACTGTTAAAGTAGCACCAGCAAAATACAACAAAGAATAAAGAACTTGATAAAATTTATAAGCAAAATACAACAGAACTCAAAAAAAAAAAAAGTCTATTATGAAACAAGTGGTACTGTGTGGACAAGACTGGAAGGTTGACATACAATATACATACAACAGCTTTACAACAAAAGTTGTTATGTGGAATGGAATATATAAGAATATTCTGTACAATTAATTGTCTCGTCTAGAATAAAATAATTTTAAAATAAATTATTATCCAAAAAAAATTGACAAAAATAAAATAATATTACATGTTGTAGTAAAAAACGAATAATGTTATATTTTATCTCAAATATTTATCATTCTTATTTTACTGATCAAACGATCAAAACTGACGTAGAGTTCACTTTCTGGCCGACCATGTCCCAAATTACAATGAGTCATAAGCTATTGAAGATATAAGGTTTGTATTTGTTGAAATCATTGCTAATTATAAATAATATCAATAATACAAAATATGTAATCAATCATGAAAGTATAAATTGATTTTGAATTTGAGTTATGCGAATTTCAGTTCTTAAAGAGTTGATTTACCTGTACTATAGTTTGATTTTAAATTTTCATTTCATCTTTATTTGAAAAAAAATAAATTATATTGTTTATGTCATTCTAATAAGTAGGACCAACACAAATGTAATCTGTCTATACATTCAGAATATGCACTATAAATATTTATTTTTTATAATTCTTGTAACTTTTTAAAAGATAATATTTGTTCTGTATGTGATGTGAAATATTATATCTTACCTCAGTAATCTTGTAACTTAAATTTTCACTAGGAAGTTTTCGTATAATCAAGGATCTTGATATTTTTCTCATCAATCAATATTAAAAATTAAATTAATCAAGTACCTACAAATCTATGTGAATTGTAGTTCACTTTCATATTTGTTTCTTTTCAATAAGTGCACCGAGTTGTTTTATATGTTACAAGAGAATAGTTCTTAAATTGTATTCTAAAATGAGATGGGAGGCAACTAAAAGAAATTGTTAATCAATCAACAAACACAAAGATTCACTCAATCATTTGTGTATTTGAGGACTAATTCACATCCAAATGAAAGAAGGGAAAATGGTTAGAATATGATTTTGTACTTGTGTATGAAAAGCGCACGTTATAAAAGCGTAGACATTTTATTGGATTAAATTCATAACAAAATTGAATTACAACCATATTTATTTGGGTTAAATGATTAATTTGGGCTTTAAAAAGAAATTAGATAAGTCTATTTTATTAAGTTTAAGTCCAACGTCCATTTCACCTTGAATTCAAATCCATGCCATGTGTCACAGTGACTAGGCATCCAAGATCAACAAGACAACGCCACTTGTCCAAGTAATGTGATAGCCTTAGCCAAATGCAAGAATCAATTACGCTTAGCCAAGTGTCAAAATAGTCTCTTTTGGCCAATAATCATCAACATTGTCCAACCCCTACAACTATAAATAGGGGATAGACATGACATTTAAAGGAGATTCTACAAATACTTCAGCAAGCACTGGAGTAAATATTATGGAAAGCTATAACATTTACTACATCTTTCATCCAAGGAGTGACCGACGGAGATCTTCTCGAAGATCTTACCGAAGAACAAAGCTTCCCGGCGATTGAAATTCATCTCTAAGGGATGTAAGTCATCCAAACAATTCAAGAAGTATACTACTGAAAGCCCTCGGTCTTGGAGAAGTTCAGGAGAAAGAATCAAGTAACAAAATTGTACTCACAAATTCATCAATAAAAAGAATACATCTTTCTTTTATTTATTTTTTGTTATAGTTAATTTTGGCGCTTTAAAATTTATTGCAAACAAATTTTGGCGCGTCCAGTGGGACTGATTCTGCTCTTCATCTCTTTCTCTTATAAATCAAAAACTACAAAATCAACTACTGCAATGGCCTTTAGGAGACCAGTGATATTTTATGTAAGAACTCTATTGTCGCGTCTGCTGATCTCGATCGTGTTAGTGCAATTACTACAAGCAATTTCAAGATTTATAGCTTAGAAGGATTTGAATACTTCACTTCTTTGGGGACAGAGAAATAAAACGACTCTCATATAACAGTCATAATTGTAACCCCTAAGGACAACCTAACATCTGTGTTCCTTGGGGACTTCTTCAAATTGGTTCCAACATAGGTGAATCTGATGATTCAACAAATTCTCCAACTTCAGTGAATGCCAATGCCTTGATGGCTGACTCAACTGATATGGATGAAAAGATTGCAATAATGGAGCAAATTATTGAAGCCATGAAGAAGTCTATTGATGATAAAGATCTTCATATTTCTCAACTCATGAACAAATTGGAGCCCTTCAGAATCAAGTCACATCCCAACTTTTCCATGTGGCTTCAATCAACAAAACAAGGATATTCAAGAATCTCTAGCTAAGTCCAAATTTCAAAAGGAGAAACAATTTGTTTCAGTGGCAATGTTATTTGTCCAGCAATTGCAAGACATGATGACAAATACCATAGGGGCTCAATTTGGTTGAACACCACAAAGTTCATTGTATTACTCCAAGCTATATACTAGATGAATTGATGGTCTGTCTATGCTAATAAACTATCAACCACCAAAGCTACAACAATTTGATGGCAGAGGAAATCCAAAGCAACATATCACCCATTTTGTTGCAACTTGTAGCAATGCTGGAACACATGGTGACCTTTTGGTGAAACAATTTGCTCGTTCACTAAAAAGAAATGCATTAGGCTAGTATATAGACCTAGAACATGAGTCTATTGATAGTTGGGAGCAGCTCGAGAAAGTGTTCGTTAATCATTTTATAGTACTCGTTGAACCATAAGCATGATAGATTTAACTTGTACTTAGCAAAGAAAGGATGAGCCCATGGTGGATTACATTAATCGTTGGAAATCATTGAGTTTAGACCCTAAAGATTGCCTTTCTGAAATATCTGTTGTGGAAATGTGCATTTAGGGTATGCATTAGGGACTTCTATATATACTACAAGGAATCAAATCACAAACTTTTGAAGAACTAGCTATACGGGCACATGACATGGAGTTGAGCATCATGAGCATGGGATGGCATCTCCTTTTGCTGATTTGACAAAAATAAGAAGGAGTTCATCATGAAAGGTATGACCTCGAAGATCCAAACTAAAGAATCTATGGTTGTGAAAGCAACTTCTCTAAAGCTCACAACAAAGAAAAAAATAGAAAGAAGAGGAAGCTTCAAGTCAATATTCAAAGGATGAGAAATGTCATCCACCTTTAAAGGAGTTAGAGGCAAAAGCTTACCTATTTTCAGGTTAAGATATACCTATGATCCTTGATGAATTTCTAACCAAGTAAATCATTGATCTTCCAGAATCAAAGAGGCACAAATAAATCAATAAGGTTAGTGATCCTAAATGCTACAAGGTCCATCGTGTTGTTGTCCATTCAACAAATAAATTCTTTATTTTAAAAGAGAAAATCTTGACTTTAATAAGTGAAGAAAAAATTATCATTGATATAGATGAAACAGTGGAGGAAAATCATACTAGTGTGAAACCCCTCCAAAAGAAGTGCTTGAGGTTGCAAATTATGCCAAACACTGTCTCTTTGCAACTTGGAAGCCTCGTACCTACTGAAGTTGATGTTCTAATAAATGATCCTAAAGATCCACGAATGAATTGAAGATGATGGTTGGCCACTAGTTATTCGTACAAATCTAAGACATCAATCAGCTCTCAGGATACATCTTCCTAAGACAATAGCAATAAGGAGTGATGTGAATCAATTGTAATCACTAAAAAGCATCAAATTTTATAGTAGCCAAAATATACATAGTTCCTTATCACAAAAGGTCAAAAATCCTATTACACTATCTGAATTCTTTCTAGAAACATTCCTTTGTGGCAGTCAAACTAGCGCCACACATGTCGTTTCAAGCATAGATGAAACAAACCAAAGAAAAGGCGAGCATAATCTAGAAACAATACTGGAACATCTTACTAACAAAACATTGCCCCATGTTATGCTACAATCACCTTCAAAGATGATGACTTGTTGTTAGGGTTTAAGCTACATAATAACCCTTTGTTTGTTGTAGGAGTTATTCAAGAACAACATCTCAATTACATACTAATCGATGGTGGTTCAATAGTCAATGTCATGCCAAAAATTATTCTGAAAAGCCTTGGGATTTCTGTTGATGAACTTTCCAAAAGTAATCTAACAATCTAAGGTTTCAATCAAGATGGTAATCTAACAATCTGAGGTTTCAATCGAAGAGGACAATGAGCCATAGAAAAGATTCGAGTAGAATTGTCCATTGGCGACATGAAGTCAAACACTTTGATTCATGTTATAGATGCCAAAACATCATAAAACTTGTTGCTTGAACATCCTTGGGTTAATGAGCATAGAGTGGTGCCATCTACATTCTATCGATGCATGAAGTATATGAAAATTGGTGAAGTAGTCAAAATTGACCAGACATCAATCCTTTCATTGAAACAGAGTCATACTTTGCAAATGCAAAATTCTATTTAGATTCTAAAATATCAATTATGAAAAATCCACACAAGTCACCCTAACTGATATCGAAGAGAAAGAGGTACATTGGGGCCCTATTAAAATATCTGAGAAGAGAATAGAAGAGGTCTTCATCAAGCTCCCACCATCTAAAGGTGATGTACAGACTAATATTGATAATTAACAACTAATATTTTGTTACATTCCACATGAGCGTCAAACAAAGGGACAACCCTGTTAGAGGAATGCACTCAACAAGTTCACCCTCTAAGGAATGATTTAAGTCACACAATGTTCCAAGATTTGAAGGAGAAAATCACTATTCCAATTGCACAAGTTCCATATATCACTTTGGAGTTCTAAATACAATTCCCAAGTTAGTAAGATAAAAAGGGCACTATGATCAAAAGGTCTTCACATTATTTAAAAAATCAGGTTACGACTTCTCAAATTCAGCAAGGTTGGGGATCTCAAAGATGAAGTCACTGGTGAACAGATATATGGGCTCATGAAGTCTTAAATAAGGTTGAGAAAACAAGGGTATTATGTTTCCACTCCTCGGTTTGGGTTGGGAGTTAACTTTCCAGAACCTCTTAGAATTTTGTCTAAGAAGGAAAAGGATACATCTTCATCACACCACACCTTGATAGAAAAAACCAAGGAATCTTAGGATGGTAAAACACTGCGATGGACTTTAGTGTTTGGACGCATAGAAAGATTGACTCCTCGTGTCTTCGTGTTTAAAAGATTGGGTAGCAAGGATGAAAGTGAACCCTCTAAACAAATAAAAGGAGATGTCGACACATCAAAGACCTCCATATTCTATCGCTTGGGAACCAAAAGAAAATCTATATCAGAAAAATGGTTATTGGAACATAACAAGCAAGGTTTTTGTGAAGTGATCAACAATGAAGATATTCATAGTGTTTTTCCATCACATATGAAAAGAAAGGATATATTGTAAATTACAACATATGGTTATTGAAGGTTAAAAGAAGCACCACTATTGTCACTAACTAATTTCATGGAGAAACAAAGAAGGAGCAAGAAGAATCTGTCACAATTTTTAAAGAAAGTCAGATGGAAGATTCAAATCTAGTATAAGCATCATATCATATAAAAGTGGGAGGAGGTCCACATATTGATGATATGGATGATGACATCCAAGAGGCTCCCCCTAACTAGAGGATGTCGTACAATCAACCGTAGATGATTTCAAGGAACTAAATCTAGGTACTCTAGAAGATCTGCACCCAACCTTCATATGTGCACTTCTGACATAGGAAGAAGAGAGGGAACACTTCAATTTATTAGTTGAGTACAAAGATATATTTGTATGGTTGTATAGAGAAATGTCATACCTTAGTCCCAAGATATTTATTCATTATTTGGGGCTCATAAATGGAACATGTTCTGTAAAGCAGTCACAACGAGTGTTTTGCTGTAAGGACCCGGATTCTCGAACGGCTTTATCGGACCTCTTAGTGTTGTCCCGAACAAATATTTACCCAATGTCGCTCCATGCAAGGCCCACACGTCCTGTGTGAAGCCACACGGACCGTGTAGCCTCCAGTGGAGGGGGTACTTGGCCACATTTTCGCTGGCATGGACTCGACAAGGAATTTCTAGCCGAGTGTGAGCACACGGCCACCCACACAGGCCGTGTAGCGTGTCACGGGCCGTGTGGCCCACCATATGGCTCGCAACGTAAAATTTTTCTAAGTATGAAATTACCATCTCGTAACTTTTCATGCAGGAATTTTCTAAGTGCTATCACACGGCTCTTGACACGACCTATGTAGTGTCATACGGGCCATGTAGCCGTCCGTGTGGCACCCCTTTGCTTCGAAAGAACTCTAAGTGTTGGCACCGCAAAAATCTATCTAAGTGCCTCCTCATGGGCACTGTTCACGGTCCGGTAATGGCTCACGGACTGTGTAGGTGCCCGTGTGGCCTTGACGACCCACTTTTCCATCCGCTTCATTAATGGCGTTTAGGTAATTACGGTTTATTTTAATTGTGTTTTATGACCTTTTGCCTACCTTAAACCCCCCTAAATCAGCTGATATCGTTCTATTTTAATTCATCCTCATTATGAACACTCTCACCCTAAAATCAATTCCTAAATACTCCCTAAGTCTTATCTTCAAGATTCAAGCTAGGATTCAATTGGGGTTTCCAATTCAAGCTAAACTCTCCTCAAATTCATCTTTCTAGTCAAGGTATGTGGGATTGATTCTTGGTCCCTTTCAAATTCATCTTCCTAGTCAAGGTATGTGGGATTGATTCTTGGTCCTTTTCAACAAAGAAGACACAAAAAACTTTTCAATTGATTTCATGAATCTTAGCTTACTTTAAATGTGGGATTTCATCATTTGATTTTATGAAATCCAATTGATGTATGGGCTGTACTTTACCTATTATTTTAATTTACTTTGATCACTATCATGATGATTTACATTGAGTTATGAAGTTATGAACATGCATGTCCCCTTTAAAGTTGATTTATGCAGGTGACTTATATTATGATTCAGATGTTGATTTAATTATGGATTTACTCAAGTTCATATTATAATGTTGATTTTAGTTTGAATCCATGTTACCCATGCTATTCTCACATCATGCATTGTACTTGCATTCATGAACATTGGTCTTGATGGAAATTATGAAGTGGGTTAAGCCCAATTACGTTTTACGAAACGATTTTTATAAGATATCGGTTATGACAAGAATGTGATCACATATATGTCAATGATTTTGGCTATTCATGTATCTTGGGTGCTTACATGATCTTGTTTATGTAAATGAGTTATTCCTTGCATGAGTATCATGATTTTGATTTATAATTTGGCTTTTGAGCCCAATGGTGCATTGAACGGAATTAAAATAAACATTATACCTCTTGAAGCACGTATATGTATAAGTATTCATGTGGGATGTTTTTACTTAGCACCAATGGATTGGGGGCGTCAGGGTTATCCCCAAGCTTCCTCTCCCTTTTCTCGAACTATGTGCCAACATAGGAATGAAAACCATTACCGAAATGACCGAGTCATAAGGAATGGTTATTCATTTTGCTTGATATGATATGATTTTGGAAAACCCTTCCGAAATGGTGCTCCGTAAGGAAGGTGACCATCCATCGAAATGGGGTCCCCATAAGGTGTGATGTAGATTACCTTTGGCAAGTAATCTTCTCCCTATCGATGGGAGGTATCAATCGAACTAACTCATGTAATAGCTTGCATGTGTTTGATTTATCGGTTATAGTCCATCCCCACTATGTATGAGCATTACTGCACTCCATGTATCATGAATTTCATGGCATATCGTATACTATTTTTCCCTTAGATATATGACTTCTTCTATATTATGTGCTCTTGTTATCTAACATTGAAATGCAGGTTTGATAAGTCATGTGCATATCATGCTCGCATACTTAGTACATTCAAACGTACTAACGCATACGTTATGCCTACATGATTTTACCATGTAGGGACCGAGCGCCCCGATCATCCACCTTTTGATGAATAGTTTGGATTTGGAAAGTTAACTTCTTGGTGAGTCCTATCTTTCAAGGACGAGCCACCCTTCTTCTATCCATGTTACTTTATGTTTATTTGAGTTATCGAGGGTGAGCCTCGGACATGTCCTGGCCCCCGTCCCATTTTGACTAGAGGCATTGTTGGATACCTTGTAGACTTTTGTGTATTTATAGTTATACGATGTCATGTTCGGAGCGTATAGTTTCGACTATCTTTTGACTATGTTTATCTTGGTTGACTATGGAGATTATGTATGCTTATACGTTCGACGTGAAAGGCCCCTTTCCCGTATGATACCCCATAGAATGAGTCCTATTTTCCCACCCTTTAGAACTATGTGTTGTTCCTTGAATGAAATTCTGAATCAGTGATGTGGTTTTGATCGCTACGAGGCTTATTTTAGGACTCTCAGGTCCTCATTCGCCGTGTCACATCTAGGCCTTACATCCGGGTTGTGACATTCGCTTTGAGTTGGTAACATAAATTGAACCAGAGGTCAATAAACTCGTAGAAGTTGGGTTTATTCGAGAAGTGAAGTACCCATCATGGATCTCAAATATTGTACCTATCAAGAAGAAGAATGGTCAAATACATATGTGCAATGATTTTTACAATTTGAACAAGGCATGTCCAAAAGATGACTTCCCGCTACTAATCATGAGCTCATGGTTGATGCTACAACTGGGCATAAAGCTATGTTATTTATGGAAAGGTCTTCTAGATATAATCAAATCAGAATGTCTTCAAAGATGAAGAATGCACTGCCTTCCAAACTCCAAAAAGAATTTATTGTTACAAGGTGATGTCTTTTGGTCTAAAAAATACCGGTGCCACCTACCAACATACAATGTAAAATATTTTTGATGACATGCTTCACAAGAGGGTGGAATATTACGTCGATGACTTGGTGGTAAAGATGACGCATAGGAAATACCATCTTGAAGAACATCAAATTAATTTTGAGAGGTTAAGAAAATTTGACTTGAAGATGAATCCACTCAAATGTGCATTTGAAGTTATCTCAGGAAAGCTTCTTGGCTTCATTGTGCGTCACCGTGGAATTGAAGTTGATCCTACAAAGATTGATGCCATTCAAAAAATTCCCGAGCCAAAGAACTTGAAAGACCTTTGCAGTCTAAAAGGAAATTTGTCATTCATTAGAAGATTAATCTCTAACTTAGCTAGATGATGTAAACCCTTCAACCATTTAATGTAGAAAGATGCCCCCTTCCGCTAGGACCAATTGTGCCAAAAGGCTTTTGAAAGCATCAAAAGATACTCATTAAATCCACCTTTATTAGGGGAACCAAATCTTCGGAGATCATTGACACTCTATATCGCATCACAAGAATGTTTACTTGGGCCACTTCTTGCTCAAGAGAATGAAGCTAAGTGTAAGGAACTGTAAGTTCAAAAGTTAGAAAGTGCAAAAGAAGTATAACCAGAAACATTGTAGGCCTAAGTACGAGCCTCATTCATGGCTCGTGGTGTTCAAACCACAGGTCATAAATAGGGTTCTTGAATAGGGTCGGCCTAGGTGAGAAATTGACTAAGTGTGAGGGTCATCTGCGAAGGGTGTTTACAGTCCATAAATGGAACTACAAAAGGTGAAATAGGTTTGTGGTTTGATCACTTGAGACAATGGAAAATATGTTTCTAAAGTTGAACTAAGAACAAATAGGAGACTCGTACTTAAGTTTATGGACCGTAGTTTGATCTCGTGATTAGGATCCTGAAGATTTAAATTTTTCAAAGTGAAGAAGGAAACGACGAGGGGTTTTTATGATTCATAGAACGTTCTATGAGCCGTAGAATGGGGTCGTAAATAGGACCTTAGAGACCAAGTTTTAGGTTATAAAAAATTTGAACAAGATGAAACCCAAGTACGGTTCGTGGTTTAGTTTATGACTCGTAATCAGAGTCGTGGTTTGGGTTTCGACAATTTTAATAAAGGGTATTTTTGGTCCATTTTCCGTATCCTAAGCTTGAAACTACATCGTTTTGAGATTCTTTTACCTCCTATATCAGACCCTAAGGCCTCATTCACTCTCACTCTCACCCTCATTATTCCCAAAGTCTCCTAAAAAATTTCCTACAAGATACACTCTCAAGGCAAGGACAAGGCTAGGGTTTTCTTCCAAGGTCTTTTTTTCTTCAACTTGTTTAAGTCTTTTCTTAAGGTCATTAACAGGTATATGAGCTTGATTTGTAGGTTCCTTTCATCCACAAAGACCCACCATAAATCCTTTTTACATTTCTTTAAGTTCTTGAAGATGTACGAGTTCCTTGAGGATAATTTAAATTGACATTTTAATGATATATTTATATGTATTTGATCCCAAAATCAAATGCGATGATATACCATAAGTTCCTATTGTACAGAGCTCCTAAAGTTTTGTTGGGATCTACTCATTACTCAACTGCTGTTGATATGTGGTCTGTGGGATGTATTTCTGGTAAGCTTGTTTGAGTTGATCATGTTGTTTCTTTACTCTTCTAGGCCAAATGACTGCTTAGATTATTTTTGTTTCTTTAAGTTAGAAATGTTTGTTAATTTTTTACAGTAATCCTATAGTCTGTTGCTTTGTATTATACTCCTCTAGCCTTTTCTTCCATTGACTTGTTATAGCTCACATTGTTCGATATGTTTATGATCTGATGTGTATTCCAACAGAGTGGGGTATGGGGATAGTAAAGCTTACGCAACCTTATTACTACCTGTAGAGAGGCTGTTTTTGATAGGCCTGTGGTTCAAGATGTTTATGATCTGATAATTTGATATCTTTTTGTAATTGATGGAAATTCAGTTAGGACATAGTTTTGTTCTAATATTAACTAGAACATGTTTGTTCTATAGGACGTACGGTAGTGTAAAATGCCATATCTCGAATTGAAATTTTCACAAGAAGTTGGATTTGGGAAGTTTATGTTCTTTAAGAATCACATCTGGATAAACAATTGTGGAAGGCTTTGGGTTTCTTTTAACATATCCTAGGTGCTAAAAGAGCTAAGCAGCAATTTCCTTTCTGTAGGAACTAAAGAATTTCTTTTATTCCCATAGTCCATGTAGATTTTATTTTCTAAGTGACTGGAAGAATATACATTATTCACTCTGAGACTAGCGACCCGAAATCATTGTTGATGATTGGCGCAGTCTGTTGTAGATACTTATATTCCGTTAAAAGGATAAGCTAATGATTTTGATTTTCTATCTATTCATGTTTAGATGTTTGTTCTTAATGTGTGTTTTGGTCTTCAGGTGGCTCTATTTATCTTCTTGATAGGAAGGTGCTAAGATAATTTATAAGATAATTTAGGAAAGACAGGCATAACGAGAGGACAGTTAAAGAAGCTCATGAGAAGCTGAAGGTAGGTGTTGATAATTTGGCGTAAGTGTACCATTTACTTGTTTTGGCAGAAGCCGCAAGTTGTACTATCAAGCTTTGGGATTTAGAGGAGGCCAAGAGTAGGCTTGTTTATAACTTTATTCTTTGTGAAGATTCATTTTTTGTTTTTATTGTGAAGTTCATAAATTCTATCTGCTTATTGATCTATATTTCTCAGTTGTTCGGACTCTCACTGGACATAGATCCAATTGTATATCATTGGACTCCATCCCTTTGGTGAGTTCTTTGCATCTGGGTCTCAGGACACAAATCTAAAGATATGGGATAGGCGCAAAGGGTGCATTCACACATACAAAGGTCACACTCGAGGTGTCAATGCCATCAGGTTCACGCCAAATAGCCGCTGGGTTGTATTTGGTGGAGAAGAGAGTAGTAAAAAGGTCGGACTGCTCTCTTTTACTTTCTTTCCTTGTTCAATTATATTTTTTGGAACTAACACAGTGAAGTGCCTTCTTATGGTGGGGTGAGCACATCGGACTTTACTAGCTTATATTTTGGATGATATCCAAACCACATAGCTCAAAACCAAAAATAAAGGACATGATTATTGATATATATCAACTTAATGAAACATTCATTTATGATGATGATTTCAAACTTACTGCATCTTGCAGAAGCTACTTTGTTATAGATTAGTTCATTACTTGTCTACACATGGTCAGGAGATGATGGGAGGATGGATTTTTTAATCTTGGTACTTGGCACCTTCTTATGAGTTATGACTATGATGAAGGCAACTATTGATAAAATCAATCATGTTGTACATAAAGTGACAGCAATGCACAGATGCTATTTTAAGTAGTTCCTTTTCTCCACTTGCCTCTTTCTAGGATATCATTGTTTTGCTTGACATCAAGCAGCTGTATCAGCCTGTATTCAGTGTTGTTGCAGATATGGGATTTGACTGCAGGAAAGCTATTACATGATTTCAAATATCATGAAGGAAAAATACAGTGCATAGACTTTCATCCTCATGAATTCTTACTGGCGACAAATTAGATAAAGCTTTGACATAGTGCAAAATTGTTCTTCTTAAGTGAAGGTCATATTTCTTGTTGTATTGTACATCCTCCTATAACTTTTGTTGTAATTTTGAAGTGAGTTCCCTGATATATTCTATGATCTATGTAGAATTTGAATCTAGTGGCGACCTAAAACTTTGTCATGATGATATTCTTAGTATTGATAAGATAACAAAACATTTGGATAAAGAAATGACATATTGAGAAGAGCATACGTATTTTTCTTGACTTGTGACCAGATTTAATGTCACGCCCCGGGAGGGTACCCTTTGTGTGGCCGGGACTCAGAGACTATTGCTAGTCCCCGAGAAAACCACTTGGCCTCATTGTCACCTCTTACTCAACAACGAAAGAAAATACTCAAAGAAAAGACTGTAAAGTAAGTAAACCAAGTCTTTAATAAAAAGGAAATTTTCAATAAACGAGAGTTGAAAAAACAATACTCAACATCCTCTACTCAATATCTATGAAGCCTCTATTGTTGGGATGTGGAGCCTGATTAATATGTAGATGTACTGTTTATATATTAACGATCTCGCCGTGGGGTGTGGGGGGCGGGAGCCCCCCACCCGAAGGCGGGGTTCGGGGCGGGGCCCCAACCCGAATTTTAGGCTGTACTGTTTTTATTATTCTCCGTGTATTTTGTAACAGTGCTATTTTATTAATATAAATATTGCATCACCGTGGAGGTTACCTTTTACGGGTGTTACCACGAAATTATTTTCTCTCTCTTAGGTTTACTAAAACTGTCTTAATTCTTGAATTGTTCTTCGAAATCACCAAAGTGTTGTTGTAATCGATCCTAACAACTGGTATCAGAGCACAGGCGATTCAACACGATCACTGAAGATGGATAGTTCGAAGCTTGGAATCGAGAAGTTTGATGGATCTGATTTCAGTTTCTGGAAGATGCAGATCGAAGATTATCTCTATCAGAAGGATCTTCACGCACCCTTGACGGGGAGAAGCCTGAAGCCATGGCAGATGACGTATGGAAACTCAAGGATCGCCAGGCGTTGGGGCTGATTCGGTTGACGTTGTCTAGGAACGTAGCTTCCAACATCGCAAAAGAGAAGACTACAGCAGATCTGTTAAAGGCGTTATCAAATATGTATGAAAAACCATCAGCGATGAACAAGGTATATTTGATGCGTAGGTTATTCAATTTGCAGATGTCTGAGACTGGATCTGTAGCGGATCACATAAACGAGTTCAATATGATTGTGAGTCAACTGTTTTCTGTGGAGATTAACTTCGAGGATGAGATTAAGGCGTTGATTTTGATGTCATCTCTGCCCGAGTCTTGGGATACTGTTGTTTCTGCGATTAGCAGTTCCCGTGGGTCTGAGAAACTGAAGTTTGATGAAATCCGTGATGTTGTTCTCAATGAAAGTATTCACAAACGAGAAGTGGGAGATTCATCGGGCAGTGCTCTCAGCATTGACGGAAGGGGGAGAAGCAAATCGAAAGGCCAGCATCAACATGGTCGATCAAAATCAAAGAATCGTGGGAAGTCTCCGAACAGACCCAATGTGGTTTGTTGGAATTGTGGAGAGAGAGGGCACTACCGGTCAAGTTGCACGAAACCAAAGAAGAAGCAGAATAAGAAGTCTGCAGATGATACTGATTCTGTAAATTCGGCGGAAGATATTGCGGATGCTCTGATTCTGAGCGTGGACAGCCCGGTTGAATCCTGGATTCTGGATTCTGGTGCATCTTTTCATTCTTGTCCGAGCAAGGAACTGTTCCAAAATTTCAAATCTGCTTATTTTGGAAAAGTGTACCTTGCAGACAACAAGCCCTTGACGGTTGAAGGAAAAGGGGATATCTGCATTAAGACCCCATCCGGAAACCAATGGACATTGGAAGATGTCAGATATGTTCCCGAACTTAAGAAAAATTTACTCTCTATTGGTCAGTTGGATAGCACAGGCTACACAATACAGTTTGGGAATGGTTCATGGAAGATTGTGAAGGGGGCTATGGTTGTTGCTCGTGGCACAAAAATTGAAACCTTGTACACCACTGCAGGGTGCATGAATATGGTCGCTGTTGCTGAGGGTGGTTCTGGTTCGTGTTTGTGGCACAATAGACTTGGACACATGAGTTCTAAGGGAATGAAGATGCTGGTTGCAAAAGGAGCATTGGAAGGTCTGAAGTCAGTTGATATGGGTCTTTGTGAGAGCTGCGTTATGGGCAAACAAAAACGAGTTAGTTTTACAAAGACTCCAAGACAACCAAAGAAGGTGCGGTTAGAGATGGTTCATACAGATGTTTGGGGGCCTTCTCCAGTTTCATCAGTAGGAGGATCCAGATTCTATGTAACCTTCATGGATGACTTTAGCAGAAAAGTTTGGGTCTACTTCTTAAAGTATAAGTCTAATGTGTTTGCGACTTTCAAGAAGTGGAAGGCTGATGTTGAGAATCAGACTGGTTTGAAGATCAAATGCCTGAGATCTGACAATGGTGGAGAGTACGACAAGTCAGAGTTCAAAGCATTTTGTGGTGCTGAGGGTATCAGATTGATGAGGACAGTTCCCGGGAAGGCAAGACAGAATGGAGTTGCTGAAAGGATGAACAGAGCATTGAATGAACGTGCAAGGAGCATGAGGATACACTGTGGGCTGCCTAAGATGTTTTGGGCAGATGCTGTCAACACAGCGGCTTACTTGATTAACAGGGGACCATCAGTTCCCTTGGAGTTCAAGATTCCAGAGGAGGTGTGGACCGGGAAAGAAGTCAAGTACTCGCACTTGAGAACCTTTGGCTGCACATCTTATGTTCATGTTGATCCAGAGAAGAGGGACAAGCTTGATGCTAAGGCTGTGAAGTGTTATTTCATAGGCTATGGTGCTGATATGTTTGGCTACAGGTTTTGGGATGATGAAAATCGAAAAATCCTAAGGCACTGTGATGTCACGTTTGATGAGTCTGTCCTATACAAACACAGAGAGCAGAAAGATTCAGAAACTACAAAGCGAGTGGGAGTTGACGTTGAGTTACCCAAAGATGTTGCTGCAGAAACTCAACCAATTCCAGACACTGTTGCTGAAGAGTCTGAGGGTGAACAATTGACACCTGAGCAGGTGTTGAGGAGATCATCCAGAACCATCAGAGCACCTGAAAGGTATTTACCTTCATTACACTATCTGTTGTTGCTGACTGATGAAGGGGAACCCGAATCCTATGATGAGGCTGTACAAGTGGAGAATTCAACCAAGTGGGAGCAAGCCATGGATGATGAGATGAGTTCACTTGAGAAGAATAATACGTGGGTACTGACAGAGTTACCTACGGGGAAGAAAGCTTTGTCAAACAGGTGGGTGTTCAGAATCAAGGTTGAACCAGACGGCAAAAGAAGATTCAAGGCAAGGTTAGTAGTTAAGGGATACTCACAAAGGAAAGGTATTGATTATGCTGAAATATTCTCTCCTGTTGTGAAGTTAACTACTATCTGGATTTTACTAAGTATTGTTGCTTCTGAGAATTTGCATCTTGAGCAAATGGATGTAAAAACTGCGTTCTTACATGGAGATATAGACAAGGAGATTTATATGCAGCAGCCAGAAGGTTTTGTTGTTCCGGGCAAGGAACACATGGTATGCAAGCTCAATAGGAGCTTGTATGGACTGAAGCAATCACCAAGGTAGTGGTACAAAAAGTTTGATTTCTTCATGATCAAGAATGGATTTAGCAGGACTGAAACGGATCAGTGTTGTTACTTCAAGAAATACACTGAGTCTGTTGTTTTCTTACTCTTGTATGTGGATGATATCTTGATTGCAGGATCCAGCATGCAGGAAACAAATAGTCTGAAGGCAAGTCTATCTTCAGCCTTTGATATGAAAGATTTGGGTGCAGCAAAGCAGATTCTAGGGATGAAGATTTCTCGGGATAAATCTGCTGGCACTTTAAATCTATCCCAGGAGCAGTATATCGAGAAAGTGTTGGCAAGATTCAGGATGACTGATGCTAAGCCCAGAACTACTCCTTTGGCAAATCACAAAAGGTTGTCAAAGGAGCAGTCACCCAAGACAGCTGAGGAGCGAGAACATATGGCACTTGTTCCATATGCTTCAGCAGTTGGGAGTTTGATGTATGCTATGGTCTGCACCAGACCAGATATAGCACATGCAATGGGAGTTGTTAGCAGGTATATGGCGAACCTAGGAAAAGAGCATTGGGAAGCTGTGAAGTGGCTTCTAAGATATTTGAAAGGTACCTCTAATACTTCACTCTGTTTTGGCAAGAATAAAGTGGTTTTGAAGGGCTTTGTGGATGCTGATCTTGGTGGTGATGTGGACTCAAGCAAGAGCACATCTGGTTACATCTACACCATAGGTGGTACAGCTGTAAGCTGGATGTCTAGGCTTCAGAAGTGTGTTGCTCTTTCATCTACTGAGGCTGAGTATGTGGCAATGGCTGAAGCTGGAAAGGAGATGGTGTGGTTGGCTGATTATCTGGAAGAATTGGGCAAGAAGCAAAGCGAGAACATTTTTTATTCAGATAGCCAGAGTGCCATACAGTTAGTGAAGAACCCAGTCTATCATTCGAAGACAAAGCACATCAGAAGAAGATACCATTTCACTCGTAGGGCAGTGGAGGATGGTGATATGTGTGTGGAGAAGATAGAGGGTGCAAAGAATCCTGCAGACATGTTGACCAAATGTGTCGATGTGGGGAAACTGAGGTTGTGCAAGACCTCAGTTGGACTTTTGTAGATATGAGTTCTACAATGTTGTGATGCAGTAGGAAATATTGATGCTATGATTACACTGTTTGAGAGAATACTGATTTGGTTACTTGATCAGTCTCCAAGTGGGAGAATTGTTGGGATGTGGAGCCTGATTAATATGTAGATGTACTATTTATATATTAACGATCTCGCCGTTCAACCTATACTGTTTTTAGGCTGTACTATTTTTATTATTCTCCGTGTTTTTAGGCTGTACTGTTTTTATTATTCTCCGTGTATTTTGTAACAGTGCTATTTTATTAATATAAATATTGCATCACCATGGAGGTTACCTTTTACGGGTGTTACCACGAAATTACTTTCTCTCTCTTAGGTTTACTAAAACTATCTTAATTCTTGAATTGTTCTTCGAAATCACCAAAGTGTTATTGTAATTGATCCTAACATCTACCTCTAACATCTAGATGGTACCATGACAGGACATGGCTACCCTACTCAAAAGAAAATAAAATGACAATACTTAGTGAAACGAAAAAGGGGCTCCTTCGAAGGTAAGGAGGGCTCACCATCTCTGTAATCACGAATCTAAACTTCAACGATGTGTCTGCTGAAGTCCTCTAATACCTGCCTCTGCATCATAAAATGATGCAATCCAAAGGGAACGTCAGTAATGGAATATACTGGTATGTAAAATAGTTGGAAGGGAAATGGCAGAATTAAATCAAGTATCTCAACTCAAAATGAACTCATCTCAACCCAATAAAACATGCAAGTGTAAAAATAAAGTCATGCTTTTAAAATAACTCAATAGTATGCAACTTAGTCAAATATGCTATGCAGATTGGGAAGTTTCTCTAACCGACGACATCCCACCACCATCGTTGATGGTGCACAACGAACACGATGTCGTTACTCGCCCGTCCATTAATTGCCAAGGTAAGGACATCAACATCTACATCATGAATTATGATCCATCAACCCCGTCCATCTTTTTGGAACAGGAGTTGCCAGAAGATGCTGCACAACTATCCTACGCGGGCAACGTAGTTATGGGGTTTTGAGTCATCTGTACTCGACATAACTCGGTGCTCAATACTACTCCCCAAAATATTTTTTTAAAACTCATCTCAAACATCATCATCATCATCTTCCATCTATAAATATATTTTGAAAATTTATTTACGTCATCGTCAAATATTTACTCAAAACATCATTTAAATCAATGCTAAAAAAACGCATCACATACCAAGTGCTTTCTTTTGAAAACATATGCTTCCAAAATCTTTACATATCATCAAGATTCTTTCTCAAATCAACATTTATGCTCAAAATTCATTTTCATGCAGACTCAATAAAATATGCTCAAAAATCATCCTTGCACAATATACGAAATAACCATCAATCCCAATTCGAAAAATGCATAAAAAATATTGAATGAAATCATCAATTAGGGTTCAGTTCATGTAACAAAGACATGAACATGTATCCAACCAAATACTCAAGTCAACTCAACATCATCATCAATATATTTTTATGTAATAGAATGATAATTAACTCAAGGATTCAATTCGAGAACTCAAGAAAACTCAAACTTAACTCAACTCGAATCAAATTATGTAAAGGGACACGTGGACAAACTCAATCAAACCAATGTTGTGTTAGCCTTACATACTTGGGATGAAGGTAGACAATCAACTTGGCACGAATCCGGCTTGAATCCCTCAAATCCTCGCTCTCCTCTCTTCTCTTTAGCCCTAGGTCTTTTAGTTTAGGATTTTAAAAGGACTTGGAATAGGGTTTAAAACCCTATTTATACTTAAAACGACCCATTTTGATCATATATTAAGTTCAAGAGGGGTTTTGAAAGGTCTAGAGTACCCCTCATGAAATTCGAAAAAGGTTTCTCTCGGGACATGGGGTCTGTGATGCGGACTGGATTTATTTTTGGTATTTTTTGTCGAAAATTCTCTGAACGAGATTTCTAATCCTATAGAAAATTAGTAGGATAAAAACAAGTGTTGGTCTACGATGGTGGCGCGTTGCGGCCCTACCGCACACCTACACTGGTTTGCGTTTTAGCATAAAAAAAGATTAGGTTGCTCTAAAAATCAACCGAGACCACTTCTCCACTCAATGTTTCATGCTGGCCGCAAATTCCACGTCGGATTTGCCATCGGAGCATGGAAAGATACATTATGCACACATCTCTCTTCTAGGAGTATTTTGATAATTTTGTTGGGTGTTACATTATCTCCCCCTTGGAATCATTCGTCCTTGAGTGATGAGTGGACATGGACATCAAGACATGAATAACCATTGAAAGCTTCTCTCAATACTCACTGAATCAATCATACTCTCGACTCTTTATCGACGTTAACAGTCTATATTCAGACTCAGGAATATATACACATCAAGAACTTAATTATTCGAATCCTCCAACGCATGGGTGAACATAGACTCAAGAGTAGGAAACTCAACTCATTAGTGGAAATCATCATCTGTAGCTTATAACTCTCATCAAGGCCTAAGTCTCGCTACACACTCTTACTACGGTCAGGCCTAATTCCAAGTCACCATGTTCTACCTCGTAAGTTAATCATATTCTATAATCTATTACGTAAGATTCTCATTCTATACCTTAGACATTCTTACCATTTGTTCATCTCATCTTAACTATGCTCCTCTTCATGGCACTATACCTCATCAGTTAAAGCTTACAGCTCCTATTCAAATCTCTATCTAACCTTAACCATATCCTATTATTCCATTCAATCCTAATATTAAGCCTCAAAGTGTTACTCCTAAGATAATCATATTCCTACAAAGTTGATCCTCAAAACTCGAGCTCTATACCTCCTCAGGGATTTTCATTTAGCGAATGCTACTCTCTCTCACTACTCTAATGCATCTACGTGAAACACTCACCCAAAAGTCATCAATAGCCTTCTCCAATCACTCATATAATGACATCTACACGTTCAAGCTTGTCATTCTAACCAGTTTAACTATATCCGAGAATTATCAAGCCTACTCAACACTTCTACCTCCATCAGTGAATGAGCTCTCACTCAAAGACATACCAACACACTTCTTGCCTAGAGACACTCTAACTCACCCTTACCTATCTATTACACATCATAAGGTCTCATCTCTCTCTATCTCCACATCCATACCCTTAATGAAAGAAGGACATCATAATAATTACATCAAAGAACATTCACCATTACTCATCAGTAATGACTCATCATAATCATCACATCAACAACAACCCTTTTGATCATTTCTATCATGTCCACTGATTATAAGTTCCACATATTATATAAATATCGTTGGATTCCAAATGTATATATTACAACACATATTCATTTAGAAAAAAGGTTCAAATTGTGCATATTGATAGAGTAGGTACCTTTACATACCTTATTTTTATGTCATGATGAGCAAAGCAGAGTTGATTCAACCATAAATCAAGTTTAGTAATAGTAACAGAATCAACTTCATTCCTACTACATTGTTTGCCTAACATCATTCTCACCTTCCTTAGATCCTCAGATAATGCGCTATTATCTATATTGTTTCATTACATGTTCAACATAGATGAACGTTTCAATGGTTAATGTTTGAGATTCCAACTTAGCCGATAACTAAATAATCTAATCCTAATCAATATAATAACGTACTACCTGTATTCACTGTAGGAGGAAGGTTATTTGATTCTTCCAGTGATTGAGTATCTTGAATAGTTTCCCCTATAAGTATAGTTTGCTTAAAGACACGTCCACCCGGTGCCATTGTTTTGCAGAATTCTACCAAATCACAAAATGTAATTTTAGAATTTTGCTTCACATTGCAAATGAAACTTTTTTGTTTGTTTTCTCATACACACACAAACACACATATATATATATATGGTGGTTTATCTTGAAATTCGTTTGGAGCCAAAAAAACAAAAAACAAAATAAGCGCCAAAAGATAGTTTGTCTCCATAACTCACAAACATAGGAGGTGGAGAAGTGCAATTTCTTTTTAATCTGACATTTATCTTTTCTCCCGGTAATATTTACAAAATAAAATTACACCCACGCAAGGGCATAAATGTCCATTAATATTTTAGGAAATAAATTTGCACCCACAAAAGGCATAAATCTCCGGCAATTTGATTTATCATAACAAATAATGAAGGCAATTTTTTATTTTTAAAACAAGAAAGAAAACTCATATTAGAACTAGAAAGAAAAATCAAGAAATGACTTCTGTTGAATGGAAAAAATAAATGAAAAATCAGAATACTAATTTTAGTAGTAATTCAAAAAACTATTGAATTTATAATGAAAACCTCAAAAAAAAACATAAATATTGATATCTTTAGCTGAAACTCAAAACCCTGCGCCTTGTACTTCTCGTTGATAGTCCAAAACAATTGAACCGCAAGACAAACCATTTCGAAAATCAAGGGAATTAGCTAAGAGAGCACCACATTGGACCATTGTTCATCTTCTGTCAAATGCAATTTTGTTGTCAAACAAATTGACCATAGCAAAAGATATGGTGAAGACATCATCGATAATATCTGAGGAAACATGCAAACTTTCAGACTTCTGAAATTGGGATATGAAGAAGCTCTACTTCAACAAATGGAGAACTTTGTGGATGAATATTTCTTCTCGAATTCACCAGTGAGATGCCTTTTGACAAAAATTGTCTTCCCAGTTCCTCCATCGCTCAACAAGCTTGAGGCTTGGATAATCGACAGTTTGTTAATTTGGTAGAGCTATATCGAATCAAAGAAAAGTTGCAAAAAGACGTTTGGAGCTAGGGTTTTCTGATGAGGCGATGAAGAAGCTAATAAGACTGGAAGCTTAAAAAAAAGTAACTTACACTACAAGAAAAGTGCTTTTTAACGACCATTTGTTAACGTCAGGACATATATACGGTCGTAGAAAATACATTTATAACGACGGAATATTTTTTTGGTCAGTAAAGTTAGCATTTAGATTATTATAAGCGAGGGGATAAATATTTAGTCGTTATAAATTATTATTCCGGTCGTTAAAAAAGTAATAGTATATATATAATTTTTCATGTTTTAACATTTCTTGACGATTAATCAAAATTTTGGTTAAAAATTGATTTTACAAATAACATAAACAAAAAAAAGAAATTTGATGAAAAATTAAATCAACAAATAACATAAAACAAAAGGGGGTATTTTTCCCTCCATATATTTTGGTACATGTTTTTTTCCCTCCAGAGCAAATAAAATTGTTGAGCATCTTTTATTTTCCCACAAAGAGATTCATCTTCTTCTCAAACTTCAACTTACAGAGAAATTCATCTTCTACAAGATCAACAGTAAGTATTTATTCTCCTTTTCTCCGCTAAAATATCGTGAAGTAACTATTATATATCTAATTGAAAAATTATATAATATAAATTATATAAGTATAATTAATAATATATGCCCTGTTCTCTCTCTATGCTCGATCAGTTTCTGTATATGCACGAACAAACAGTAGTGTCGCCGGCGTAAGCTGTCCTTTTCCGGCAGCGGCGTGTGATTTCCGGCTAGGGTTTCCACCACCACTATGATTTTCCTGTACCCATAATCCCCAATCGGCGTTTTTCTACCCTAAACATCCAAATACAGATGATTTCCCCAATTTTTCAGTCCCTAAGTTCCGGCGACTGGAATTGTTCACGACTGCCGCCGGAGATGGTTTCAGGTTGAAGGGATTAGCCGTCACTGGCTTTCTCTGAAAGCAAAAGCTGAAATCATCCCGAATCTCGTTTCGATTTCGTCACCAAGCGCACTCTCCGATGTGACCGAAGATCGGTAAGCATCAACGATGAAGGTTTGATCCTTATCTTCCACCATTTTATTCACCTCATGCGCCTAAAGCTTCGTGGCTGCCGAGATATCACCGGTGTGGGAATGGCTCGTTTGGTATAGAATTTTATGAAACTGAGGAAATTCTCTGGTGCGTCTTGTATGTTTGGGGCTGAAGGTATGAATGCTTTACTTGATAACAACATTTCCCTTGAAGAAGTCTCTGTTAAACGTTTACGATGTATGAGTCATGGTGTATCTGTTGAACCCATTAGCATTAGATGTACTGCTGTTTGTTTCCTTAATTTGTGGTGTCAGTCGATGTTGTTACACATAGTGGCAAGTGATGGCTTCTGGGCAAATGGAAGTTTGTACAGAAATAAGTATAAAAAGACACACAACAGCTTAGCTCCTTAGTAAGTTTAGAAATGGACAAGAGATTGTAAGTGAAGTTAGAAATGAATATATTAGTAGTTGTTGTAGCTGAAAGTTATGTGTTTACTCGTTTTATGTCATTTGATCAGCCAAAGGTGGGATTACTTCTTCATTTCATTCGTGATTATGTCCCTGCCACTACTTATGATGTTAGCAGTCACTTTAATCAGTTGAACCACTGGTTGCCTTTAATACTAGTGTAACTCTGCCCTAATAAACTCTTCCAGCCATTATTCTACATACATCCCCCTAGTGGAGTATGTTTTAGAGATATCTGCTTCTTTAGATGTGCTATGGTTCTGATTAAAGTATGACAAGATGTTAAAGAGGCAATAGGAGTAATGCCACTTTTCTTAAAATTTTCCAAAACTAGGATAGAGTTACAGTTTGCATCAGATCAGCTATGGCATTTTCTTTGTCTTTTATTGCTGGATGGATTGTTGTCTACCTTTACACTTATGACATTGCAGCATGTGGAAATTGCCAACACTCTTCTGATAATTAAGAATGTTGTGGATGAATTTCATTACTTGAACCTTGAGGACAAGGTTCTTAATTGGGACGGGAATATTGTTATCACATAAGGTGGCTTGTTTCTCCTGTTAGTTGCTAAGCGAGCAATATTGACCCAGGGCAACCTCATGAAATGGGGTAGACAGTTATGCTTCAGATGGTTTTTTATGTGTGAAATTGAAATAGAGACAAAAAGCCATTTCTTCATACACTGTAGAATAACAGAGAAATTGTGTCCGATGTTCGTTAATTTCAGAGGTATTAGTGGGGTTATGTTAAGAGATATCTCAGAAGTGTTAGAAAGTGGGAACAATGAAGGCAATAGACCTAGGTCACAAGAAGAGATGAATGATTTTCCCTACAAGCATCTGATAGACAATTTTGGAAAGATAGGAACCAGATATGTTCTGAAAACAAGAACTACCCTTCCCAGTGTTTGGAGTAGAACTGTCTAGTGACCTTTTATTTTCGGTATAATCACATACTCCCCAGAGAGGCTGAGGATATTGCTTCTTTTTTGGAGAAATTTGTTGAATTGTAGGTATTAAAATTTGGTCTTTATTTCTATGTTTCTGGAGTAATTACTGCTGAAATATGCTATTGGTATATTCTCCAAAACTAGGATAGAGTTACAGTTTGCATCAGATCAGCTATGACATTTTCTTTGTCTTTTATTGCTGGATGGATTGCTGTCTTTTATTGCTGGATGGATCAGCTATGACAGTAGATAGATATTAAATAATTTGATTTTAAAAATTCAAAAATAGCTGCAATAGAAGAGAAGACCAAACAAAATGGGTCAGTCACATCTGCAATTATTTCATTCATTTTTGGGGGGAAAAAAAGAAGGGAATCTACCTAGGCATATTAGTTTTATCTATCCCCTTTCCTTGAGTCTAATCTTTTCATCTCCTCTTCTTCAATCTATCCTTTACTATTTCATTATTGTTCTACAAATTCTTTATTAGTTCTATTTTTAGTTGTAACTTTGAATTTAATGATTATAATATTTGAATATTTCTAATGTGAAATTGAGGTTGTCACAAAACAACAACAAATTTGTTGCAATCCTATTACTTTTGACTTTGTTGTGAATATGAACTGATATGATAAAGACCTTTAGATATGAACATATGATTAGTGTTTAAGTGCAATAAAGAAACTTCCTCAAATAGGTTGGAAAATGGTAAAAAACAATGCTATATGGGTCATAGACGCTTTCTTCCTCTTAATCACAAATGGAGGAATGATAAAAAGTCATTCGATGGTACCAAAGAGTGGAGATTACCTCCAAATACATTGTCAGGTGATGACATACTCGATCAAGTGGCTGATTTACATGGGCTACCTCTAACAAATGATCAAAAGAAGAAGATTAAGGTGTCACATGAGAGTAGAGGTGATAATTGGAATAAGAAAAGCATATTTTTTGATCTTCCATATTGGAAAATTCTATTGTTGCGGCATAATTTAGATGTGATGCATATTGAAAAGAATATATGTGATAATATAATGGGAACAATCTTAAATATCAAAGGTAAAACAAAAGATACCTTGAACAGTCGGTTGGATTTGCAAGCAATGAATATCAGGAAAGAATTACATCCAAAAATAAATGGAAATAAATATGAGTTACCAGCAGCATGTTTCACGTTATCTCCTGAAGAGAATCATAAGTTTTTAAAATTCTTGAAGGATTTGAAGGTTCCAGATGGATTTTCGTCGAATATTTCTCATTGTATCAATCTGAAAGATCACAAAATCTCTGGATTAAAAAGTCATGATTGTCATGTTCTTCTACAACATTTAATTCCACTTGCCATACGTAGTTTGCTTTGTAAAGAGGTGCGAGAGGCACTAATTAAGTTGTCGATATTTTTCAATTGACTTGGGGCAAAGTGTTTAAAACTTGAGGAGTTGGAACAATTAGATGCACAAATTCCTATAACTCAATGCAAGCTGGAGAAGATTTTTATTCCTGCTTTTTTTGATGTTATGGAGCACCTGCCAATTCATTTAGCTAATGAGGCTATGATTGCTGGACCTGTTCAATACAGATCAATGTATCCGATAGAGCGGTGGTTATATTTTTTGAAGCTATTTATTCGTAGCAGATCTTGCGTTGAAGGTTCTATTGCAGAGGGATACATAGCAAATGAATTTACCACTTTATGTTCAAGGTATTTGCATACAATGGAGACAAAATTTAATCGCCTTGAACGAAATTATGATGGGGGTGCTGTAGAATTTGATGGAGATTTAACGATTTTTTGTCAACCTGGAAAAGCTTTAAGAGGTGGCAAGCCACGTCGACTTGATATAAAAGAAAGGGAGCAAGCCCATATTTATATTTTGAAGAACTGTTATGAAGTTCAACCATTTCTCGAGTAAGTACTAATTTTTTCAAATAATTATCTTACAACTCCTCCAAAATAATTATTAGATCCTAATTATTTATTATCGTTTAATCTTCTGTAGAGAGTTTTCTCAAATTCCAGGTGATTCCTCTCAAAGGAATTCAGATAGGCAATTCATCAATTGGTTTAAAGAAAAGGTAAATACTAAACAAAACATATGATTTTCAAATCATATAAATAATATTTGTTAAATTATGTTCTTAATGATAATAGGTTGCAAGATTATACAAACATGACAAGAGTAAGAAGATGGCAGATTTTCTTGCATTGTCGCGTGGTCCCATGAAATATGTGACAAGTTTCAAAGGCTACATTATTAATGGATATAGATTTCATGTACAAGATTATGATAAAGGTTTGAAGACTCAAAATTGTGGAGTCGTTGTTGCTGGTGAGACGGATGAAGAAGATAGAATTATTGATTACTATGGAGAACTAACAGAGATTCTTGAGTTGCAATTTGTTGGGGGGAGAAGATTGGTTTTGTTTAGATGTATTTGGTTTGATGTGTATGACAAAGAAAGGGGAGTTAAAATAGATGAATATGATTTTGTAAGCGTTAATCCCCAATGATTTTTGAAAACCAATGAGCCTTTTATATTAGCCAATCAAGCATCACAAGTATTTTATGCTAGCGATCATTCTAATAAAGGGTGGAATGTGGTGCGAAAGGTTATGCCTCGTGATTCTTTTGATGATGTGCAAATTAATGATATTGATTCCGAGGATTTACTTGATTCAAGTGAAAGGAAAAGAAAAAAAACTCCTACAGGTTTGGAACTTTATGTAACTTTTGTGATGGTCTCGTAGCTTTGACTAGTAACATTTTAATTTTTGTTTATTTATTCTAGATATTTTTATATTTGTTGTATGTTAATATGCGTACTAAAAGATAATTAACTAAATGTGTTCTACTATTGAATTTTATGACAGGATGAGATGGATCCTTCAAACTTTAAGAAGTCTGAAATGGGATCAAGTTTAAACAACTTAAAGCAATCATACCTTCCACCCGGTGCCTTAGCTAGAGGACGAGGGAAAAGCTTCAAAAGTTTGGGATCTATAAGAGTAATTGCTGAAAAAAGACCCTTGATTGGTCCACCAGACATTATGCAAGAGACCCTGAGAAACACATCTGGTATTGTGTTTTATTTTCTCATGCTCTAACTTTATAGAATCTTGTATTGAGAAACATCAAAGAGGAATTTAGGTTGTTGCTTGTACTGATTAAAGATTTATAATTGGAAATAAAACAGGTTTAAATTCTGCATCATATGATAAGAATATCATAGCACAGAAGACTAATGTCATCCCTCTTCATTTTGATTCAATGGAAGATCACACTTTATCTCCTCATGAGGATTTTGAAGTAATGCAAAAGACAGGGAAAAGCAAACCAGGTTTCTAATCTTATTTTTTTTCTCAATCTATAATCTTTTTAGTGGACTGAACTTGTTTTAATGTTTTATTAGCAAATGAGCAAGCACAAAACTTCACATCTGTGAACTCTGTGAGAAAGTGTGTTGTAAAGAGAACTTTGAATGGCAAAAGAAAAGATTCTGAAACTGCAACTCACGAGCTGAATGAACTCTCACACAATAATAATCTTGTTCCCTCGTGGTCGAATCAAATGGAGGATGATCTTACCCTCCCTCGAGATGAAGTTGAAGTGGTGCAAGACCCCAGTAGAAGCAAAACAAGTAATTAGCTGATCTCTTAATTTGCATAAATTATACATTGTTTACATATTTAAAATTTTTATGTTTGACTTGTATCAAAATTTGTAGGTCCTTGTGAATTCAACAAGGTAAAAAAGGTTAGAGGACCAAATTTATGTAAAGTTGTTACAGGACTCAAACCTGGAGAAAAGCTTAGAGTCACTTTTTATCATAATCGAGTTGTTGGGGATCATCATGCTTTATTTTCAAGACACTTGGGTTTCTTAGTTCGTGATCGTAATATGTGTCCTTTGCGGGTACACTCATGGACAGACATCGAAGAAGCTAAATTGGAACACATGTGGGGAGCTGTCACTGTAAGTATTTTCCAGTAACCAACTATCTTTGCTATTTGCTCTGGCTGGCTGCTCTGGTTGTACATGTTTGTATCACTGGTTGTAAGCAACTATTTTTGCTACTGCTCTCTCTGGCTGCTTTGGCTGTACATGTGTGCAAAAGTACTCTTTTTATTTTGGAATTCACTCTCTTTTAGATGAATAACATGAGGTTACCAATGGATAAGATTGAAGTATCAACACGTCTAACTAGAGTTGAGATAGGTGGTTCATAGTTGTAGATCAATCATGGTTCCTTACTAGTGTTCATCATTTGTTTCAAGTTATTTGATTAGGTTTCTAGAGTGGGTCAAGCACACTCCCACGAGAGCATTGATGCAGCTGCTCAGTGCGAGTAGTTTTCCAGTAACCAACTATCTTTGCTTTTTGCTCTGGCTGGCTGCTCTGGCTGTACTGCTCTGGACCATTGGTTGTAAGCAACTATTTTTGCTACTGCTCTCTCTGGCTGCTCTGGCTGTACATGTGTGCAAAAGTACTTTTTTTATTTTGGAATTCACTCTCTTTTAGATGAATAACATGAGGTTACCAATGGATAAGATCGAAGTATCAACATGTCTAACTAGAGTTGAGATAGGTGGTTCATAGTTGTAGATCAAAAAGTCCCATAACAGTCTTTGCATGTATATCAAATTGGAAATCAGAAAACTGTTGAATATACAATCCAGAATTCTCACGAATATGGTTAATTACCTGACAAAGTTTGAGCTCCTTCTCAAGAACCATTGTGCTAATCCGGAATACGAAACCAAACATAGAGACTACTTAGAAGAATATTGGACTGAAAATATTAAGAAAAGCAAAGTCTTGAACTGAGTCTCTCTATTCAGGCTTTTCAATTCCAGGATGTGCAAATTCCTTGAGACCAACATTCCAGCTGAACTTTGAATCTGTGAAGGTAGGATGCAATGTTTTAATAGAAATGGTTCAAGAATTTATTAATGATCACTGTAATGGAACACTGCTATCTTATTCTACCTCCAAGCAATGACCTTGCAATTTCTCTAGATGCAGCTAGTTGCAAGGGAAGTTGGAATTTGAATGTTGGATCTTCAGATGCCCTTGGAACTTGAATGTATGTAGTAGTATTTGTTACTACACCATAACTTATAACTGTGGCATTTCAAAGCTCCAGGGGTTCGCATTGGATCACTGAGAAGCCAATTGTTCAAATCTTCTTTTGTGCCAAATTAAATGACTTGACCTGAAAAATAAAAACATTAAGGGGTGCCATATACCTGATGAACAACTTGAAGATAAAAGAGCTAACAACTTGTATATAGCTCAAAGTGTTACAGGTTGACTAGTTAAAGCTCAAAGTGTTACAGGTAGTGCTCTGTTGTTTGTCTATTACTTACAATTATCTCTCTGTTTTTGTCCATAATCTACAATTGTTCCTCTGCTTTTGGACCATCCCTTCAAGTGTATAAATAATGTTCTAATTACTATTTAAAAACCTTGCTGACTGCACATTATTTTTCAGCTTTCTTTTAAAATTGTGAGTCTCTTATTCAGTGACATTTGTAAAATATATCAGGAAAAATTTGATAGTGATGACATGAATAGTCATAAAGAAGATGTGTTGAAACATATGAGAAGGTTATGGAATAATTGGAGAGGATCGCTACACATGAAAGCAAAGTCTAAACCACTGCAAGAGGTTCTAAAAGATGTGCCTCCAGGGGTCGATAAAAGTGATTGGGAATGGTTGGTCAAAGAGCATTTTTTATCTGAAAAATTTAAGGTAAGATACTTATTATCAACTAGTCATGTCAATTATCTATCATAATTTTGCTAATGTGTTGTTTATATAGGAAACAAGCATGTGAAACGCAATGAATAGGTCTAAGTTGAGTATGCCTCATCGTACGAGTAGCAAACCAATTAGAGAGATAATTTATGAATTGGTACATATGTGATTTTTTTAATTTAGTTAAGAGAACTCCCCTTCATTTCAAATATATGACTATTTTTTTAATTTTGAAGGGAGGTAAGCATGGTAATCCACCAGACATGGCGACTATCTTCTTTGAGACTCGTAAGAAGGACAACAAACTTCTTGAACCTGAAACCAATCAAAAATATGTATGTTCATTTAAAAAAATTATTTCACATACTTTTACTTAATATATTGCATTATCTATAAATGTGTTGTATTTTATAGGTAGAAATTCAAGATGTACTACAAGCTGAGCCATCTCTTACTAATATTGAGGTAGTAGAGAGATGCTTTGGACCTCAGAAAAAGAGTCATGTGATTGGATTTGGTGGTGGAATAACTAGTAAGGACTTGAAAGGTGGTAGCTCCGCAAAGAGTGCACTGTTAGAAGAGCTAAATGTGAGTAGAAAGGAAAAGGCTGCACTACTAGAAGAATTAAATGCAAGTCAAAAAGAAAATGAATCCATGAAAAAACGCATGGATATCATAGAAAAGAAATGTGAAATGTTTGAAAGTACAATGTTCAGAGACCCTTCATCAACCTCGCCATCATGTGAACAAAATACTGATTGAATTACATTACAGGTTAGTAATATTTCTACTACTCGTTTGCCTCGAAATATTCCTTGTATATCATGTTCCTTGTTTTTCTTTTTTTTTTTTCCAAAATAAAATGAATAGATGAACTGAGATTTCGAAAATAGATACAAGATAGAAGGTGAAAGGAATGGCATCAAATTAGATAGAAACATACACTCAAATGAGAAATCTTGGAAGCAATTAGCACTGGAAACTCCACATTATTGTTGTTGCCTGAGTTAATTTTTTCAGCAGCACATTGTTGCCTGAATCAAGTTTTCCCCATTTCTGTTGTTGGCTGAATCAAGTTTTTTTGTTCCTTTGCATAGTATACGTTTCTCTTTTGTTTTTTTATCATAGTAAATCATCAATTGTGTCTGTGCAACATATCAATTGAACTATTCAATTTATGTAAACTTTTATCCTTGCAACAGGTGATCAAGAATTGAAAGTTACGATGGATCTTCAAGTGGGGAACTAGTTGAATTAATTAAAATAATTGAAGATGTTAGCAGATGATGAGTTGAAGTGCAGAAATTAATTAAATTTGTTTTACTTATTAATTATCTAGGCTATGTGCTTACAAATATTAACTACCATCTCGACATATATATTCTGGATTATTATTTTTATTCTTGTTGGATTTCTAAAACATCTTTGTTCTTAGTAATGGATTGCGTACAATGCTTAAATTATTATGAACAATTTATTATACTATTTTATGAGTTTGAAATATTTGTTTAAATACATATGAAATAATTACTTTTATTTGTCAATTATGAAAGGGAAAAAATGTTACTTTTTATATAATAATATTTATTTTTAAAAAATCATCAACAAATTAAGAAAAAATTGGTTGTTAAAAATTATTGATGTTACATAATATTAATGACCGAATTTTGGTCACTAAAAGAGCTTATAATATCACTTTTTGAAGTTATCTAGCGACCAAGATAAAACTTAACGATGGGAAAATGTGATCGCAAAAAGAGATCTAACGACTAAAGTTTTTGTCGTCACTAATGATTTACTAACGACGGGATTAGAATTTGGTCGCCTACTTTTAACGTCGGGGCTACTAACGACGGGCGACGACCAAATTTTTTCCAGTCGTAAATGATCATTAACGACTGGATTGTCACTTTTAGCGACTAAATTTCCTTTCGCTAAAGGCTCATTCTCTTGTAGTGTTATAAAATGAAATGTGAAACATTTTATCTGCACTCAAGATAAACGTGGAGGACATGCAGCACACTACTGATTAAAAAAACAAAATTGACAGATAAAAATAATTTTAAAAAATGGACCAATATTTATTTAATTTTTTTAAAAAAATAAAACAAGGAAGTATGCATTTGAATTAATTGGACTTCAACGAAGATTCTGAATCTCGGATGAATAATTAAAAAAATGTGTACTCTTATGACAATATTAAGAATTTTCAAACATTTATAGTATTCAATTTAGTAATGTTGACGTGACATATACGTGCAACGCACGTACACTAAATAAGTCTAACTAAAAAATAAATGACTTGTAACATGAAATATCAAGTTAATGACAAAAAACAAATTAAACTAAAAATATAACATAAATTTTAAATTCAAAATAAAAAAAGTAACATCACATTCTTATGCCAAATTTCAATATAACATTTATAAATATGATCTAAAAAAATATGTATATTTATAACTTTATCCAACAATGAATTCAACTTTACTTTAAATTAGAATGCTAATAAAAGCATGCTAATGTAAAAAATAAATACAAAATAAATAAATAAATAAATAAAAAAGATAGTATAAAAAATTACATGGAATCACATGGTATATAAAGGTTCACAGTGAGAATAAAATAAAAATAAAGCTACTTACCAAAGATAAGTTGCTTAGGGGTATTTTTAACACTGTCAATAGTTTTGGGAATGAAATAATAATTCGTGCCAAGTTTAGAGATGTTTTTGATATTTTTCTCTTCTTTCCTTTCAAGTGTCAAATTAATAATAATATTAGTTGCACGACTTTTAATGATTTATATAAAAAAATCCTTATGTATTATACGAAATAAATTATTGAAATTGAAAGTACTCTTCAAATTTGCTTTTTATTGAAAATGAGACAATGTTCGCGAAGTTCTAATGAAAAGAAAACCCCAGTTGGACTATACGACCATGAATATATGATTCTCCAAAAACGTATTGACTATCATAAGACCAAAGTTAACTATGAATTTATGTTTGATACTATGGATGATGGTATTTTGTGTAGTCATACTATCTCATCAATTTTGTATAGGCTTAACTCATCAACAAACACCAAAACTTGTCCTCATTTTTCACATAACACCTAAACTAACATTTGTTCCAAATAGACATCTCAACCAGCCAAGATTTCAAACCCTTAAACATTTTTTTCCTACCTGGCTTTGTGGAATAGGCGCGTGTTTATAATCGCAGACAGCTGTAAAAATTGTCCATTCAACATCATCCACGTGTGCTCCAAGTGGGTTAATACTTCCACATCCGGTAACAAGGGCCAAATCACATGAAATAAGATGACATTGTATGGTATGGTGCGGTTTTTGAAACTTTCATTTGATAATTCGGATTGTAAAAAATCTACAACCCCCCCCCCCCCCCCCACATCCATCTTTACTTGTCCACTATACTATTTTGGGATGTTCAATAATATTTTTTCATTTTATGGAATCAAGAGATAATTTTATACTCAGTTCCTAATTTACCTTTATCATCAATTATGATAATTTCTCTATGATATTTTTCAAGACAATATATTTATTATTTTCAAAGGGTGATTCGATAAAATTATAATTTTTATTTACTACTTCTTAATCCATATGTCAAGTCAATAAGAAATAAGTACAGATATGCAAAAGAGTATATCACTTATCTATACTATATTAAAAGCGTGAAGGCTCTTAGAAATGTTATTTTAACTTTTTGCCCTTTATTAAAATACTATGCTTTAGACAAAATCATCTTTTCACTATTTTTTTTAATTTATTATTTTATCTTCTATTTATGTAATTTAAGAATCACTTTTGGATTAGCATTTCTTGATATTTAGAATTCACTTTTGATTTATGACTATTCTATATAATAATTGTCTAGGCTATGAAGGAAAATAAAGAAAAAATATTATTTTTTCACTTTTTATATTTAGGAGTCTATTTTGACATTAAATCGATATTTATTCAACTCTAAATTATTACTTTATGTATTTATAAACTATTAACATATCTATATTATTATAAGTAATTGAATTGATCTTCTCATACTTGTCGGTTCATAATAGATTAAACTATTGTATTAAACTAATAATATTTACTTAATTTTGATATATGAATATAGGATATATAAATAACGAGTACTATTTATATATAATTTTTAACTTGACAAGATATACACGTGCAAAGCACGTACATTAAACTAGTTATATCAAAAGGGTGAATTTAAATATTGTTTCATCGTATCAAATAAATCATTATATCATATCATTATCTTTATTTTTTGGTATCTCTATTTATTGTTTGAATTATATTTTTGGGGTTGATTTTTAAATGAAGAAGAGAACCCAGTTTAATTCTTCTGGTTCAATTCTAAATTGAATGGACCAAGCAACAAAAGGAGATACTCCAATGTCAATTGATCCATCTTCTGCAAGTACAAGTTTGTGAACAACCCAAAACCCCAACCACGCTCCAGCAATCACGAGGAAAAGCAGCAGAAATACTGCCAGCTGCAACAAAAAAAGTCCTTGTCATCTAAAATTTCCTGGGAGGTAGATGCTAATGCAGAAACCAATCAGATTGAACGTATGAAAATTCAGTCATCTTCGTGAAATAACAGCAGCACTTTTCTAGATAGATTGGTATCTTTATTTATTGTTTGAATTATATTTTTTTGATAGATTGGTATCTTTATTTATTGTTGGTACCACTTTTTTGTTTTTCTTCAAGAAAGAGGAAGTCTTTATTCCAATTTGGAAAATTTTTTCTTGTTCCTTGTATGCGGTGTTGGTGTTTTTTTGTTATTGTTATGCTGCTATGTTTTGCTTATACCAAAAGAATTAACTGAATTAGGATGACCAGAGGTGGGACTTTTGGTTGTGAATACAGTTGAGGTACATCATAAAGTTTATACCATCTCCTGCTGCTATATCCTTGTTCCATTATTTCTTGAAGAATTAGGACTGTCTTAGTTTTAATTTGGGAGAGATGTATTGAGTGTAAGTGAAGGAGAAATGGGAAATGGGGGAGGGGATAGGGGATTATAAGGTGAAAAATCAAGCTCATCCCAAAATTCGACTAACCAATCAATTGAGCTATTAAGATTCATCTGGGGAGAAAGTTGTTGTTCTACTCAAGGTTCTTCCCCTTTTTTTATGTGTTGGAAGTGATTTTGTTGTTGTTATGATGTTATGTTTGTTTCAGTTTTAGATTAAGAGCTAGGATGATCAAAGGTGGAACTTTTAGGATGTATATAGTGTTTTAGACTTTATTTGAGGTACTTTTTAGTTTATGCATTTGTGATGTATGTTAAAGTTGCTAGGATAAACAACCCGATGAGAGTACTGGTCCTTTAAGGTTTTAATATACTGCATCTATTTAAGTGAAAATAGTCAAGACTTTCTTAACTATGCCAAATATTAGGAGGAGGAGGCGATATTGGAGTCAAAAACAAAGTCAACAACCTTATGGTGCTTCAATTCATTATATATGCATATGCATTCCAGATTGGTTTTACTCCTGAAACTAAATATTGGGTTCACATGTCATTTGTCTCTAATGGATCAAATGTTGAAAATGGGAAATCCAAATGCACATGTAGATAGCTTAAGGAAAATTAGACTTTTATGTTCTTTTGAAATTCTTTTTTCTGCACATTCTTTCACTTTATGTATGATGAGTTTATTTCTTTCAGATTGCTTTGGGAAGGTAATTGGATCCATTTGATCTTTGGATCCTTCTTTGGTGGAAATCCATTTGGAGGTTAGATCTAATGACAAAAATTTTGCAAATTTGATTTGCAATCTCCAGTTACATCAGCACCTTGAATTTGAGGGGTTTGTTGAAAGACACTTGCATGTATTCCTTCTATAATATTTATTTTTGTAAGTGTTATGTTTTGCAGTTGATTATGGATAAAAGTTGGATGCATGAAGCAAAATTCTCTAAAAGATATGTTGAGGGTGTCCAATCTTTTATGCAACTTGTTTGGTCTCACTTTGATCGAAATTTTAAAGTTCGATGCCCATGTCAAGATTGTTTAAATGTATATTTTCAAACATAAGAAATTGTGTATGACCACCTATTGATCAAGGGAATTATGGAAAGTTACGTGCAATGGATATTCCATGGAGAACAATCACAAATGAGATATAACAATGAAGCAATTAACAATGAAGATAAAAATGAAGAGCTTGACAATGATGATGGAATTCAAACCATGTTAGAAGAGGTCAGTAGAAGATCATTTGCCAATTTTTCAGAGGAAACAAAAACTGATAATAATGTGTGTTGTAATATGAGTGAGAAGGAAGCTAAAAAGTTGGACAAATTGCTAGAAGAAGTTGAACATGAATTATATCTGGGATGTAAGAAATTCTCAAAGCTTTCATTTCTTGTGAAGTTGCTACACTTGAAAGTGTACAATCAATGGAGTAATAAATCATTTGATATGTTGCTAGAGTTACTAAAAGAGGCATTTTCTATTGGTGAAACACTTCCTAAGTCATATTATGATGCTAAAAACATGTTGCAAGGTCTGGGATTAGGATACATTTCGATTCATGCTTGCAAAAATGATTGTGTGTTATACTGGGCTGAACATAAAAGTAGACAAGATTGTCCACATTGTGGTACTTCGAGGTGGAAAATTAATAATAATGGAAAAAAACAAAAAAATTCCTCATAAAGTCTTGCGATATTTTCCATTGAAGCGGAGACTTCAAAGGTTATTTATGTCTAGTAAAACAAGTGGAGACATGAGGATGCATAAAGAAAAACATCTTGATGAGTCAAATGTGTTAAGGCATCCGGTAAATTCTAAAGCATGGAAAGAGTTTGGCTACAATCACTAGTGGTTTGCACAAGAACCTCATAATATTAGAGTCGGTCTTACAACAAATGGTTTTAACAGATTTGGAAACATGAGCATATCGTATAATATGTGGCCTGTCATTCTCACTCCTTATAATCTTCCTCCTTGGAAATGTTTTAAGGACCCATTTATGATAATGTCATTGCTTATTCCTAGTCCTCAAGCACCAGGAAAGGATACTGATGTTTATTTATGTCCTTTGATTGATGAGCTGAAAGAGTTATGGAGTGATGGTGTAGAGACATTTGATGCATCAACTAGGAAGAACTTCAATATGCATGCCGCTGTTTTGTGGACTATAAATGACTTTCCAGTATATGGTAAGTTCCTTAATTACTTACTTTTTTTAATTGTCTGATAATTTATACTATTTGTGTGGAGAACTTGCAGAACCGAATTTTGAGTTAAAATGGAGATTTTAGGTCCAAAGTTACTTTTTTAGTTCTTTAAAGTAGGAAATTTGAGTTTTCCGGTCATTTTGAGTTCTGAGAGCCGGAATTCAATTCTGTCAATTCCATCAGCTCTGAAATACCGAATCTGGTCCAGGAGAACTTGCAGAATTGAATTTGGAGTAAAAATGGAGACTTTAGGTCAAAAGTTGCATTTCTAGTTCTTTAAAGTTGAAAATTTGATTTTTCTAACAGTTTTGAGTTCTAAGCGTCGAAATTTGATTTTGTCAATTCCATGAGCTTCGGAATGTCGAATCTAGTCTAGGAGAACTTGTCAAACTGAATATAGAGATTTTAGGTCCAAAGTTGCATTTTTAGTTCTTTAAAGTTGGAAAATACGAGATTTCTAGCCATTTAGAGTTCTGAGGGTCAAAATTTGATTTTATCGATTCGATCACCTTTGGAATACCAAATCTCGTCCAAGAGAACTTGCAGAACCGAATTTGGAGTAAAAATGGAGACTTTAGGTCAAAAGTTGCATTTTTAGTTCTTTAAAATTGGAAATTTGATTTTTCTAGCCATTTTGAGTTCTGAGCATTGGAATTCAATTTTGTCAATTCCATCAGCTCTGGAATGTCGAATCTGGTATAGGAGAACTTGCAAAACTGAATTTGGAGTAAGAATGGAGATTTTAGGACAAAAGTTGCATTTTAAGTTCTTTAAAGTTGGAAAATTTGAGTTTTTTCTAGTCGTTTTGAGTTTTGAGCATCGGAATTTGATTCGGTTAAATCCATTAGCTCCGGAATACTGAATCTGGTCTAGGAGAGCTTCATAACTAAATTTGGAGTTTAAATGGAGAATTTAGGTCCAAAGTTGCATTTTTAGTTCTTTAAAGCTGGAAATTTTATTTTTCTAGCCATTTTGAGTTCTGAAAGTTGGAATTCGATTTTGTCTATTCCATCAGCACTGGAATGCCGAATCTGGTGTAGGAGAACTTGTAGAACTGAATTTGAAATAAAAATGGAGATTTTAGGTGCAAAGTTGCATTTTTAGTTCTTTAAAGTTGGAAAACTTGAGTTTTCTAGCCGTTTTAAGTTCTGAGTATCGAAATTCGATTTTGTCGAATCCATCAGATCTGAAATGCCGAATTCGGTCTTGAGAACTTACAAAACTTAATATGGAGTTAAAATAGAGATTTTAGGTCCAAAGTTGCATTTTTAGTTCTTTAAAGTTGGAAATTTGATTTTTCTAGCTGTTTTGAGCCCCGAAATTCGATTCTATCAATTCCATCAGCTCCAGAATGCCGAATCTTGTCTAAGAGAACCTGCAGAATCGAATTTGGAGTTAAAATGGAGATTTTAGGTCCAAAGTTGTTGTTTTAGTTCTTTAAAGTTGGAAATTTTATTTTTCTAGCCGTTTTGAATTCTGAGCGTCAAAATTTGATTCTATCAATTCCATCAGCTCTGGAATGCCGAATCTGGTGTAGGAGAACCTGCAGTACCGAATTTGGAGTAAAAATGGAGATTTAGTTTCAAAGTTGCATTTTTAGTTCTTTAAAGTTGAAAAACTTGAGTTTTTTTAGCTCGTTTTGAGTTCTGAGGATCAAAATTTAGTTCTGTCGAATCCATCAGCTTTAGAATGCCGAATTTGGCCTAGGAAAACTTGCAGAACTGAATTTGGAGTTAGAATGGAGATTTTAGGTCCAAAGTTGCATTTTTAGTTCTTTAAAGTTGGAAATTTGATTTGTCTAACCGTTTTGAGTTCTGAGCGTCGGAATTCGATTCTATCCATTCCATCATCTCCGAAATGCCTAATTTGATCTAGGAGAACTTGCATAACTGAATTTGGAGTACAAATGGAAATTTTAGGTCAAAAGTTCCTTTTTTTAGTTCTTTAAAGTTGGAAATTTGAGTTTTCTAGTTATTTTGAGTTTTGAGCGTAGGAATGTGATTATGCCTATTGCATCAGCTACAGAATGTTGAATCTGGTCTAGGAGAACTTGCAGAACCGAGTTTGGAGTAAAAATGGAGATTTTAGGTCCAAAGTTGCATTTTTAGTTCTTTAAAGTTTGAAACTTGAGTTTTCTGGCCGTTTTGAATTCTGAGCATCGGAATTCGGTTTTGTCATTTTCATAGGCTCTAGAATGTCGAATCTGATCTAGAATAACTTACAGAACTTAATTTGGAGTTAAAATAGAGATTTTAGGTCGAAAGTTGCATTTTTAGTTCTTTAAAGTTGGAAATTTGATTTTTCTAGCTGTTTTGAGTTTTAAGCCCCAAAATTCAATTCTGTCAATTCCATCAGCTCCGGAATGCCGAATCTGGTCTAAGAGAACCTGCAGAATCGAATTTGGAGTTAAAATGGAGATTTTAGGTCCAAAGTTGTTGTTTTAGTTCTTTAAAGTTGAAAATTTTATTTTTCTAGCTGTTTTGAGTAATGAACATCGGAATTTGATTCTGTCAATTCCGCCGGCTCTGGAATGCCGAATCTGGTGTAGGAGAACTTGCAGAACTGAATTTGGAGTAAAAATGAAGATTTAGTTCCAAAGTTGCATTTTTAGTTCTTTAAAGTTGGAAAACTTGAGTCGTTTTAGTCATTTTGAGTTCTGAGGATCGGAATTCAGTTCTGCCAAATCCATTAGCTCCGGAATGCCGAATCTGGCCTAGAAGAACTTACATAACTGAATTTGGAGTAAAAATGGAGATTTAGTTCCAAAGTTGCATTTTTAGTTCTTTAAAGTTGAAAAACTTGAGTTTTTTAGCCGTTTTGAGTTCTGAGGATCGAAATTTAGTTCTGTCAAATCCATCAGCTTTGAAATGCCGAATCTGGCCTAGGAGAACTTGCAGAACTGAATTTGGAGTAAAAATGGAGATTTTATGTCAAAAGGTGCTTTTTTAGTTCGTTAAAGTTGGAAATTTGAGTTTTCTGGCTGTTTTGATTTCTGAGCGTCGAAATTCGATTATGTCAATTCCATCAGCTCCGGAATGCTGAATCTGGTCTAGGAGAACTTGCAGAACCGAGTTTGGAGTAAAAATGGAGATTTTAGATCCAAAGTTGCATTTTTAGTTCTTTAAAGTTGGAAAACTTGATTTTTCTGGCCGTTTTGAATTCTGAGTGTCAGAATTTGATTATATCGATTCCATAAGCTCTGGAATGTCGAATATGTTCTAGGAGAATCTGCAAAATCGAATTTGGAGTTGAAATGGAGGTTTTAGGTCCATAGTAGCTTTTTTAGTTCTTTAAAGTTGAAAATTTGATTTTTCTAGCCGTTTTGAGTTCTAGGCGTCGGAATTCGATTCTGTCAATTCCATCAGCTCTAGAATGCCAAATTTGGTGTAGGAGAACTTGTAGAACTGAATTTGGAGTAAAAATAGATATTTTAGGTCCAAAATTACATTTTTAGTTCTTTAAAGTTGGAAAACTTGAGTTTTCTAGCCGCAAAATTTGAATCTGTCAAATCCAATAGCTCTGGAATGCCAATTCTGGTCTGGGAGAACTTGCAGAATTGAATTTGGAGTTGAAATGGAGATTTTAGGTCCAAAGTTGCATTTTTAGTTCTTTAAAGTTGAAAATTTGATTTTTCTAGCCGTTTTGAGTTATGAGAGTCGAAATTCGATTCTGTAAATTCCATCAGCTCAGGAATACCGAATTTGGTCAAGGAGAACTTACATAATCGAATTTAAAGTAAAAATGAAGACTTTAGGTCAAAAGTTTCATTTTTAGTTCTTTAAAGTTGGAAATTTGATTTTTCTAACCATTTTGAGTTCTGAGCGTCGAAATTCGAATATGTCAAATCCATCTGCTTCAGAATGTCGAATCTGGTCTAGGAGAACTTGCTAAATTGAATTTAGAGTTAAATTGGAGATTTTAGGTCCAAAGTTGCTTTTTTAGTTCTTTAAAATTGGAAAACTTGAGTTTTCTAGCCGTTTGAGGTTTGAGCATCGGAATTTGGTTTTTTCAAATCCATCAACTCTGGAATGCAGAATCGGGGCTAGCAGAACTTGGAGAGCTGAATTTGGAGTTAAAATGGAGATTTTAGGTCCAAAGTTGCATTTTTAGTTCTTTAAAGTTGAAAAACTTGAGTTTTCTGGCCGTTTTAAATTCTGAGCGTCGGAATTCGATTCTGTCAATTCCATAAGTCTTGGAATGTCAAATCTGTTCTAGGAGAATCTGCGGAACCGAATTTTGAGTCAAAATGGAGATTTTAGGTCCAAAGTGGCTTTTTTAGTTCTTTAAAGCTTGAAATTTGATTTTTCTAACCGTTTGGAGTTCAGAGCGTCGGAATTCAATTTTGTCAATTCTATCATCTCTAGAATGCCGAATCTGGTGTAGGAGAACTTGCAGAACTGAATTTGGAGTAAAAATGGATATTCTAGGTCCAAAATTGCATTTTTAGTTCTTTAAAGTTGGAAAACTTGAGTTTTCAAGCCATTTTTAGTTCTGAGCATCGAAATTCGATTCTGTCGAATCCATCAGCTCCATGCCGAATCTGGTCTAGGAAAACTTGCAGAATTGAATTTGGAGTTGAAATGGAGATTTTAGGTCCAAAGTTGCATTTTTAGTTCTTTAAAGTTGGAAATTTGATTTTTCTAGCCATTTTGACTTCTGAGAGTCGAAATTCGATTCTGTAAATTCCATCAGCTCAGGAATACCGAATTTGGTCAAGGAGAACTTACATAATCGAATTTAGAGTAAAAATGAAGACTTTAGGTCAAAAGTTTCATTTTTTAGTTCTTTAAAGTTGGAAATTTGATTTTTCTAATATTTTAAGTTCTGAGCGTCGAAATTCGAATATATCAATTCCATCTGCTTCAGAATGCCAAATATGGTCTAGGAGAACTTGTCAAATTAAATTTAGAGTTAAATTGGAGATTTTAGGTCCAAAGTTGCTTTTTAGTTCTTTAAAGTTGGAAAACTTGAGTTTTCTAGCCGTTTGAGGTTTGAGCATCGGAATTTGGTTTTTTCAAATCCATCAACTCTGGAATGCAGAATCGGGGCTAGCAGAACTTGGAGAGCTGAATTTGGAGTTAAAATGGAGATTTTAGGTCCAAAGTTGCATTTTTAGTTCTTTAAAGTTAAAAAACTTGAGTTTTCTGGCCGTTTTAAATTCTGAGCGTCGGAATTCGATTCTGTCAATTCCATAAGTTTTGGAATGTCAAATCTGTTCTAGGAGAATCTGCGGAACCGAATTTTGAGTCAAAATGGAGATTTTAGGTCCAAAGTGGCTTTTTTAGTTCTTTAAAGCTTGAAATTTGATTTTTCTAACCGTTTGGAGTTCAGAGCGTCGGAATTCAATTTTGTCAATTCTATCAGCTCTAGAATGCCGAATCTGGTGTAGGAGAACTTGCAGAACTGAATTTGGAGTAAAAATGGATATTCTAGGTCCAAAATTGCATTTTTAGTTCTTTAAAGTTGGAAAACTTGAGTTTTCAAGCCATTTTTAGTTCTGAGCATCGAAATTCGATTCTGTCGAATCCATCAGCTCCATGCCGAATCTGGTCTAGGAAAACTTGCAGAACTGAATTTGGAGTTGAAATGGAGATTTTAGGTCCAAAGTTGCATTTTTAGTTCTTTAAAGTTGGAAATTTGATTTTTCTAGCCATTTTGACTTCTGAGAGTCGAAATTCGATTCTGTAAATTCCATCAGCTCAGGAATACCGAATTTGGTCAAGGAGAACTTACATAATCGAATTTAGAGTAAAAATGAAGACTTTAGGTCAAAAGTTTCATTTTTTAGTTCTTTAAAGTTGGAAATTTGATTTTTCTAATATTTTAAGTTCTGAGCGTCGAAATTCGAATATATCAATTCCATCTGCTTCAGAATGCCAAATATAGTCTAGGAGAACTTGTCAAATTAAATTTAGAGTTAAATTGGAGATTTTAGGTCCAAAGTTGCTTTTTAGTTCTTTAAAGTTGGAAAACTTGAGTTTACTTGCCGTTTTGAAGTTTGAGCATCAGAATACGATTCCTTCAAATCCATCAGCTCTGGAATGCCGAATCTGGTCTAGGAGATCTTGGAGAGCTGAATTTGGAGTTAAACTGGAGATTTTAAGTTCAAAGTTGCATTTTTAATTCTTTAAAGTTGGAAAACTTGAGTTTTCTGGCCGTTTTGAATTCTGAGCGTCGAAATTCAATTATGTCAATTCCATAAGCTCTGGAATGTCGAATCTGTTCTAGGAGAATCGACAGAATCGAATTTGGAGTTCAAATGGAGATTTTAGGTCCAAAGTAGCTTTTTCAGTTCTTTAAAGTTGGAAATTTGATTTTTCTAGCCGTTTTGAGTTCTGAGCGTTAGAATTCGATTATATCAATTCCATCAGCTCTAGAATGTTGAATCTGGTTTAGGAGAACTTGCAGAACTGAATTTGGAGTAAAAATGGATATTTTAGGTCCAACATTGCATTTTTAGTTCGTTAAAGTTGGAAAACTTGAGTTTTCTAGCCATTTTTAGTTCTGAGCATCAAAATTCAATTCTGTCCAATCCATCAGCTCCGGAATGCCCAATCTTATCTAGGAGAACTTGCAGAACTGAATTTGGAGTTAAAATGGAGATTTTAGGTCCAAAGTTGCATTTTTAGTTCTTTAAAGTTGGAAATTTGATTTTTCTAGTTTTTTTGAGGTCTGGAGTCGAAATTCGATTCTGTAAATTCTATTAGCTCAGGCATACCGAATCTGGTCAAGGAGAACTTACATAATCGAATTTAGATTAAGAATGAAGACTTTAGGTCAAAAGTTTCATTTCTACTTTTTTAAAGTTTGAAATGTGAGTTTTCTAGCCGTTTTGAGTTCTGAGAGTCAGAATTCTGTAAATTCCATCAGCTCAGGAATACTGAATCTGGTCAAGGAGAACTTCGATAATCGAATCTAGAGTAAAAATGAAGACTTTAGGTCAAAAGTTTCATTTTTAGTTTTCTAAAGTTGGAAATTTGATTCTTCTAACCGTTTTGAGTTTTGAGCATCGGAATTCGAATATGTCAATTCCATCTGCTCCAGCATGCTGAAACTGGTCTAGGAGAACTTGCCAAATTGAATGTGGAGTTAAGTTTGACATTTTAGGTCCAAAGTTGCTTTTTTAGTTCTTTAAAGTTGGAAAACTTGAGTTTTCTAGCCGTTTTGAGTTTTGAGCATCAGAATTTGATTCTGTCGAATCCATCAGCTCTGGGATGCCGAATCTGGTCTAGGAGAACTTGGAGAACTGAATTTGGAGTTGAAATGAAGATTTTAGGTCCAAAGTTGCATTTTTAGTTCTTTAAATTTGAAAATTTGATTTTTCTAACCATTTTGAGTTCTGAGCGTTGGAATTTGATTTTGTCAATTACATCAGCTCCGGAATGCCAAATTTGGTCTAGGAGAATTCGTCAAACTGAATTTGGAGTTAAATTGGAGATTTTAGGTCTAAAGTTGCTTTTTTTGTTCTTTAAAAATGGAAAATACGAGTTTTCTAGCCATTTTGAGTTCTGAGCGTCAGAACTTGATTCTGTCAACTCCATTAGCTCTGGAATATGAATCTGGTCTAGGAGAACTTGCAGAAGTGAATTTGGATTAAAAATTGAGATTTTAGGTCCAAAGTGGCATTTTTAGTTTTTTAAAGTTGGAAAACTTGAGTTTTCTAGATGTTTTGAGTTTTGAGCGTCGGAATTTGATTTTGTCAATCCCATCAGCTCTGGAATCTCGAATCTATTCTAGCAGAATCTGCAGAACCGAATTTGAAGTTAAAATGGAGATTTTAGGTCAAAAGTTGCTTTTTAGTTCTTTACGGTTGGAAATTTAATTTTTCTAGCCGTTTTGAGTTCTGAGCGTCGGAACTCGATTCTATCAATTCCATCAGCTCTGGAATGCCGAATCTAGTGTATAAGAACTTGCAGAACTGAATTTGGAGTTAAAATGGAGATTTTAGGTCCAAACTTGCATTTTTAGTTCTTTAAAGTTGGAAAAGTTGAGTTTTCTAGCCGTTTTGAGTTCTGAGCATCAAAATTTGGTTCTGTCGAATCCATCAGCTCTGGAATGCCGAATCTAGTCTAGGAGAACTTGCAGAACTGAATTTGGATTTAAAATGGAGATTTTAGGTCCAAAGTTGCATTTTTAGTTCTTTAAAGTTGGAAATTTGTTTTTTCTACCCATTTAGAGCGTCAAAATTCGATTCTGTCAATTCCATCAGCTTCGGAATGCCGAATCTGGTCCAGGAGAACTTGCAGAACCGAATTTGGAGTAAAAGTGGAGGCTTTAGGTCAAAAGTTGCCTTTTTGCCTTTTTAGTTCTTTAAAGTTGGAAATGTGATTTTTCTAGCCATTTTGAGTTCTGAGCGTCGGAATTCAATTCTATCAATTTCATCAGCTCTGGAATGCCGAATCTGGTGTGGAAGAACTTGCAGAACTGAATTTGGAGATAAAATGGAGATTTTAGGGCCAAAGTTACATTTTTAGTTCTTTAAAGTTGGAAAATTTGAGTTTTCTAGCCGTTTTGATTTCTGAGCATCGGTATTCGGTTCTGTCGAATCCATCAGCTCTAGAATGCCGAATTTGGTGTAGGAGAACTTGTAGAACTGAATTTGGAGTTAAAATGGAGATTTTAGGTCCAAAGTTGCATTTTTAGTTCTTTAAAGTTGGAAATTTGATTTTTCTAGCTGTTTTGAGTTTTGAGAGTCGGAATTCAATTCTGTCAATTCCATTAGACACTTCCGTTAATGTAACAAACCAGTTAACATTATACAATTGAATTCTAAAACAAAGTAAAATAAGAGAGTTTCAAGAATTCGACCAGACAACCCTACAATTAAGCTCAATCAATCTACTAATGACCATAAAAACATAGCCAACTTCTTTGGAAATCTTTTGACTATTAATATCTGCATCACATATCTTAGAAAGCAGATAGAATCTGTAAAGAGTCACGAAAATCTTCACTAAAAGCTTCTCCTTTTTGAAAAAGAATGCTACTTCATTTTGAAAACAATAGAATAACAAGAGTGGACATATGACTGTGAATAGTCAAATAATCCTTACTAATGAGACACAAATTTCAGAATAGCTTGATGAATAATTGAGAGAGAATTAGACTTGAATGCAAATCCTTCAAAGTCCCAAGATCTCAATATCAACACCAGGTTAAACACTATCTATAAAGAATATATGTCGGCCTAGACCAGGAATAATGTACATATTTCCAGGAAAGTTCATTGAGTATAGGCTTCAGTGAGTATCAAAGGTTTGTCGATCCCTTGAGCTAATAGTTGTAGTGCATCCCATAAAGGTTTTATTTTTCTAAAGTGTTGAATCCATAAGTCGAGGGGGTTGTTGATTGAGTTTTCGAGCTCTTTCCGATGCCTTTATTGATCTCTTAAGGAGGATCAGTTTCTTCAGCTTGCTCCAGTTCTTGGAGTTTGGTGGATCAAATTTACTTTCAGTGATAGAATTATAAGCAGTAAGTTCCTTTGTTTCTTGATTGTCACAATGTCTCAAGCTTTCAGGAAGTGAATGTGTACTATTTTGCTCTCTGCCTTCTGTATGATCAGTTTTGGTGGCTCTTCATCTAGAGCGATTTCACTAGTGACACTCTGTGTATCGGATGAATCTTCTTGAATCAGTGTTGTTAGGATATGGCTAATTGCTTCTCTTATGAGATTGACAGTATCATTTCTACTGAAACTTCTCCCATAGTGGCTTGTATCATTATTTTTCACAGAGAAATCCTGAAGAGAGTTGTCTGTGTTCATTTCACTTGGTGTTTTCTTGGAGTCTACTTCATCATCTGTTCCGTCAAGTAGTTCACTCCAACTTTGATACAACATCTGAAAGTATGTGCTGTGATATCATGTGTCACATGATAATATGCTTCTGTTTGTTCATTTGTCTTACGAATGTACCATCGTCGTCTTCTGCTTTTGTTATCTTTTTGGTAATAATATTTAGTTATTCATCTAAGAAATACACTATCTTGTTGTGACGTCTTTATTGGTACCAACTATTTTCCATATAATCCATACTCTTCTGTCAGTGGCATGTTGATAATTCCGGAGCATCTCCCACCATGGCAAAGTATGTTGCTTGATTTTGAAAGATTTATGTTTGTTCATCCTTGTTTCTAGTAATTCGACTAATTTGATCTTATTAACATTCGACTGAGGGCGCTGCTCCGAATCGAGCACTCTTATCTAATATTAGACCGAGGACACTACTTCTATGGATGTTCACTTTAGAGTTATTGTTGTTTAGGACATAATCTCAATATTTAATCTATACCGTAGAGAATCTTGTTCTGCATGTTGTTTGTTATAGTATATGTTATAATCTACTACTGAACATATATTGTTTTTCTATAAAGTAGGTAATTTATCTGGATGGAGCACAAAGGGATATATGGCATGTCTTACATGCAATAAGGATGCGTCTTCACAAAAGGTACGAAGTAAAATTTGTTACATGGGTCACCGCCGGTATCTTGAACATAATCACTCATGGAGAAGAAGCAAGAAATTTGATGGAAAGAAAGAAAACAGATCAAAGCCAAAAGAGCTCTCGGGGGATGAAGTCTTAGAACAGTTGGATTTACTAAGTACTTAAAGTGTAGGAAAACACTCAAATTATAAGAGAAAAAAACATCGTCCTGAAGAGTTATATTGGGTGAGGAGAAGTATCTTATTTGAGTTACCATACTGGAAGAGCTTGAAGTTTTGGCATAATTTAGATTCATGCACATAGAAAAAAATATTTGTGAGAGTATTTTGGGGATATTATAGGATATTGATGGGAAAACTAAGGATACATACAAAGCAAGACAAGATCTTAAGGATATGCTCATAAGAAAAGAGCTATAGTTGCAACATGATGGTTCCATTTATACAATGCCAGCTGCTTGTTATGTTATGTCAAAAAAAGAGAAAAAAGAATTTTGGAAATTTTTAAAATCTGTTAAATTTCCTGATGGTTATGCTTCAAATATCTCAGGGTGTGTAAGTGTGGATGATGGTGAGATAACAAGACTCAAAAGTCATGACTATCATGTTTTGTTACAACGAGTTCTGCCTATTGCTCTTCGCGGATTTGTAAATAAAGATGTCTCTTTAGCATTAATTGAGTTAGGTCATTTCTTCCAACAATTATGTTGTAAGACATTGAGAAGAGATGACTTAGAACAACTTGAAAGCGATATAATTATTATATTATGTAAGCTAGAGATGATCTTTCCACCAGCTTTTTTTTATGTTATGGTACGTTTGGCTGTGCATTTACCTCGAGAGGCTATGTATGGAGGTTGTTGGAACAAGGGCTTTTGATGATTGACAAAGATAATGAAAAAGGTTGATTCATCAGGGTCATTCAGCAGGGTGATAGCCATGAAAAAATGCACATACTACACACCATAAAAGTGAAATATCAGGTGCTGGAAATAAGGCGTATAACAAGGAATACTACTCCAAGCTATCAACTACTCCAAGAAGAAGAAGGATTTAAAATAGGAATACTAATACTACTCCAACTCTAATAAAAGGCGTAAAATAAGGAGAAGTTTGATTAGGAGAAGAAATTCGAAAAGAGAAAGGATAACACTAGTTATCTCTGAAGCTGCAACTATAAAACCAGAAAAGAATTCACAGAAGAAGATTGGGCAAAACAGAGAGAGACGAAGCATAAGAGAAAAACGGCACTTAACGTAGGGTTTAGTAGTTTTTATTTTCTCCTTGAATTCGTAAGCTATTGTGTAATATCTCAGGATCTATAACTGAGATTAGTGTTCTAGTCTTCAAGTGGGGAGCAACTAGAAGACTTTGGAAATGCAAGCCTTGGGTGGTTTGCGAGTAGAAGTTAGGTAAGAACGTAGGGGTGAAGTATAGTCGCAAGTTGTATTGAACTGTTGAAGGCTCACGTTGATTTTAGTAAAATTGGAAGAAATTCCTGTAGAGGTACATGTCGTGGTTTTTCACCTATTGTGAGCTAGGTGTTTCCACGTAAAATCACTGTGTGCAAGTTTGAATTCTGCATTCTTGAAACAGGTCAACTAACCTGTTCCAACGAGTAGGCAAATTTCTAGGGTGCGCAGTTCTATCAAGTAGTATCAGAGCGGGTTTTCTTGTTAAAGGCTAGTACCTAAGAAACAATCATCATGAACACTGCACCACCGCTTGGACACGGAGAAGGACAGTCTGCCGTCAGATCTCCTCTTTTCAATGGAACCCACTTCGCGTGGTGGAAGGCCAGGATAGAGGACTTTATTCAAGGAGAAGATTACGAACTCTGGGATCGAATCATCATGGGACCAACTATTCCCATGCGAACTGTAGAGGGCCAACTAGTTCCAAAAGAAAGAAGAGAGTTCAATGCCGACGATCTGACAGCCATAAGGAAAAATGCCAAAGCCAAAAACCTTTTGGTCTGTGGTCTAGGCCCGGAAGAGTACAACAGAATATCAAACTGTACATCAGCCAAGGAGATCTGGTATGCACTCACAATCGCTCACGAAGGAACTGCTCAGGTCAGGAAATTCAGGGTTGCTATGTTGTTTACTGAATACGAAACCTTCAAGATGAAAGAGAATGAAACTCTGCACGAGATGATGGCCAGACTAACCTTGCTCATAAACGAGCTAGCATCCGTGGGAAAGGTTCTCACATCTAAAGAACAGGTAGACAAGGTTCTGAGGATCCTTCCAAAGGCCAAGTGGGATGTCAAGGTCACTGTGATCAGGGAAGCAAAGGATATTGAAACCATGACTCTAAATGAATTGGTTGGAAACCTTAGAACCTATGAGATGAATATGGAAGATCAAAAGAAACAAACAAGCATGGATGAAAAGTCACTAGCTCTCAAAGCAGCTTCTGATGATGAAGGATCGGACTTGGAAGAAGATCAAATTGCCTTCCTTGCAAAAAACTTCAAAAAATTCCTAAGAAACAAAAAGGGGAAGGACAGGAAAGAAACAGGTAACAAAAAGTGGTCTGATGACACTGGAAGCAAGAAGTGGTCCGATGACAGGAATAACTTTGGATGTTACAAATGTGGAAAGACTGATCATCACATCAAACAATGCCCTTTATGAGAAATTGAGTGGAAAAAGGAAAGAGCTGAGAGAGAACTTAAAGAAAAGGATGCCAAACAGAAGGAAAGGGAAAACTATGCAATGATGGCTGCGTGGGGATCAGGAATGGAAGAATCTGACACGGAAGACACTGATGAGACTGCTCTCATGGCTGCTGAGGACCAGATCTTGAAGAAGATAATCGATCTGAGGTAAGTTGCTCTGAATTAAAAGAGAAATTGCACTTTTTCTCAAAAGAGAAGCTAATCATTCTCATAAAAGGACTAATAGATGACTTTCAAGAAATAGAAAATGAAAAGGATCACCTAATAAAGGATTTTTCAGACCAAAAATTTGAAAACCTTGAAATTAAGAACTGTCTGGCAAAAGCAAATAAGATAAATGACCAGCTGAAGAAACAGGTCAAAAAACTTGATTAACTCGTACTAAACCTAAAATCAGAAGTTCTAAAATTGACCATTGCGGACAAAAGGACAAGTGAGACTAATTTTGAACTTAAGAAAGTAGAAACTGAGCTAAAAAGGAGCAATGTCGAACTGATACGGAAAAAGAAAAGGTTAAAAAACTGAATCAAGAAATATCAACCTTAAAACTAGATCTAGAAAACGCAAACCATTGGACCAAATCGTCTAGGATAGTCAACCACTTGGATAACAAAAACCATAATGAGAAAGCTGGAATAGGGTTCTTTCATAAAGAAACCACCTCCATTGATCTGTGCTATCTATGTGGCAAAATTGGACACCCAACCACGGAATGTCCAATTGCGAACAGTGCTAGAAACAGAAACACCAATCATGTGTATAAGAAAAGGGCTGAGAACAATAAAAGAAACAGGTCAAAGAATTTGTTGCCTCTGTGGGAAAGAAGAGATCTTATTCATCCCTTTTATAACAAGAAAGGACCCAAGCTAGTCTGGGTTCCTAAAACTAACCCTTAAATTGTCTTGCAGGTTGCAGTGAAAGGAAGCAAGCATTAGTATCTAGATAGTGCTTGCTCAAGACACATGACTGGTGGCAAACACAAATTCCTTTCATTAGCACCACTTGATGGGGGAAAGGTCTCCTTCGTAGATGGAAAGAAGGGGACTGTCGTGGGTGTTGGAAAAGTTGGATGAGAAGATTCAAAAGCTGTAGATGAAGTCTATCATGTAGATGGATTGAAGCACAATCTCTTAAGCATCTCTCAATTATGTGACAGGGGAAACAAGGTCACTTTCACATCAGCAGGTGGCAAGGTTAAGAATCTGAAGACTAAAGAGGTGATTCTGATGGCAAATAGATATAAGAATGTGTACAAAGCCGACATCATGGGTATGGCTGGAGCACATTTAAAATGTCTAAGTGCAATAACAGAAGATCCATTACTATGGCACAAGCGACTTGGGCATGCTAGTTTGAAACAACTAAACACACTATCATCCAAGAACATGGTTGTAGGTTTACCCAAAACCAAGTTCGAAGACAACAAGGTGTGCAGCGCTTGCGCAAAAGGGAAGCAGGTCAGAGCATCATTTAAGTCAAAGAACCAGGTAAGTACCACCAAGTGCTTGGAACTGGTTCACATGGACCTGTGTGGACCAATGAGAGTAAAAAGCAGAGGTGGTAAGAGGTACATGTTTGTTATTGTTGATGATTATTCTAGATTTACCTGGACTTTTTTCTTGACTTCTAAAGATGAGTCCTTCGACGTTTTCTCAATTTTCATTAAGAAAATAGAGAAGAAGTTGGTAACTTCCTTAATCTCCATAAGATCAGATCATGGAACTGAATTCGAGAATGCTAAATTCTTAGGATTCTGTTCAAAAAATGGTATTGATCACAACTTCTCTGCTCCAAGAACCCTCCAACAAAATGGAGTGGTAGAAAGGAGGAATAGGACTTTAGAAGACATGGCTAGAACAATGATGATAGCTAGTAATGTGGCCAGAAATCTCTGGGCTGAAGCCGTAAACACTGCTGCCTACATTCTTAATAGATGCATGCTAAGACCCTTGCTAAATAAAACCCCCTATGAATTACTCAAGGGCAGAAAACCAAATATCTCTCATTTTAGGACATTTGGATGCAAATGCTATGTCCACAATAATGGTAAAGATAATTTGGAAAAATTTGATGCTAGAAGTGATGAGGGAATTTTCTTAAGGTATTCTCTACACAGTAAAGCCTATAGAATACTAAATAAACGTACCAACTGTGTTGAAGAAAGCATTAATGTTATATTTGATGAAAATTTCAGTGTCCCTAAGAATAATACACAGGATGTCAATGAACTGGAATTCAGATCAATGGAACAGACCAACTCACCTGTTTCACTTACTAAAAAGGACGAGAGCAGACAGACAGGGGGAACAACTGTAGAATCTGAAAGTCAACAGGCAGATCCAGGTTCTGATCAAACAGTCCAATAACAAAATGAACAAACCCAAGGGCTGGTGATAAAGAATTACAAGTATCAGGACTCACATCCTCTTGACAATATTCTCACAGACCTGACCTCTGGAATCACTACCAGATCAGGGATGAGGAACCTATGTGCCTTTCAGGCATTTGTGTCATTAATGGAGCCAAAACGGATAGGGGAAGCACTAGAAGATGAGGAGTGGATTCTTGCCATATAGGAAGAACTGAGTCAGTTTGAAAGATGCAAAGTATGGCACTTAGTACCTAAACCAGAAGGAAAAACTATCATTGGCACCAAGTGGATATTTCGTAACAAACTGGATGAACATGGAACAGTCACAAGGAACAAGGTCAAACTAGTGGTCCAAGGATACAATCAGGAAGAAGGCATAGACTACGATGAGACCTTTGCACCTGTGGCAAGACTTGAAGCTATCAGACTGCTTGTTGCCTTCGTTGTCTTCAAGGAGATTACCCTATACCAAATGGATGTGAAAAGTGCATTTTTGAATGGCTACTTGAAAGAGGAAGTCTATGTGAAACAACCACCGGGGTTCGAAAGTGCTGAGTATCCTGACTATGTGTTTAAGCTTGATAAAGCACTGTATGGACTAAAGCAGGCTCCAAGAGCATGGTATGAAAGACTATCAAAATTTCTCCTACACAATGGTCACACAAGAGGAAAAATTGACAACACCTTGTTCCTAAAAACTCAAGGCACTGATCTGCTGATTGTACAAGTATATGTGGATGACATTATTTTTGGTTCTACAAATGAGGTCATGACACAGGAGTTTGTCAAATTAATGAATGGAGAATTTGAAATGAGCATGATGGGAGAACTAAATTTCTTCTTGGGCCTTCAATTCAAACAAACTCCCTCTGGAACCCTGATCCACCAAGGAAAATATGTGAAGGAGCTCCTCAAACGTTTCAAAATGGAAGATGCCAAAGAAACAGATACACCAATTGTCACTGCCACAAAACTGGAATTGGATAAGAAAGGCTCTGTAGAACAAAAGCTCTATTGAGGTATGATCGGGTCCTTGTTGTATCTTACTGCTAGTAGACCTGACATTGTTTTTAGTGTGGGACTTTGTGCTCGCTTTCAAGCCAATCCAAATGAGTCACATCTCAAGCCTGTGAAGAGAATCTTCCGATATCTAAAAGGCGCCTCTGACCTGGGCCTATGGTACTCCAAAGGTAGTAATTTCAACCTAATAGGATACACTCATGCTGATTATGCAGGGCACCTAGTAGATCGAAAAAGTACTTCTGGTATGGCTCATTTCATTGGAACATGTTTAATTTCATGGTCCACTAAGAAGAAAAACTCCATAGCACTGTCCACTGCTGAAGCTGAATATGTAGCAACTGGATCTTGTTGTGCTCAATTGCTCTGGATCAAACAACAGTTGTTGGATTTTTGGGATAGATGTTGGGAGTATTCCAATCTTATGTGACAATACGAGTGCCATTAACATTGCAAAAAATCCAGTTCAGCACAAACGGACTAAGCATATAGACATAAGGCATCACTTTCTTCGTGACTGTGTGAACAAGGGGCTCATATCTATCATGTTTTGTCCTACGGAGAACCAAATTGCTGACATTTTTACTAAGGCATTAAGCAGAGAATTATTTGAACAAATTAGGTTAGACTTGGGGATGATTAAGATTGCATAAACTCCCCTCAATGACTGACTAGAAATTCTGATATGTTACTCTAAAAATATAAGAGGTGATCTAGTCAATATTTTATATCACGTATCTCCTACCAACTTGTAGAATTACATGAGAATGTGGTTTTGTGTGCAGGATTACTTTCCCAAAATTCATCAACAATTGGAACAGGACAATCAACCAGGTAACATTTGTTGTGCACTTCTTTTTAGATTCAAATAATTAAACCGGGCACCCTAAACCTGTTCCCCTCATTATTACCCTGTCAGCGCAGTTCACACCTTTACCGCCAAAACGTCTTTTCGCTCCTATCTCTGATGAAATGACGGACACCTTCACTTCACCCAACCCTTTCCCTTCCCAACGCCATTAACACCTCCATCTTTTCACATCTCTCTCTCATCCTATATTTGAACCACCCCTCCCAACCTGCATCATTTCATATCTCAATCTCTCCCTCCTCCGTCTTTGAACCGCTCTCTCTGATCTCCCTTATCCTTCCTCACCCAACAATGACTTCCTCTCAAGAATCTCTGAACACCTCCATATAAGAAACCCAAGATTCTTCTCCCATGGCCCTGATCGTACATCCCACTGCCAATATACCTCCTCCTAAAATAGACTTCTCCGACTTCCTCAAATGGGGGGATATGACCAAAACTTTGCCAAATTCTTCAATCCTCCATCACCCTCAACTGCATTCCCACCTTCAAGGGAGCCAGTTCACCCAACTCGTTCCACCACTCCTTCCAACCCTCAAGAACCTACTCAAAACCCTACACAACCTCGTCGTCGCCTGAGAAAGACCTTCCAAGAAACTATTCCAGTGTCTGAGGATGATCCCTCACTGGAAAAAATCACCTCCTCTGACTTCATCCGGCCTCCTCATACTAGAAACCAAAAACGCTAGGCAGAAGAGGCCCTTCAGCAAGCTCTGCAACAGAGCAAGAAATGCAAGGGTACCACCGCCTCTTCCCCCCCCCCCCCAGGGATCTCCTACTGCGTCAGGTTCACAGGAACAGACGCAAACACATTTTCCCCAAACCTCCTAGGTCTCGCCTACCACCATCTCCCTCCGTCACTCCTCCAGACTCTCTAGCCTCCTCTTCATCACAGTCCACTCCTTCTCCACAATGCACACCCCCAGTCGTTTCCAAACCCACTACCTCCAAACCCCGCACCACTACTCGAAAGAAACGGGTGCCTCCACCTGTTCCATCTCCTGTTTCCTCTTCTGACAGCGAGTCTGAGCCCACCCCTGTCGCACCTTCTGAACCAAGTTCTCCTGCCTTTTCTCACTTCCAACGGCGCTCTCTCCTCCGAGGCCGTGTCATTACTGGGTTGGGGGGTCCTGAAATGGATACCCTCCTTACCAAGCTTGAGGTACAAGGATGGTCTGCGCTTTTTCTCCAGACCACAGGCCAACGTAAACTGGCCAAACCTGAAATGTACAAATTCTACGCACAAGGGAGTGTGCATGACTCTGCTTTCTCTACAACTGTTCGAGGGATTTCCCTTCGCCTCACTTCCTCCGACATTGGTCGTATTCTTCAAATTCCTGCTGAAGATTGGGCTCATTACATTCGTCATGAGTGGCCTCCCCTTGACAACTTGCCCTCTGCTCTGGAGATCACCAAAAGGTTTGCTGGGAAGCCCACTTTGACTCGGCATAGACGCGTCCAAAGGAGGGAAATGTCTCCCCTGCATAAGCTCTACTTTGATGTGGTCCACAAGATCCTGATTCCTCGCCAGGAACGAAGGTCTGAGGCGAGCTATCTTGATCTCACCCTGATGGAACTGCTCGATGCAGGTGTTCCAATAAACCTTCTAGGCCTTATGCTGAAACATATTCAGCGAGTTCTCATCCAAGATAAGAAGGGACATGCTCTCCCTTACGGGTTCTGGTTGGCCCCAATCTTTGAGGCCTACTCAGTACCTGTGCAGGTTTGGACCATGCAGACTACAAAATATGTTCTTGGTCAGGTGGACCATCAAACCGTACCTGGTTCAATGCAATGTCCAGGCACTCCACTTCACCGCCTACAGATGGCACTGAATGCCAAACATGCGAAGCTGCTTCAGGAACGGGAGAGATTTGATCAGGAGAGGTGCGCCCTCAATCTCAGGATTGCTGAACTAGAGGATACACTCATGACGGAACGGGCTAAACATACTGACATTGTGCACACCCTTACCAAGCTTATTCCTTGATCCAACTCCCTCTCTGCCCATACCTATCCGTTTTTTCTGGGTGCCTTGTTCAATTTTTTGTTTCTCTTTAAGTTGCATTGCTTTTGTTATGACTGCTGGTAGTTCTACTTTGGTTTGTTTTTGCTTATCTGGTCTGTAATCTCGCTGTTATAAATACAATTCTCTGTTTTTTCTACTGTCTCTGGTTATACGTTTTATCTTACTTTGATTATCCTTCGCTTCTTACGTACTTATCAGTTTTTCGATGATGTCAAAAGGGGGAAGATAATGAGTTGTGCAATATTTATAACCCTTGCTTAACCCGGTTCATTCTTGAAGCTGTTTTTCTTACTATAGCTACAATACAGACGTATCAACTCAGGAAGTTTGTCATCATCAAAAAGGGAGAATTTGTTGGAACAAGGGCTTTTGATGATTGACAAAGATAATGAAACTGGTTTATTCATCAGGATCATTCAGCAAGGTGATAGCCACGAAAAATGCACATACTACACACCATAAAAGTGAAATATCAGGTGCTGGAAATAAGGCGTATAACAAGGAATACTACTCCAAGCTATCAACTACTCCAAGAAGAAGAAGGATTTAAAAAAGGAATACTTATACTACTCCAACTCTAACAAGAGGCGTAAAAGAAGGAGAAGTTTGATTAGGAGAAGAAATTCGAAAAGAGAAAGGATAACACTAGTTATCTCTGAAGCTGCAACTATAAAACCAGAAAAGAATTCACAGAAGAAGATTGGGCAAAACAGAGAGAGACGAAGCATAAGAGAAAAACGGCACTTAACGTAGGGTTTAAGAGTTTTTATTTTCTCCTTGAATTCGTAAGCTATTGTGTAATATCTCAGGATCTATAACTGAGATTAGTGTTCTAGTCTTCAAGTGGGGAGAAACTAGAAGACTTTGGGAACACAAGCCTTTGGTGGTTTGCGAGTAGAAGTTAGGTAAGAACGTAGGGGTGAAGTATAGTCGCAAGTTGTATTGAACTGTTGAAGGCTCACATTGATTTTAGTAAAATTGGAAGAAATTCCTGTAGAGGTACAGGTTGTGGTTTTTTCACCTATTGTGAGCTAGGTGTTTCCACGTAAAATCACTGTGTGCAAGTTTGAATTCTGCATTCTTGAAACAGGTCAACTAACCTGTTCTAACGAGTAGGCAAATTCCTAGGGTGCGCAGTTCTATTAGGGGACCAGTACAATATCGTTGGATATACAAAATTGAGAGGTTCTTGTGCAAGCTTAAGCGTTATGTACAAAGCAAGGCACATCCAGAAGGTTCTATTGCAGAAGGCTATATTATTGATGAATGTTTGACATTTTTCTCTATGTATCTTACTAATATTGAGACTAGATTTAATCGTGAACATCGAAATGATGATGGATCTAGTAGAAAAGATGAACATGTTCTTGGCATATTTTCAAAGAGTTGTAGACCATATAGAGATGGAATATATGATGCCATACCAAAGAGAGATTTTGATATGGCTCGATGGTATGTGTTTAAAAATTGCGAAGAAGCAGAACCTTTTCTTTAGCAAGTAAATTCTTTTAATATATCTAGGTTGATATTTTATTATTTTAAATTATTTTTAAATAATTTCTTTCTCATGCAGAGAGCATAAAGAAGAGTTGTCAAAACAAGTTGTTGTGAATATAGATGATACACATCGAGAAGAGTTTCCTTTATGGTTCAAAAATAAATTAAGTGATTTTAAGATAACATAATCATGTTATTATGTTTAAATTATCATTTTTCCTTTACTAATTGAATGCGATAATTTTTTTGTTGTAGATTATGCAATTATATAATAAGAAAAAGTCAATGTCTAATTAGAAATTATATCCTTTTGCAATTAGACCTGATATGCGTGGAAGAACACATAGGGGTTGTATTGTAAATGGCATCAGGTATCATGTTCAACGACGCAATAATTACGTAAAAGTCAAAATTGCGGTATAGTTGTAGCAGGCTATCATGAAAATGAGTTGACTGACTTTAATGGTATTATAGTTGACATCCTTGAGTTAGAGTATGTTGAGGAAAATTGAGTTCTCCTATTTAAATGCAAGTGGTTTGACCTTCGCAAGAAAATAGGAATGCAAAAAGATAATAATTTTACAAGCATTTGTGTTAAAAGATTTTGGTATGAACGTGATCCTTTTGTACTTGCTGCTCAAGCAAAACAAGTGTTTTATATTGATGACCCAAAATTGGGAAAAAATCAATGAATTATGCTCAAATTTCAAGATAGACACTTATATGATGTACTAGAGAAGGAAAACTCAGAGGCAGAAAGTGATGACTTACATATTACAAATGATGAAGTGTACCAAGATACTTCACTTAAAAATAATTCAATTGTCAATGATTCGGTGTATATACTGAGTCAACTAAATAGAGATGATGTAGATTCAATTACCTTACCAAAAAATAAAGTTGAAATTCACTATAGCGAAGATTTTGATCAAGAGGATGGCACTATGTAGAGTACATCAGTGATAATGAAGAGAATGAAGGTAGTAATAATATTAATGATGATGAAGTTGATGACCTAAGTGATGACGATGACATTGGCTTGTGATGTAACCTCTTAAGAGTAAGATCAATTACTTGTTAAAAGTTCTTCTGCATTATGTATATCTTATTTGAACACTGCAAAACGTAGCCTCCTTATTACTACCACGAAAATCATTTTCGTGAAAATTATATAACTCATTTAAGGAGCGATTGGATTGGATTTATTAAGTGACTCATAAGTTAAAAGCCATAAACTATGAGTCGGAACTCCCAACTTTTGGCTTTTGATTCTTTTACTTTTACTTCTTTAACTTTAAAAAAGATGTTTTTAAACACTTTTTATGTTACCCAAACTCTTTCAAAACTTGAAAAATGTTTAAAACTAAAAGCCATTGAATTTATGCAAATCCAAAAATCCATTAAGTTTAGTTATTCCCTGTTTTTTTTTAACTATATATTAACTATATCTGTTAGTTTGTGCTGATTCTAGCTATTATACTTCTAGGTTGTGACGTTACCTATGTCTGCTCTAAATGCAATAACAACTGAAGCTTAAAAAAAGTACATTTTGGTTTCACTGATTCATTTTAGGCAAGTGTCTTTTTTCATCATTTTTACATACTTTTTTTATTAATCATCTGTATATTAATATTTATTGAGCTAGTGACTACGTTTTCATTATATTTTTTTTACAAAGATCACAGGTGACATCGATGAGGCTTTCATAGCTAGAGTGCATGATTTGATAAATTTCTAGTGAGCAGACATTTCTTTGGGTGAACAAGAAGTCACTTATTTACTATCGTCCTATTCTTTTAAAACTAGAGTCGCCTTGTTAGTTATTTCACTAGTGTCGTGAGTATTCTTTCGTTATTAGTGATTTATGATATTATTAGACTTCTTTTCATATTTAGAGCTGAATTTAGTATTATAATATGTCTAATAGATTGTTGATGAATATTATGACTTGTTTTGGCGATGTTGGTTGGATATGTTATTGTTTTTTGAAACAGGAAATTTTTTGATAGGCCCAAAAACAAAGGAAACTCTGCCCAATTTTTGTAAACTTTCATTAAAGCTTGCCTTTGGGATCCCACTTTTAGTCCCAGTCCTAAATTGAATCGTAACACAAATAATATAGCTAGTGAATTCATGTATATCATATATGGATACAAAGATCACTTGTGATGGTAATCTTTTTTATATTATTAAAATTTCTTGTGGATTAGATATTATCACAATGTGATTGCATGGTTAAAAAAGATAGAATGATTAGAGTGATTATTATGTTTGAATTTTGTTTGTAAAATTAATGATATTGATATATGATGATATATTTATATTGTTAAAGTATGTTGTTATTTTTATAGTCAATATGCTTTTTTAATTTGATTGTGAGATTTACATATTAATTATAGCAGTTGCTAAACAAAAGCAACAAATTAATTGTGGTTATGCTAATTGTGGGAGTTCTACGAACTGTTGTGATAATAAGTTGTGCGTGTTACCATTCATCGCTAATTAATAACTTTTTAATGCATTGTAAAATTTTTTGTTTTCATCTTATTTATTGTATTACAACTTAGAAATATACATATGACTTTTACTAGCTATAATAGTTTGAATGGACACGTGATAATAGAATATTTGAAAACTTGTTGAGACTATTGATAGTTTTAGAAGATTTTTTTTTTAATTCAAACTATTTTAATGATGTTTAAGTATTCAAACTATTTTAATTCAAACTTGTTGTCACTAATGTATCAATTATTTTTGTGACAAAAATTTTTCGTATACAAAATTTAACTAATTTAAGGACAAAAAATGATTTGTCACTAATATATCAATATATATTTTGCAACAAAAAATTTTTGTATCCAAAATTTAACTAAATTAAGGACGAAAAAAGATTTGTCACTGATTGAGAACATCATTAGTGACAAAATATTAAGGTCACAATTAAATATAAAATTTTGTGGCTAAAACTTATGACATTTAAATACGAGCTGTACTTTGTTGCTATTGCAGTAACTTATTTTTAATGACGAAATTTCTTCGTGTCTGAAATTATACCTAATTTAAGATAAATAATAGTTTGTCATAAATGTATGCATTATTACAGACAAAATAATGTGACATTGATAATCTAAAATTCGTCACTAATGGGTACTTAATAAATGGCGCCAAATTATTTTTTAGTGGGAAATTTTAATGGACAAAACTTTGCGACGAAATTATATGTTTCGTCACTAAAAATATTTTGCTCATGTATTTAAACACGAAAATATTATTTTTGTCACAAAAAGTGAATAATTAGTGACGAATTGTGTTTCGTACTTAAAAATTTCGTAGCTAAATATCACATTTCTTGTATAGCAACAAAAATATTGTAGTTAAAAATTAAAAGATATATCAACAATTAAATAAAGTTGTTGCAATTTATATTATTAATATAAGCCAACAATAACATAGTTATTGCTAATTCCATACTTTCTTGTAGTGGAAATTATCAACTCAAGCTTTTTGAGAATTTAAAATTTCAAATTATGAAATCAACTCACATGTTCAAATACTAATTTCATCCGATGATTTCAAATCTTAAATCATAAAATTAAATCGTACATCGATAAAACTTATTCAAAATATATTCACTATTAGATGTCAAGTTTTGACTTGACATACCTATTAAGAAATCAATTATTAGTGTAGCGAGATTACTATTTTATCCCTATTAATTGATAGGAGTATTCATTAAAGCCATAGTGAAAATTTCAAGAGATTTAGTACTATCAATACAATGGAAAGTAGAAATGTTTCTTGGTTTAATAAAATTTCTATTATTTAGTTGAATTTAAAGTAAAATAAAAAATAGAAAAAAATGTAGCCACTTTTTCTTTAGTCGTGTTCAAGTAAAAAATTTTGGAGAGAAATAATATAAACTTTTACTTCAAACATTTGAAATATAATTTTTTGTAACAATTAAAAACTTCCCACCATAATATTTCATTATAAAAATTCTGCCAGTGAAATAAGAAATCAAACAACTTTGAATACAAAATGGAAGTATAAAAATTGTTCAATTTTGTCTATAGAAACATAGTAATTAAAACGCTCCTTTGCGATAAGTTAAGGGGTCATGTCACCTATAAATTGCCTAGCTACTTTAAAGATGAGTTGATCATTAAGATTTTCAAGAAGTTCTATATTTTTCAAAACTAAAGGAAATGGACGGAATACAACTTTTAAATTTCTTGTGCTATTTCGAATGGTGTAGACTTCAATGCATTTCCTCGTATATTTCACAAGCCATGGTTACCTGGAGATTCCTTTTGTCCACAATGAAACTTTATCCCTCTCTCCCTTTCTCTATAAATTGTTAAATCTGAATAGTAAAAAACAATCAAGAAAGTAAAGATATATTGCTCAAAGATATGGCTAAGTCTCAGTTTCAGTACGCTGCCTTTCTTGCTCTCTTATTATCCTTTCTCATTGCGTCAATTGGTAAGTGGGCAGCCCAAAAACTAGAAATTCTACCTAATAATATCAATTCTTCGGATAGTATAACGAAGAGTAAAATTAACTAATAAAAAAAACTTTTAAAGATAGTTTGTGATCTTAAATCTATTATGCTTGACATTTAATAAGAGGATCATGTCATTATGGCTATAAAGATCTGTTTAACATTAAATTCTTTCTTTCTATACACAAATATATATGTATAAATATCTTTTTATTATTATTATCATAAACTTTTGAGTTATTATTATTTGTAGATATGCAAATAGCAGAATCAATTGGTTGTGAAAAGTATAGTGTGACATGGACTGGGCCTTGCTTTGATACGAGTGGATGTAACAACCAATGCATCAATTGGGAACATGCTATTCATGGAGCTTGTCATATGGATTGGACTGGTCCTGCTTGCTTCTGCTATTTCTGCTGATAAAGGACTTTTAAAATCGTGATTGATAGATGCTATGGATTGGAAAAATAAAAGATATGCAATTTGTAATAATGCTGCAAATGTATATGACATGTGAGAATAATAATTCTATCAAAAGTGTAGATTATTCTGCTGTAGATGATTTCCTCCTAATAATATCAACACTCTTTGACTTCTCCAATTGTCTTTCGTTGTTGTTTTGATTTTGAAATGGTGTTGATCAATACCAAGAAAAAGTATGGTAAACTATTAAAGAATAGAAATGGAAGAATTAGACAAATTGTTGGGATATACGTACACCTAAGTATTTAATTATCCAAACATATGTACACCTAAGTATTTGGCTGAAAAGTTACCTCTCCACTAAAATTTTAACATTATTATTTAAAATATTCCTCTTCCATTAAAAATCTAACCTCGACCCATCTTTAAATTAATTTTTTTAATTAAATTTTGAGTAGTCCAAATTCTTACTATGATAAAAAAAAACTTTTGGTTTATAATTGCAACTGAATTTTCTCTTGAAAATGATAACTTATGTTAGCACAACAATTTATATACAAGCTTCGTAAATTTCGAAAATTTGCAGAGTTGGATCCTATCAAACTCGAGAAACTAATTCGAGGAGGAGGCAATGATTATAATGAGGATGAATCACTGTTATCATTCAGAGATCAACTTTTTGAGACATTTGCAAGTAAAATGATAGCCCCTTTCAATATGAAAAAGCTAGTTTCAGACCTAATATCTGAGGAGAAAATTTTTTGAGTCCCTAATTGGGGTTCCATGTGACCTAATCATGTGGCGCTTTTTGTCCACATAGTGTGCATGGTGTCATTTTCATTAGAAAGAAAGTTACATTTTTTGCAAAATTTTAAAGGAGGAGTATTTTTGAACGAAAAATCTAATCAAAGGGTATTTTTATCCTCAAATTTCGATAATTCGTTCAGGGGTATTTTTGTCCATTTTTCATTTTCGTTAGATAAAGAGTTTTTTTTAGCCAAAAATTTAATTGAGGAGTATTTTTGAGCCAAAACCAAACAGATGGATATTTTTGTTTCATTTTGAATAGCTTAGAAGTATTTTTGACCTTTTTATATTTTTACTAGATTCACCACATGTGTGTTGCACGTGTATGCCTAGTTATACAGTATAGTTGTAGTCGTATGTTGTAGGCACTTTGTTAGTAACTAATTGAGCATATTGTAACCCTTTTAGCTCTTCAGTTTGGCATGTCTTGAAATAGATGTCCTCTTTAAATAGTTTCAACTCATTGTAGCAACTTGATTATACAAAAAACGTCTTTTTTGATAGTTCCCTGGTGTTGTTCATATCATCTCCTCTTCCTCAGAACTTATGAATATAACCAATAAAACTTTCATTAGCTTATATTGTGTGTATGTTTTCCCACGTTTCATTACTTCTAAACTTGGTAGTAATTATATCTCACCTAATACTTTCTTATAGACAATATTTCTCGTGTATATCCTTGTGTATCGATTTGGTTGTTCAGTCATAAACCAATAATTTCATCATGGCCATATATTCCTCTAGATAGTGTTACGTATAGTTGGTCTTGTGAAAAAATATGTTTCGACATATACAATAGTTAGGCCTAATTGAACTGTAACTTCTTTTCGTCATACAAGTTTCCCCAACCAAGAAACAACAAAATAATAGTATACACTACATATAATGACATTAACATGTACGTATACTGGATTTCTTGAAAGCTAGAATCGTACAATCCAATATTATCTTAGTAAGAAGAAGAGGAAGGACCACAGAAACAACTTGAATGACATTCATGTAAGTTTTTTCAAATGGCATAGGTGGTCTGTACATAGGTAGTCATAAAAATAATAGACCATATCAATTTAAATGGACAGAGTAGTAGTGTTATTGGCCTAATTGTTCCCTTTCGAGAGACTCATCATCCTGAGATTTATAGCAAATCGCAAAGCTAAGATTATTTAAACGTCGTAATACCCCACAAGTTGTATGATCGGATAAAGCCTAGACATTTCGCTTTCGGGAGAAATTTTGCAAGTATTCAGGCTTAATAAGGATGAAATAAGGTTGGACATGGTCATTCCAAGGTACATTTAATTATGGCTATTCCTTTAACCTCCCAAATCAGTTCTAAGCTTTTGATGCCACCTCATATCACTCCACAATATTTAGCCTCTTATTCATTCGCTCAAAACGCTTCCCAGATCCTCCTTTCAAGCTCTATTCGAAGGATCTCCATGGAACCTTCAAGCCCATGCTAAATTCATTTTCAAGTCTTCAATACAAGCTCATGTATGTGGTTTAGAGTCATCATGGGTCTCCTTCATCAAGCCAAGTTCAAAGGAATTATATTGGCTAAGCTTTTCACATGAACCGATAGAAGGGTCAACTTTAAACGCTCATATATCTTAGCACAAAAATAACTGGGTAACCCACGACCAATCAAATTGAAGTTCTTTGAATTATCTTTTTCAACGCATCTAGTTTCACCTAATTCCGAATTCGGATCAAGAAATTATGTCATTTTCGTAGAACTTGTCTGTGTAGGGGTCTATGCGAATTTTTAAATTCCATATCATTAATGGGCCTTACGTAATTTTGGGTTATTCTAACGGTCTTTTATGACCTTTTCACCCATCCTAGACCCCTAAATCAGCTAATACTCTTTTATTACAATTCATCCTCATTAGAAAACACTCATGCTCTAGAATTCAATTTCTAAAATTATCTCCAAGTCTCATCTTCAAGATTCAAGTTAGGATTCTATTGAGGTTTCAACTTCAAATTAAATTCTTCTCAAATTCATCTTCCTAACAAGGTATGTGAGATTGATTCTTGGTCCTTTTCAACCAAGAAGACCCAAATTCTTTTCACTTGAATTTCATGAAATTTTATTTACTTTAAATATGGGTTTAAAATTATGATTTAATAAATTCAATTGAAGTATGGCTATGCTTATTTGTTGATTTTAAGTTGATTTAAGCCCTAATATATTGAATTACTTGAGTATTATGAAGATTTGAATATGTATTGTCTCTTTAAATTTTGTTTTAATTATGGGTAATCTAAATTGTGATTTAAATGTTGATTTTACTTGTGAATTTACTTGAATTTCATATTGAATTGTTGATTTAAGATTGAATTTATATTACCCATGCTATTCTCACATCATTCATGGCATATGCATTCACGAGCATTGGATTTTATGAAAATTACGAAGTGGGTTAAGCCCAATTATGTTTATGTATATGATTTTGATAAGATTATGTTACGAAAAAATATGATCATATAAATGTCTAAGATATTGGCTCTTTGAGCATATTGGGTGCTTGCACCATATTTTTAAGTGAATGAGTTATTCCTATGCATGAAAAATATGGATTGAAATGTGATTTGACTTTTTAGCCCAAGTATGAATGACTATGAAGAATGTTGGGCTTTTAAGCCTAAATGAGCTTTGAAATGATTATTGCCTTTTCTAAAAGCATGTATATGTATAAATATTCTCGTGGAATGTTTGACTTAGCATCAATGAGATTGGAGGCGTCGGGGCTATCCCCACGAGTCCTCTTCCTTTCTCTTGAATTATGTGCCAGCATAGTTATATGGTAGTCATTACCGAAGTGATTGAGTCGTAAGGAATGATTACACATTGAATTGAGATATGAGGCTCATCCCGTTAGTTAATGCATGACCCGCTAGAAAGATCTGAGGCTCATCCTGTTAGTTGAGGCATGACCCGCTAAAAATGATATGAAAATCCTATCCGAAAAGGGAGGCTCGTAAGGAAGGTTACTTATCTGAAATGGGAGGCCCGTAAGTAGAAGTATGGTTTACCTTTGGCAAGTAGACCACCTCTTTTCTGGTGTGGGGATAACATCGGTATTCTAAGTAATAACTTGCTTGATCTTATATGTCGATTGAGGTCTCATCCCCACTTTATATGAGCATTATTGAATTTCATGCATCATGAATTTCATGGCATATTGTTATATTACTCTTCCTTGCTTATGTTATCTTTACTTTGAGGGTGAGCCTTGGATATGTCTTGGCCCCTGTCCCATCTTATGACTAGCGGCAGTGTTGTACATCTTGTAGACTCTTATATGGATATATACTATGTGTTGTATTTGGAGTTTATGATTATGGTTATCTATTGGATATGACTATTATGGAATGATTATGAGAATTATGATAAGTATGTATGTTTTGATGTGGAAATGTGGAAGATCCTAAGTCCCGTATCGCCCCGATAGAGTGAGTCATACTTACCCTCCCCTTAGTTCTTATGTGCTATGTGCTATGTGAATCCATGTTAATCTCTTATCCCTATGACATCCCCATAGCGTAAGTCCTACTTTCCCGTCCCTTAGAACTATGTGTTTACTATTTGTATATACACTTCCGAATCGATGATGTGAGTATGGATACTTGAGGCTTGTTTGGGAACTCTCAGGTTTCCATTCGCCATGTCACTCCTAGACCCTAGGTCCGGATCGTGACAAACACAGAAAAAAGCAGCCTTGGAAACAAAATATAATTCAAGATAAGATTGCATGTCAGCATATCTTTATGTATTTAAAGTATGCTCACAAGATCCTGCATTGGGGGAAATGAAAGATATCATAACAGTACGGCTATTTCCAACAAAAGAGTCTCTCAGCACTTCAGTTAATTTACTGCCTCCAAAAGGAATGTTGTTTTGATCATTGTCAAGGGCTTTCCTTTAGTGCCAGCAAACTTTAATTAATATCTGCTCCGTCAATTCTACATAACAAGACAAGATAAATAGGGTAGTAAGAAAAGAATTAGCAATACAATTTTATTAAAAGACGAAGAAAAGCAGTAATTTGGTAGATAAACACCTGGTTTGCTTATCATTATCAGTTGTGTCACAACTGATAATGAATTGTTCATGTGACACAAAATAAAAGGAGCTTCCTACCTCATAATAAAGCATCACTCGTGTCTACGACAACTTGTTGCCCTGTTCACCATCTTCCGATATTACGCGCTGCATAGCTGATTTTCCTGAATTCAGTGGTGCTGTCTTCTTCTGTTAATCATCTTAGCATGGATTTGAAAAAAAAAAAAGAAAGGGTGCCAGTTAGATGTGATGCAAAATTACGGTAAGCTGTTTGATTTAAACCACGACAGACCTAAAATTGGATATTAACTGTATATGCAAAGAACGTAATTGAAATTGGAAGGACTCTGTAGGCAAGCCGTCAAACACATAGGAGTATAATATAATTTAAGAAAATCACAAGGTTAGCAGTAACATATATATATATATATATATATATATATTTACTATTATTATTAAGTTATTAGGTTTTGGGCTAACTCGCCTTGGTAGGTTAGATGAGTATGATCACCTTGGATTTCGGGTCATGACAGGGAAGAACATAATCCACTGCGGCGGTAGACCATTTGGCATTAATGTATTCTGGTATTCTTCTTGATAGTAGTTGTTCGTAACATCTTCTGCCGAGTCAAAACTGATATATGTTTTGCTTTCTCCCGGTACTTGAGTAACTAACATTTCATTTAGATTATCTACAAATTCATTTCTACTTGCTAAGATTACCCACTCAATTATTAACTTTGCCGATTTGTAGTTTTGTTGGAGTTGATGGGAATATTTCCCTTACCAAGCATTCTTCAGGCCAACTATGAAAACTTTGTTGTACCACCATCTGCTATGGCAGTAGTATCAAATTATCCTGTATTGTGCTTTTTTCATCATTACCAACCCTAAGACAGAAGTTACTGAAATTTGAATTTGTATTGCTCTCATATTGGTCGTTAAATGAATCTTTTTCATTAAAGGCCATAAATATGACCTTACCAAACTTGCATCTACTGTCTCTGCTCTGGTTGACTTAGGAACCACCGGTAGTACTTGTCGGAAGTCACTTTGAAACACCATGAGTTTTCCACCAAAAAGTATGTTGTTGTCCATTATATCACGGAAGCTTCTGTCGACTGTTTCAAGTGTATCTCTTTGTCGTGGGTGCTTCATCCCATATTACTAATTTGGCTTGTCCAATTAGTTTAGCCCCTCCTCCTTGTTTGGACAACGTTGATTCATTTGCTTGTAGAGGTTCAAACAAAAAATTGTACTCTTAGCTCTTAAGACCACAAATTAAGATTTCTGTATGGTGCTTCGGACAAAAATTGTACTCTTAATCCAACAAGATCAGATATCCTGCTGCCGCAATCATTTGTCCATGACAACCCATTCCTTCTACATTTTTGTTATATATGATCAACTGGATTCATATATTTAGTTTGGGACACGGCACATCAGAGACTAAAAAGCCTAATGGATGCAAAGGTGAGAAAGAGCCTTCTAAAATAACCAATGGTGTCTAGGAATGCCCATTTGAGATTCAGACAGCATTCCGTGCTTATGTGGTAAACAAATCGTATTATTCAATCATTATTATAATAAGTAGCATATACATGCTTTTGTGATTATCACCTATTAGTTTGAGAAACACACATCTATCTTTTATTACACTCTCACCATGGTGTGCGTACTATCTCTCTCTTTTATTTTTTAAATAATGTCACACCACACCACACTCCACATAGACAAAACATTCCACCGTACCAAAAATACATAATTATAGTATTAGTTAAAATTAAATATTAAATTATTGTTATTTCAAAAACAATTATAACATAAAATATAAAATATTTTTCTTACCCCACCCCACCACTTCCTCTCATTGTACCACCTCGAACAAACCGATGTTTTTAAAAAAAATAAAATTGTCATCTTTTAAAGAAATTCTTACTTCATCTCCCCCTTAAAATAATAATTTAGATATCATTTTTTGATTTTTTTTAGATAAAATAATTCTAAGCTATCCACTAATCCTCCACTTTTATTTTTTTAAAAGATAAGTGTAAAAAACACACCTAAACTATCCCATATTTTTTAGTTTCATACCTAAGTAACTATTGAAAGTTTGAGTTTCATACCCAAATTATCACTTATTAGTTTGAGAAACACAACTCAGTGGTGTGTATAATACACTCTCTCTTTTATTGAAAAACACTTGTCACATGGCGTGCTACTTGTATAAAATATTCCACTTTGACAAAAATTAAATAAATAATTAATATTAGTAATAAGTTAAAGATTAAAGTATTAATATTCTCCCCAAAAATATTATTTTTTTAAAAATAATTATTTTAAAAAAATAAAATTTATATATTTTTGTCATATACTGTAAGGACCTGGATTTTGTACAACCTTAATGGAGCTTGCAAATTTGGTTTCGGAAAGTTTTGGAACCAAGGTGACACCTCATGGTAGCCAACACGGTTTGTGTGAGGCTATACAGACTGTGTGGAGCTTTCTTGGAGTGGCCCTTGGCCTTGTGTGGGGGTGTGAGGGCCTTGGTGTGGAATTTAAACCAAGGCATGCCACACTTGGACCCCACACAGACCGTGTGAAGCTATATGGACCATGTGGAGGGCCGTGTGGTAGCCTTGGGCTTGAGACTCCACTATTTTGAGCCCAAGTAAAGTGGTATGGCCAGTGGTGCGGTCCGTATGGAGGGGTTGGTCCGTATACCCCTCCGTATGGGCTCCGAAGTGAAATATTTTCTAAGTATTTCATCACCGTCTCGAAACTTTGTCGTGAAATTTTTCTAAGTGAAGTGGTACGGAGGAGTACACGGTCCGTATAACTTGATAGGGACCATGAGACCAATCATTGGGTGCTTTCGTCGAATTTCTCTAAGCATGGAATCTTCAAACTCAAGCTAAGTTCACTTTCAAACCCTCAATTAAAGCTTATTTATGTTGTTTAGGGCCATTATAGGTCTCCTACATCAAGCCAAGTTCAATGGAATTCAATTGGCTAAACTTTTCACAAGAATCGGTAGAAGGATCAATTTTAAATGATCATATCTCTTAAATAAAAAAGAACCTAGTGGCCCACACCTATCAAATTGAAGCTCTTTGAATTAGCTTTCCAACGCGTCTGGTTTCACCTCATTCCGAGCTTGGATCAAGAAGTTATGCCCATTTTCATAAAGCCTGTTTATGTAGTATTTTCTGAGAATTGGCTAAGTGAGGTCTCACGAGAGTGTGGTAAGGACCGTGATAATTTTTATGGGCCGTGAGACCTCCTCATGGGACCCCTAGCAAGAAATGTTATTTTACTTCATTCATGGGTTTTTTTTTTCGTTTTATGACTTCCTAGCTATTTTAAGACCTCCAAATAACCTAAACTCTATTCCTCTCATTTAAATTTATTCCTCACATTTAAAATTCTCTCAACTCTCTCTTAAGAACTCTCCTAGGATGAACATTGAGGGATTGTCCTGAAGCCAAGGAAAAGGGTCTCTTCTTCATCAAATTTTTTCCTATTTAAACCAAGAAGACCCAAACTTTTTTACACTCAATTTCATGGAATTTTAGCTTACTTTAAATATGAATTTTTAATACTATTGTTTATTAAATTCAATTGATATATGGGCTATGTTTATTTATTGATTTTAAAATGAATTAAGCCCTAATATGATGAAATGCATTGAAGTTATGCAAGTGCATGTCCCCTTTAAAGCTTGATTTATGCATGAGTAATCTATATTATGATTTAAATGTGAATTTTACTTATGCCTTTACTTGAATTTCATAATGTATTGTTGATTTATGTTTGCATCTCTTTTACCCATGTTATTCTCATCTCATTCATAGCATATTCATTCATGAGCATAGGATTTTATGAAAATTATGAAGTGGGTTAAGCCCAATTATGTTTATGTGAATGATTTTGATAAGATATTGGCTATGACAAGAATGTGATCACATAAATGTCTATCGTTATTGGCTCTTTGAGCATATTGGATACTTGGACCACATTGTTTAATGAATAAGCTACATGATATTGAGTTATGATTTGGCTTTTAAGCCTAAATGGGCATTGAAATGATTTGAAATGACTATTGCATATCTTTTGAAAGGTATATGTATAAGTATTCTCTTGGGATGTCTTGACTTAGCACCGATGGATTGGGAGAGTTAGGGCTATCCTAAGGGCTCTCTCCCTTTCCTTGAACAATGTGCCAGCATAGGAATGGAAGCCATTGCCGAAATGATCGGGTCATAAGGGACGGTTGTTCATTTATTGATATGATATGATAATGGAAATCCTTGTGAAATGACGAGATCGTAAGGAAGGTGACCGTCCACCGAAATGACGAGGTTCGTAAGGTGTGATGTAAATTACCCTTGGCAAGTAATCTTCTCCTACCGATATGAGGTCTTTATTGGACTAATTCATATAATAGCTCGCATGAGTTCCCCACTTTATAAGAGCATTATTTCATTTCATGCATCATGGATTTCATGGCATATTGTTATATGCTCTTCTTGGATATGAACTTCTTTCTACATCATGGATTTCATGGCATATTGTTATATGCTCTTCTTGGATATGAACTTCTTTCTATATTATGTGCCCTTGTCATCTAACATTGAATGCAGGTTTGATAAGTCATATGTATTGCATGCCCGCCTACTCATTACATTCAAACGTTCTAACACACACTTTTGCCTACATGATCTGACCATGTAGGGACCGGAGACTACCTTCATCCACCGTTTGACGGCTAGATCGATTTTGAGAAAGTGTTGTGGTGAGTCCTATCTTCCAAGGATAAGCCATCATCTATCTACCTTATGTTGTTCCCGTTTTGCTATTTATTTTGAGGGTGAACCTGGGACATGTATTGTCCCCTGTCCCATTTTATGACTAGAGGCATTGTTGGACATCTTGTAGACTCTTGTCGGATCTATATGTTATGTGTTGTATTTTGGAGCTTATGATTATGATTATCTATTGGATATGGCTAATATGGATTGATTATGAGAATTATGATAAGTATGTATGATTTGATGTGAAAATGTGGAAGATCCTAAGTCCCATATTGCCCCCATAGAGTGAGTCATACTTACCCGCCCCTTAGTTCTTATGAGCTAATGTGCTATGTGAATTCATGTTACTCTCTTTTCCTATGACATTCCCATAGCGTGAGTCCTACTTTTCAGTCCCTGATAACTATGTGTTTACTCTTTAAATACACTTCCGAACTGATGATGTGAATATAGATACTTTGAGGCTTGTTTGGGGACTCTCGGGTTCCCATTCGATATGTCACTCCTAGACCCTAGGTCCGGGTCATGACACATACACCACCCCACTCACCATGTACCCCCTAACAATCCCCTCCCTGGCCTTTTATCCTTTTTATATATTTTTTTATTTTCTTATAGATATGTATACATATTTTTAGAAAAATACTTTTTTTACTTGTTCACCGAATATAACAAAAATAAAAAATTTTATTTAAAAAAAAAACTTTCAACAAGTAAAAAGTAATTTTCTAAAAAAAAGTGAAGGATTAGGAGGTAGGGTAAAATTATTTTTTTCTAAAATTAAAAAAATAAATATCTAAATTCTTTTTAAAAAATTATAATTTTTTTTTTAAAAAATAAAACATTGGTAAGTCGGGTGGGGATCGGGGTGGGAGGTATGGAAGAGAAAGTTGTGGAGTGGGGTAAGAAAAATATTTTATATTTTATTATATAATTTTTTAAAAATAATAATACTTTAATATTTAACCTTAATTAATACTGTAATAAATTTATTTTTTATCAAGGCGGAATATTTTATCTACGTGAAGTGTGATATGACATTTTTATCAAAACTAGTCTTTGCATATGCGCGTTGCGCGTGGTATCTCTTATGAAAATGAGTAATCTTTGAAAATTACATAATAATTGCTAAAAGTATATAAAATATATTATAAATCATCCTTTTGATCTATTTTCAAGATAAATAAATAAATAATTATGAACTAAGTAAAGCATGAGTTCAAGATCAAATTAAGGATTATATTCTCCTCATTCAAAATAGATCAAGATTGTTTGTTCAAGATATGATTTGAAAGTAATTTATTGTATTATTAACAGTTTTATATTTTTACTCAATTAACCATTAATCTCTTCATCCTTTTTAGTTTGACAAAAGCTAGTCTACTTTGTGAATAGATACAAAAAAGATAATTTATTTTACCTCACATGATAGTTGTTGCCAATGTATGAAGTCAAAATTGTCAACATGAGATCCTTATCAAGCATTTATTTGCAATTTTTCTGTGATGTTTATGTACTCACTGGTCTTAGCAGAGAAACGATAAACGATGCTGAAACAACTAAATATTGTATACCCCTAATTGAAAATGCTAAAAGATAGTAAAGACAACATATCGCTTGAACATATCCCACAAATGCTTGAGGTCCTTATTGATTTTTCAGGAATATGCAATATGAAAAAAATGAACTTATAATTAACACTTTAGCAACTCAACAGGTTATCCATAAATATATGAAATTAAGAATTAATGTATGAACAATCACTACAACCAACTGAAACATGCAGTCAATGAAAAAAATGGAACAATCGATGAATATAGTAGGAAATACAAAAGGACACACTAGAAATTCTAACATATAAAAAATCATAATTTAGGACTCAATTTTTATACAATATTTTTACATTTTTGTAATTAACATTGAGGGGATAATTTATTTGTAAAGGTAAAAATGATCATTTATCTTAAGGGGCATTTTTGTAATCCAAGTTTTAACGTAGAGGCTTCCCACTTATATATATATATTTGATAAAAGAGAGAGTAGAACAAACACCATGGTGAGAGTGGAATAAAAGAAAGGTGTATTTCTCAAACTAATAAGTGATAGTTTAGGTGTGAAACTCACATTCCCAATAATTTAGGTATGAAACTAAAAAAAAAAGAGGATAGTTCAGGTGTGTTTTTGACACTTATTTCTTTTTTTAGTTATTTTTTAGAAAATTATTTTTATTTAATTTGTCGCAAGATTGTTTTTAAAATAAATTTTTTTATTTCTGTTATATTCGATAAACAAGTAGAAAAAATATTTTTCTAAAAATATGTGTACATATCTATAAAAAATATATAAAAAATTAAAAAAGGATAAAAATAAATTAGGAGCGGTGGGTTAGATGCAGGTGGGATAAAATTTTATTTATTTAAAAAAATCAATTTTTAAGGTAGGAGTGGAGTAAGGGGTTGAAGTTTGAACTTTTAAAAAATATTTTATAAAAGAGATTCAAAACAATAAAAAGGCAGGGATTGTTGGGGGTGGTTAGGAGGTATGCGGGATTGTGGGCAGTGGAGTGTCACGCTCCGGGAGGGTACCCTTGGCGTGGCCGACACCTAGAGACTATTGCTAGTCCCCAAGCGAACCATTTAGTCTTATGGCATCATTCAATCAATTAAACTCTACTGAACAACGAAAATAATAGTAAATAAATGGGCACATCTCATCTAATGTCTCATAATGATACATGTAGCAATAAAGGCTAGTAGAAAGAACTAGCTCACAATCTCAACATCAATGCTCGACCATCGTCTATGAAGCCTCTATTACTACTCATGTGGTGCCAATGATAGACCCATGGCTTACCAAAATCAAAGCAAAGAAATAGTCCAATATCTAACTCTACAGCAAGATAGATAAACGTAGGGGATCCTCCGGAGTAGGGGAGGCTCACCAATTCAGCTTCAAATCTCAGATCTTCAATGGAGCGCCTGTTGATGATCTCTAGTACCTGCCCCTGCATCATAAAACGATGCAGTCCAAAGTGGAAATCAGTACTTGGAATGTACTGGTATGTAAAATTGCTGAGTGAAACAGAAATAGGTAGAATAATATGGAAATAACATCAACTCAAATAATCATCAAATAACATCAAATTGTCACATGTCTATCAATGCAAGAATAAAGAATAGACAAGTGACCCATCAACAACTCAACTTCATCAATCATCTCAGACTCATCTCAAAGTATCTCACCTCCTCTCATCTCATCTCATCTCATCTTAGAGGAGCTCACCCCTTCTCATCTCATCTAGACTCGGAGTACTCAAGGTAGGAAATTTATGGGTGTTTCTCTTATCCGACAACAATCAGTTATGGGCCAATGAATGTATAGCAATCACGTTGATGTTGCCATAGCCGTTCCAAACTTGCCAGGTAGGAAACGAATTGAAACCATATCAGCTCACCCAATATGGAGTCAGTCGTCAATAAGTCTTTTGTTTCAGGGACTTCTAATCAAGAGGGAACCACAATATATGTGATAATTCTAAGCCTCACCTACATTTGGCGACGTAATTTGACAAGTTCAATCGGACTAACTCTCACTCTTTCGGTGCTTGACTCATCCCATGACTCAATGCTCATAAAACCATCAATCCAATCAAACCAATCAACTCATAGGGACATTGGCCCTATCATCAATGCAAGTTTCTCATGAAAAATGTTCAATTCAAGAAACAAATAGTATGATGATCATCAACATAGAAAATATGTAATTTTAAATATAATTTTAAGAAAAACCATCAAAGATCATGCATGTAAACTCTCTAAATTATGACTTCATCTATGACCTCTATGGGGCACATGAGAGAACAATCCCATATTTCTAGTTTAGCATTACATACCTGGGATGCAACTATCAACCAAGCACGTCAAGGATCTCTTGACGAATTCTCTCAACTCAAGCTCTTCTCTTCTCTCCTCAAGCCCTAACCTTAGTAATGTATTGGATTAGAACCTAGAATCGGGGATTTTAGACCCTTTTTACGTCAAAAAGACCTTGTTAGATCGTGTATAGAGTTTAGGAGGGGTAGAGAATTAACCGGAATGCCCCTCATAATAATCTAAAAATTTTCAACTCGAAAAGTCCCAATCTGCTACGAGGACTGGTCGCGTACTTTGTATTTTCAGAAAAAGTTTCCTGAATGAGTTTTCTCAATCCCATCAAAAATATTAAGAAGAGTACAAGTGTTGGTCCGCGATGGGTGCGCGACGAGCTCCAGTCGCGTTCTAACACTATTTTGTATTTCGGATAAAAAATTTATCTTTTGATCGGGTCGCTCTAAAAATTGACCGAGACCATTTTCGCACTCAACCTTTTGTGCTAATCATAAATCCGGCCTCAGATTTTCCATACGAGCATTGGAAGATGTGTTGCGCGCATACCCTCACTCTAGTGGTATTTTGATAATTTTACCGTGCGTTACATCATCTCCCCCTTGGGGTCATTTGTCCTCGAATGATAAGTAAAGGTGGATATCAAGGCACGAATAGGCTCAAGACTCATCTCAAAATTCAACTAAATCAATCAAACTCTCGACTCTTTCTCAACCTCAATCAATACCACTCAGACTTATAAATAGAAAGTCACATCAAGAATAGATACATCAATTTAGTGAAAGGTACGAAATTTACCTTCAACACTCTCATCATTAAGCACGAATAGATGCGGATATTTGTCTTTCATTCCTTCCTTAGCTTCCCATGTGGCTTCCTCAACGAATTAATTTCTCCACAGGACTTTGACTGAGGCTATCTCTTTGTTCCTCAACTTACGAATCTGACGATCAAGGATTTGCACCGGAAATTCTTTGTAAGATAGGCTATCTTTCACTCTAATGCTATCAACAGGGATCACCAAGGCAGGATCTCACAAGCATTTCTTCAACATCGACACATGGAATACTAGATGGACTCCATCTAACTCAGAAGGCAACTCTAATTCTTAAACAACCTTCCCAATCCTCTTTACGATCTGATATGGTCTAACATAACATGGACTTAACTTTTCCTTCTTCCCAAACCTTAGGACACCCTTCATAGGCGACACTTTCAAATACACCCAATCATCTACCTCGAACTCTAATCTCTTCTCCTCACGTCGGTAAAATATTTTTGGCGACTCTGGGCAGTTTTTAACCTCGCTCTAATGACCTTGACCTTCTCCATCGATTGGTGAACAAGATCATGCCCAATCAATTTCTCTTCTCCAACCTCAAACCATCAAATTGGTGATCTACATCTCCTTCCATACAAGGCTTCGTAAGGAGCCATTTGAATGCTTGCATAATAACTATTGTTATATGCAAATTTAATCAATGGTTGGTGATCATCCCAATTTCCCTTAAAGTCAAGAACACAAGCTCTTAACATGTACTCAAGTGTTTGAATTGTATGCTCCGCCTGACCATCTATCTATGGATGAAAGGTTGTGCTCAGGTTCACCTTAGTACCCAATCCCTTTTGGAACGATCTCCCAAATTGGGAGGTAAATTGAGCTCCTCTATCTGAGATGATGGATAAGGGAACCCCATGCAACCTTACAATCTCCTGGATGTACAACTTGGCGTACTCCTCCATAATATTAGTTGTCTTAACTGCCAAGAAGTGAGCTGATTTAGTCATTCTATCCATGATCGCCCATATCGAATCATGTTGCTTCCGAGACTTTGGTAGACCAGTAATAAAGTCCGTATTAATCATCTCCCACTTCCATTCTGGAATCTCAAAGTTCTGAGCCAATCCACATGGCCTTTGATGCTCAACTTTCACTTGCTGGCAATTCGGGCACTTTGAAACGAATTTCGCAATATCCCTTTTCATTCCATTTCACCAATAGACTTATCTCAAGTGGTGGTACATTTTGGTAGAGCCAGGATGAATGGAATATCTAGTGTTATGGGCTACCGCTATGATTCTATCGTGAATGCCATCAACATTTGGGACACACAATCTACTTTGATATCTCAACACTTCATCTCCCCCTTTGGAGAAGACTATCACTCTCTGTTTATGGAAAGCCCCCTTCAATTGGAGTATGACAGGATCTTGGTCTTGCTTTTCCTTCACCTCCACCACTAAGGATGAAGCAGACCTGTTCTAAACATTAACTCCTCCTTCATTATTCTTCTCAAGTTAAACTCCTAATTGAGCCAATTGATGCACGTCCTTGGGTAACTCCTTCTTTCCTTCTTTTACATGGACTGTGCTACCCATTGACAACTTGCTAGGAGCATCAGCAACAACGTTAGCTTTACCTAGGTGGTAGTGAATGATCATGTCATAATCCTTGAGTAATCCAACTATCTCATTTGTCGCAGGTTGAGCTTTTTCTGACTGAAAACATATTGCAAGCTCTTTTGGTTAGTGAACACATCCACATGCACTCCATACAAGTAGTGGCGCCAGATTTTAAGTGCAAACACTACTGCTGCCAACTCGAGGTCATGGGTTATATAGTCCCTTTCATGAACCTTAAGTTGTATGGAAGCATAGGCTATCACCTTCCCTTTCTGCATCAGTACGCACCCCAATCCAACCCTCAAAGCATCACAGTAAATCACAAAGTCCTCTGTCCCCTTGGGCAAGGTAAGGACCGGCGCAGTAGTCAACCTTGTCTTCAATTCTTGGAAACTCTTCTCACATTCTTCAGACCACTTTCTCTGAGTCAATTTAGTCAATGGCGTGGATAGGGAAGAAAATCCCTCAACAAATCTGCGGTAGTAGCCTGCCAACCCCAAGAAACTTCTAATGTCAGTCGGAGTGGTCGGTCGGGGCTAGTGCTTAACCGCTTCAATCTTTTGGGCATCCACTTGAATACCATCACCGGAAAGAACATGGCCTAGAAAGGCCGCTGACTTAAGCCAGAACTCACACTTTGAGAATTTTGAATACAACTCATGGTTCTTAAGGGTTTGGAGGACAACTCTGAGATGGTTAGCATGCTCCTCCTCGCTTCTCGAATACACCAAAATGTCATCGATGAAAACAATCACAAACATATCAAGATATTGTGTAAATACTCTATTCATCAAGTCCATAAAGGCGGCAGGTGCATTCGTCTACCCAAAGGACATGACCAAGAACTCAAAATGGCCATATCTAGTCCTAAAGGTTGTTTTAGGAATGTCACATTCCCTCACCTTCAATTGGTGGTAGCCAAATCTAAGGTCTATCTTTGAGAAACAAGAAAGGCTCTGAAGTTGGTCAAACAAATCATCTATCCTTGGAAGGGGACATTTATTCTTTATCGTGACCCTATTCAGTTGCCTATACATAACACACATTTTGAGGGACCCATCTTTCTTTCACACGAATAAGACCGGAGCACCCCAAAGTGAAACACTTGGCCTTATAAAGCCCTTCTCTAGCAAATCTTTCAGTTGCTCTCTTTCAGCTCAGCGGGGGCCATCCTATAAGGTGAAATCGAAATAGGCTGGGTATCGGGAAGAACATCAATCCCGAAGTCAATATCCCTATCAGGAGGGACCCCATGCAGATAATCAGGAAACACTTCCGGAAATTCATTAACAATTGGGACTGACTCAAGAGTTAGGGACTCAACATCATCAGATTTAACTCGCACGAGGTGATAGATACAACTTTTGAAAATCAACTTTCTGGCTCTAAGATAGGAGATAAACTTCCCTCTAGGTGTAATAGAACCACCCTTCCACTCTAGAACCGGTTCATTTGGGAATTGAAACTTGTTCGGGATCTACAATCAACAGAGGCATAATAGGCGTGAAGCCAATCCATGCCAAGAATCAAATCAAAATCAACCATCTCCAACTCAATCGAATCAACAAGAGTATTCCGATGATGGATGGACACTACACAAGTTCTATAGATTCTCTCAACTCGAATAGACTCACCTACTGGAGTAGAAACATCAAAGGGTTCAAGAAAACTCTCAGGGGTTCTATCAAATCTACTGGCCATATAAGGAGATATAAACGATAATGTGGCACCCGGATCCATAAAAACATAACAATCAAAAGTAAAGACTCGAATCATACCCATCACAACATCGGGGGAATTCTCCTGATCTTGGCGACAACCCATGGCATACTAGTGGTTTGTTGCCCTGTCTGCACCTGACGTAGTGGCCCTCTGATTTCCTCTAACTGGTGGGGATGGTGTAGAAGATTGAGCCCGGTCAGCCCACCTTGGAAAATCTTTCTGATAGTGTCCCGCTTGGCCACATTTATAACACACATCATTCCCGTCACAACATCTCCCTAAGTGCAATTTGCCACACTTATCACATGGTGGCTTACCCTGAGGACCCTGAGCCACTCTAGTTTGTGAATGAGGTCTATGACTCCCCACATTCTGAGATCTCTTATCATACCCGCCTCTAGGCGGAGGTGCACTAGCAGATGATGGTGCTAGAAATCAGTTGCCGTTTCCTTTCCTTCCAACCTCATGGCTGGATGTCTTTGCTTTCTTACACTTGAATTCTTCCCTGTCATGTTGTCTCTCCTTATCAGCTTGTTGTACAAATGTCATCAATCTCCCAATGTCCATATCACTCACAAGCATTGCTCCCTTACCATCTCTCTTGGGTCCTCTATTCAACCCGTCAACATACATTCCCATCCTTCCCCTCATATCAGCAACCATGTCTGGAGCATAGTGAGATAGTTACGTGAACTTCAAACCATACTCTTGCACCGTCATAGAGCCCTATTTCAGATTCAGGAACTCTCTCACCTTAGCCTCTCTTTTTTCTCTTGGGAAAAAGCGTCCCAAGGAGGCTTCCTCAAACACTACCTAAGTCAAACACGGGGCATCATCCCTTCTACCTTTCTTTCACTGGTCAAACCACAGTGGCCACACCCTTGAGTTGGTAAGCAGTCAGTTCAACCCTATCAACATCAACTACATGCATCACTTGGAACACTTTCTCAAGTTCCTCCATATGTTCTCAAGATCTTCAGTGGATGCAGACCCCGTGAACTCAGGTGGATTCATCCTCAGAAATTCCTGAACTCTAGAGGTGTCATGAGTGTCTTGTCTACCCGCTCCTTGTCTCACAGCAGGTGCTGCAACAGCTTGGGCTAAAGCTTGAACAGGCCGATGTAGCTCAACATTGGAGACCTCATCTTGAGGGGGTCGCTCAACCGGGAAAACTTGATCCACGGGCTCCTCGGGTACTTGAGGCTAAGGTAGATTAATAGCTTGCCTAGCAGGACGTCCCCCTCCTCTGACAGCTCTTCTGGGAGGCATGTTATAAATTCTGCACGCGTAGAGCACGAATTAGAAGAGAGATTTCATAGAGTAACTCTATCGCACGAATAGGAATGAGAAGAAAAGGGTAACAATTCCTAATGTCCTACAACCTCCTGCTTATGAAATGTGGTCGACAACACACCCATAAAGAAGACTCTACTAGACACGGCTTCATAGACTCCCTAAGACACTTGAACTTTGTGCTCTGATACCAAGTTTGTCACGCCCCGGGAGGGTACCCTTGGCATGGCCGACACCTAGAGACTATTGCTAGTCCAAGCTAACCACTTAGACTCATCACATCATTCATTCAATTAAACTCTACTGAACAGTAAATAAATGGGCATATCGCATCTAATGTCTCATAATGATACATGTAACAATAAAGGCTAGTAGAAAGAACAAGCTCACAATATCAACATCAATGCTCGACCACCGTCTATGAAACCTCTATTACTACTCATGTGATGACAATGACAGACCCATGGCTACCCAAAATCAAAGTAAAGAAATAGTCCAATTTCTAACTCTATAGCAAGATGAATAAATGTGGGGGATCCTCCGGAGTAAGGGAGGCTCACCAATTCAGCTTCAAATCTCAGATCTTCAATGGAGCGCTTGTTGACAATCTCTAGTACTTGCCCCTGCATCACAAAATGATGCAGTCCAAAGTGGACATCAGTATTTGGAATGTATTGGTATGTAAAATAGCTGAGTGAAACAGAAATAGGTAGAATAATATGGAAATAACATCAACTCAAATAATCCTCAAACAACATCAAATTGTCACATGTCTATCTATGCAAGAATAAAGAGTAGACAAGTGACCCATCAGCAACTCAACCTCATCAATCATCTCAGACTCATCTCAAAAGAGCTAACCTCCTTTCATCTCATCTCATCTCAGACTCATCTCAAAAGAGCTCACCTCCTTTCATCTCATCTCATCTCAGAGGAGCTCACCCCCTCTCTCTCATCTAGACTCGGTGTACTCAAGGTAGAAAATTTATGAGAGTTTCTCTTATCCGACAACAATCACTTATGAGCCAGTGAATGTACAATAATCACGCTGATGTTTCCATAGCTGTTCCAAACTTGCCAGGTAGGGAACAAATCAAAACCATATCAGCTCACCTAATATGGAGTCAGTCGTCAATAAGTCTGTTTTTGTTTTAGGGACTTCTAATCAAGAGGGAACCACAATATATGTGATGGTTCTAAGCCTCACTTACTTTTGGCGACGTAGTTTGACGAGTTCAAGTCAGACTAACTCTCACTCTTTCGGTGCTCGATACTCCTCCCATGACTCAATGCTCATAAAACCATCAATCCAATCAAACCAATCAACTTATAGGGACATTGGACCTATCATCAATCAATGTCTCATAGGGTTTTAGCCCTCTCATCAATCAACATCTCATAGGGACTTTAGCCCTCTCATCAATCAATCTCAATCAATGACTCAAGATTAAGAACAATCATTAGGAAACAATCAAATAGACACATCAGTAGAGTTCATTTATAGAGACTCGTAAGATAATCAAATTCTTTCAACTCAATCATCATTCTCTCATCACAATCAACAATCTCAATTCAAGGTGCTAGATTCAATTCTCAAGTTCATTACGCATGCTTTTCAATTTAATCATGTAGGATTATACAAGTTCTCATGAAAAATGTTCAATTCAAGAAAACAAATAGTATGATGATCATCAACATAGAAAACATGTAATTTTAAATATAATTTTAAGAAAAAATTGAGTGTGCACTTTTATACTGTAAAATAAAGCATGTAAAAAGATTTGTGCAGTGATAAATGAAAGAAAATTAATAACTGAAAATGGTTATGACTAATAACTATAGTAATTATTATAACAAATTTTTAGCCCACAAGGGGAAAAAAAAAAGAAAAGGGATAGAAGCGTTTTAAAATTATAAATGAAGGAGAATATGGATATTCTCAATCATAATTAAATTCATTAAATTAAATGTGAGCATTATAGTACTATTGCTCCACCAAATATCAGTTCAATTAATTTCATATATAGAAAAGTAATTTAATTGAATTTATTTTTACTTATAGAGCATATTTAATATTATTTAACTAAATTTTTATTATAAAAACAAAATGATAATCCAACGTACTTTGAAGATAAGAACTTTTCACACTCTCTCTCTCTTTTATATATATATATATATATATATATATATATATATATATATATATATATATATATATATATATATATATATATATGGGTGAAAAAGTTTTAGAACCACGCTACATATATTTACCTTTCAATTATAGTGCCCAAATATTATTGGAACTATTAGAGTGACTTCAATTACATATGGAATATAATATTAATAGTGTAATCAATAAAGGAAATGAATGTTGCTTCCAACTTTTGTTAATCCTTTATTCAATTGAATCAGTAAAATTCCTGAAATAACTAGATTAGTCAAGTAAATGTAGTGTATACTACAAGAAGATGCCCAATTAATGGGAGTTATTTTGTCGATTTGAGGTAGTTTTTGATCTTCACAATAAGAATTATGTCAGTTTTTAAAAACGTTACAATTACCTTTGCCACGAGCATATTGTGGGGTATTTAGAAACCTCCCTGACAACCGCCACAAAATTACTTTTAAATTTGTGGAGTTTTTTAAAATCAATTTGTGACTATTTACAACCTCCATAAATATTAATTTAGTGTATTAAAAAAATTATATTTGCATGAGTTTAAAATTGTCATGATATGATATCAATGTTCAATAAATCTAATTTATGGGGGCTTATGACCACTACAAATTATTATATTTCTTTTAAAAAAATTATATATTTTATTTACACCAAACCTATGTAATAATACATAGAAATATTTTACTAAATATTTAACGTAAATAAAAATATTTTTAATAAAAAATCATCACAAGTTCCGGTTCATATCAAATTAAAGTAATACAAACCCATGTATAACAATTTGAATGTTATAAGTTCAAATGCCTAAAATAATTTCGTATCAAATAAAGATAAAAAATGTACTATGCATTTGTTTGGTGATTTGAGTGGGTGTCACCCTTTTTTTTTTCGGAGATGAAGTAAGCTTGATCTTCATTTTTACTTGGTTGACAACCTGGAATCATAAAATTTTTATTACATAATTAGATAAACTAATATTGATATATGCACATCCAATTCCATACCTTGATATAGCAATAAATTTCAAAATTAAATTCATCTAAGAATAAACAAATTCATAACACTAGTCATCGTTCTTACCTAAATGTAACGCGGGGTAAAATTAACAAAATACCCCTAGCGGAGAGGGTGTGCAAAATGCGTCTTTCGATGCTCGGATTGAAAATCCGAGAATGGATTCGTGATTAGCACGAAAAATTGAGTGGGAGAAGGGTTCCGTTCGATTTTTAGAGCGACCAAGTCAAAAGATAATTTTTCGTTCGAAAACAAATAGTGTGAGTCTGCGACAGAGCTGCATCGCGGACCTATCGCAGAGACACACTTATGTTTTCCTGTGATTTTTCGACGGAGTTGAATTTTTCTGAAATGCGCTGTCCGTGACAGGTTCGCGTCCGGATTGTGTTATTTCAAGTCTGGAATTTTTTCTTTAAAATTTCGAGGGGCATTATAGTCCATTCCTAATACCCTCTAAACTTCCTATACGTCTAATACATGTCATTTTCTCTGAAAAAGGATTTCCAAAACTCATTCAAAACCCTCTTCCTAGCAAAAGCACTAAGTCAGGGCTTGAAGAGAGTTGAGATTGTTCAAGGAATTATTGTTAGCAATCATCCCAGGTATGTAAAAATAACTTAAAGCGTGAGATTGTTCTCCCATGTGCCCTTTTGAGTAAATTGAGTCATTTATTGAAGATAATGAGTTTGATGTGAAGATTGCTGAGCATTATACTGAGTTTTACTTAATTCATATATTTTACATGAATTGATGATCATCATAAACATGATTTATTACATAATTCATTTTCATGAGTGTTTTTCACAAATTCCTATGTTTATTTATTTATGAGTGCAAGAATGAACTTAGAGGATAAGTCAAGAGACATAATGAGATGATGTTTATGATGTTGTGATTGTGTTTCACATTTGATGAGAGTCTTGATGATGATGTTGATGCGAATGATGTTTCCTAATGTCTTAAAACCTAAAACTAAATTCTAAAAGAGTATTCCAAGTCCATAATGTTAATGTTGATGTTGATGAGATGAGTTGATGTTGATGTTGAGGTATTATGTCCCTATGGGACAGGTTTGTGATGTATTATGTCCCTAAGGGACAAATGATAATGTATTATGTCCCTATGGGACTGATGATGATGTATTATGTCCCTATGGGACTGATGAGGTTGAGGTTTTATGAGCATGTCGTGTTCTAGGAGGAGTATTGAGCACCGAAATGGGTGAGAGTGAGTCCCACTCGAACTCTTTAACTACGTGGCCCATGTAGCAAGAGAGGATTGAACCGCAATGCAGATGGCTCCTTTCTTGTCCCAATAGAGGACTGAGGTTTTTCTTGTGGATCCACTGAGGTTGATATCCTTTACCCCATGTAGGGTACTAGATAGATATGGCAACGATTTCGCTTCGTCGTATCATCACTGGGTCATAGGTGGTAGTTGTCGGTTAGAGAAACTCCCAGTAAGGTCTTACTTTGATAGTATTCTGATGTTGATGTTGATGTGATGGTATGAGTTGAGTTGAATTGAGTTGAATTGAGTTGAGTTTCCTTGAGTTGAGTTGAGTCGAGTTTCCTTGAGTTGAGTCGAGTTTCCTTGAGTTGAGTTGAGTCAAGGTTCCTTGAGATGAGTCTGATGTATTGATTATGTGGAGATGAGATATTGATGAGCCATTTGTCTACTCTAATTTCATGCCTTAGATAGACAGTTGATATTCTGATGAAGCATGATGTTGAGTTGATGTTATCCCTATTCTATTGTATTTTTGCTGTTACATTCAGCTATTTTACATACCAGTACATTGCACGTACTGACGCCACTCGGAGCTACATCATTTCATGATGCAGATACAGGAGTTAGAGGGCTTCAGTAGACGCATCGTTGAGGTCAGAGATTTTGAGTTCAGCCATTGGTGAGCCTCCTTGCTATCCGGAGGAGACCCTTTTATTGTTGTTTTCTTTAGTTATTGAGTTGGTAGCCATGACTTGTCATGGTACCATCTTAGTCAGTTGAGTTAATTTAGAGGCTTCATAGACATGAGTTGAGGTTTGATGTTGAGGTTTTTCCCTTACGAATTGAGTTAACATTGCATTTTTTTATCCTGATGTTGAGACTAATGTTGGCCATTGGCCCTTCTTATTGAGGTAGCTCACTGCAATACTTACACTATTCTGCTATACTGGTGTTGAGTGACTGTCCTGGGAGCGAGTGGTTTGCTTGGGGACTAGTAATAGTCTCTTGGTGCCGGCCACGCCTAGGGTACCCTCCTAGGGCGTGACAAACTTAGTATTAGAGCACATTGTTCAAAAGTTCTAGGGAGTCTATGAAGTCGTGTCTAGTAGAGTCTTGTTTATGTGTGTGTTGTGCACCATACTTCATAAATAGGAGGCTATAGGACATTAGGAATGTTTACACTTCTTTGATGTTCTGAGTTCGTGTGATAGAGTTTGACTCTATGAAACCATCTTCTAATTCGTGCGTTATGCGTTTGTAGCTCATGCCTCCAAAACATACTGCTGCCCAAAAAGATGCATCAGCCCCTAACACTGAGAATCCCTTACCAAGGGTCCCTACCCAGAATGAGGCAAGGAGACGGGGTCGACCTGCCAGAGCTACTGAGGCTCCGCCGGCACCTCCTGCTCAGTCAGCCTCCAATTCGGAGGCAGACTTCAGGGGAGCCATTGCTATGCTCACATAGTTGGTGGCCTCTCAGAGTAGTAGCTGTGGTCCCTAGGCCCCTAGCTCCAGCTCCCAAGAGCCTATAGTTGCAACCAGGCTCAGAGATTTCCTGAGGATGAACCCGCCAGTCTATACGGGGTCTAAGGTTGAGGAAGACCCACGGAACTTTATTGATGAGATGCGCAAGATCTTGAGGGCTATGCATCCGAATGGGGTTAAGGGAGTCGAGCTGGTCTTATATCAGCTTAAGGATGTTGCCAATATCTTGTATAACAAGTGGGAAGATGGTAGAGGTGAGGATGCTAAGTCTGTTGAGTGGGAGGAGTTTGAGAGTGCTTTCCTCGATCACTTCTTTCCCCAAGAGTTGAGGGAGGCGAAGGTTATGGAGTTCGTGAATTTGAAGCAAGAGGGGTTGACTGTCAAAGAGTACAGCCTCAAGTTCATCCAGCTGTCCCGATATGCTCCAGAGATGGTCCTTGATATGAGGGCGAGGATGAGAAAGTTCGTGTCTGGATTGGGCAGGCATGTAAAGAGGAAATGTAAGACAACAAAGCTGATTCCAGGTATGGACATCTCTAGACTTATGGTCTATGCCCAGCAGACGGAGAAGGACAAGAAGAAGGACAGGGAAGAGCAGCAGAGTAAGAAGGCCAAATCGCCAGGACATGAGCCTAGCCAACAAAAGCAGAATAGGGTGATAGAACTTTCTTTCAGAAGAAGCCTTCTAGCTATGCACCCTCTATGGCGAGTGCGCTTGTTCAGCAAAACAGGTATGATCAGAAATCTTATGGTCACCAAAATTTCAGGGCTCAGGGACCTCAGTCCCAAGCTAGCATTACCCAAGGCCCGAGAAGGATGCCACCTTGTGGCAGATGTGGCAGGCTGCATCTTGGTGCGTGTCGTGAGGGCACAAATAATTGCTTTTCATGCAGACAGCCTGGCCATTTTCAGGGTGAGTGCCCTTTGAGGAGATGGGGTGATAGGGGTAACAGAGCTCAGTCTTCTACAGCGCCCTCTGCTGGCAGTCATCAGAAGGCCATTACCGCGAATGTAGGAGGCGGGATGAACCATCTATATACGATGGGTATTCGACAGGACCAAGAGGTTGCACTAGATGTTATTACGGGTATGTATTGTTATACATTGCTAGACCCGGGTGCCAGTTTATCCTTTGTGACGTCCTATGTGGCTAATAAATTTGAGATTCTTTCTGAGTGTTTGCTTGAGCCTTATACTGTTTCTACTCCTACTGGTGAGTGCATTCAAGCTGAGAGGATCTATAGAGACTGTGTGGTATCCATCTATCATAGGGATACCTTGGCCAACTTGGTAGAGTTGGAGATGGTTGATTTTGATGTAATTCTTAGTATGGATTGGCTCCATGCCTGCCATGCCTCCATAGGTTGTAGGACTCGAGTTGTTAAATTCCAATTTCCGAATGAACCAGTCCTAAAGTGGAAGGGAAGTTCAGTTGCACCCAAGGGTAGATTTATTTTCTATCTGAGGGCGAGAAAGTTAATCTCTAAGGGTTGTATTTATCACCTTGTGCGAGTTAAATCTGATGATATTGATTCCCCTACTCTTGAGCCGGTCCTGATTGTAAATGAGTTCCCTGAGGTGTTCCTTGAGGATTTACTTGGAGTCCCTTCTGATAGGGAGATCGACTTCAGTATTGATGTACATCCCAACGTGCAGCCTATTTCAATTCCACCATATAGGATGGCCCCCGCTGAGTTGAAAGAGTTGAAGGAGCAGTTGAAGGATTTGTTAGAGAAGGGCTTTATTAGGCCAAGTGTTTCTCCTTGGGGTGCTCTCAATCTGTTTGTAAGAAAGAAGGATGGGTCTCTCAGAATGTGCATAGACTATAGGCAGCTGAACAAGGTCACGATCAAGAATAAATATCCTCTTCCCAGGATAGATGACCTGTTTAACCAACTTCAGGTGCCTCATGATTTTCAAAGATAGACCTCAGATCGGATTATCACCAGTTGAAAGTGAGAAAATATGATGTTCCAAAGACAGCCTTCAGGACAAGATATGGCCACTTTGAGTTCTTGGTCATGTCCTTTGGGTTGATGAACTTACCGGCAGTTTTCATGGATTTCATGAATAGGGTGTTAAGGCCCTACCTTGACATGTTTGTAATCGTGTTCATTGACGATATTTTGGTGTATTCGAAGAATGAGGAAGAGCATGCCAAAAACCTTAGAGTTGTCCTTCAAACTCTTAAGGACCATGACTTGTATGCGAAGTTCTCCAAGTGTGAGCTTTGACTTAAGTCAGTGGCTTTCCTAGGCCATGTTGTTTTGGGTGATGGAATTCGAGTAGATGGCGAGAAGATTGAAGCGGTTACAAACTGGCCAAGACCAACCTCTCCAACTGACATAAGAAGTTTCTTGGGGTTGGCAGGCTTCTACCGCAGATTTACTGAGGGAATTTCTTCCCTATCCGCACCATTGACCAAACTGACTCAGAAAAAGGTTAGGTTTCAGTGGTCTGAGGAATGTGAGAAGAGTTTCAAAGAGTTGAAGACTAGACTGACCACTACACCTATCTTGACTTTGCCTGACGAGATGGAAGATTTTGTAATATATTGTGATGCATCAAGAGTTGGGTTAGGATGTGTATTGATGCAGAGAGGGAAGGTGATAGCCTATGCTTCCAGGAAACTTAAAGTTTATGAGAGGAACTATCCGACCCATGATCTTGAGTTAGCGGCACTAGTGTTCGCACTTAAAATCTGGCGCCACTACTTATATAGAGTGCATGTGGACATGTTCACTGACCACAAGAGCTTATAGTATGTCTTCAGTCAGAGAGAGCTCAACCTGCGACAGGGGAGATGGTTGGAATTGCTCAAAGATTATAACATGAGCATCATGTACCACCCAGGTAAAGCTAACGTTGCTGATGCTCTTAGCAAGTTGTCTATGGGTAGCACAACCCATGTTGAGGAAGAGAAGAAAGAGCTAGTGAAGGAAGTGTATAGGTTGGCTCGATTGGGAGTCCAACTTGAGGAGAATAACGAGGGAGGAATCAATGTTCAGAGTGGGTCTTCATCGTCCCAAGTGACTGAGGTAAAAGAGAAGCAGGATCGAGATCCTATTATACTCCAATTGAAGGAGGCTGTCCACAAACAAAAAGTGATGGTCTTCTCCAAAGGGGGAGATGGGGTATTGAGATACCAGAGTAGGCTATGTGTTCCTGATGCTGATGGTGTTCGAGAGAGGATTATGGCTGAGGCCCCCAACACTAGATAATCCATTCATCCGGGCTCCACCAAGATGTATTACGACTTGAGAGAAGTCTATTGGCAGAGTGGAATGAAAAGGGACATCGCTGAGTTTGTTTCAAAGTGCCCAAACTGCCAGCAAGTGAAGGTTGAGCATCAAAGGCCAAGTGGCTTAGCTCAAAACTTTGAGATTCAAGAATGGAAGTGGGAGATGGTTAACATGGATTTCATCACTGTCCTACCGAGATCCCGGAGGTAGCATGATCCCATATGGGTGATTATAGACAGGATGACTAGGTCAACACACTTCTTGGCAGTCAAGACAACTAACACTGCGGATGAGTATGCCAAGATATATATTAAAGAGATTGTGAGGTTGCATGGAGTTTCCTTGTCCATCATCTCAGACAGAGGAGTCCAATTTACCTCTCACTTCTAGAAGTCTTTCCAGAAAGGATTGGGTACCAAAGTGAACTTTAGCACGACCTTTCATCCATAGACGGATGGTCAGGCAGAACGCATTATTCAGACGGTAGAAGATATATTGAGAGCCTGCATCCTTGACTTTAAAGGAAATTAGGATGACCATTCACCATTGATTGAATTTGTATATAACAATAGTTATCATGCAGGCATTCAAATGGCCCCCTACGAGTCTTTGTATGTGAGGAGGTGTAGATCACCTATTGGGTGGTTTGAAGTTGGAGAAGTTGAGTTGATCGAGCCTGACCTTGTCCACCAGTCCATAGAGAAGGTGAAGATTATTAGAGAAAAATTGAAGACTGCCCAAAGCCGTCAGAAATCTTACACAGATATGAGGAGAAGAGACCTAGAATTCGAGGTGAGCGACTGGGTATACCTGAAGGTATCACCCAAGAAGGGTGTCATGAGATTTGGGAAGAAAGGGAAATTAAGTCTGCATTATATTGGCCCTTATCTGATTGTGAGAAGAATTGGGAAGGCTGCTTTCGGAATCCATCCGATGTTCTACATTTCGATGTTGAAGAAGTGTTTGGGAGATCCTGCCTTGGTAATCCCTGTTAAGAGCAAAGGAGTTAGAGATAGTCTGTCCTATGAGGAAATTCCAGTTCAAATCCTTGATTGACGGGTTCGCAGACTCAGAAATAAAGAGATAGCCTCCCAAAGTGTTGTGGAGGAACCAATTTGTTGAGGAAGCCACATAGGAAACTGAGGAAGAGATGAGAACAAAATACCCGCACCTGTTTATGCCTGATGTTGATGAGAGTATCGAAGGTAAGATTCCTACCTTTTTAATGTAAATTGACGTTCCTACCATGAGTTGATGTGCATATTCCTAATGTCTGAGTAGATGTTATTGAGGTCGATGAAGATTTGAGGAGTTGAGTTGTTGAGTGAGTAACGAGGTGAGTCTTGAGTCTTTTTGTGCCATAATACCATTCCTACTCTACATTCGAGGACGAATGATCCCAAGGGGGAGATGATGTAATGCCCGATAAAATTACCAAAACACCCCTAGAGGAGAAGGTGCGCAAACTTTCGATGCACAGATTGAAAATTCGAGAACAGATTCGTGATCAACACGAAAAATTGAGTGGGAGAAGGGTCTTGATCGATTTTTAGAGCGACTGAGTCAAAAGATAATTTTTCGTTCTAAAACAAAAACAGTGTGAGTCTGCGACAGAGCCTCATCGCGGACCTGTCGTAGAGACACACTTATGTTTTCCTATGATTTTTTGACGGAGTTAAATTTTTATGAAATGCGCTGTTCGTTACAGGTCGGTGTCGCGGACTGTGTTATTTCAAGTCTGAAATTTTTTCTTTAAAATTTCGAGGGGCATTCCAGTCCATTCCTAATACCCTTTAAACTTCCTATACGACGAATATATGTCATTTTCTCAGAAAAAGGGTTTTCAAAACCCATTCAAAACCCTCTTCCTAGCAAAAGCACTGAGTCAGGGCTTGAGGAAAGTTGAGATTGTTCAAGGAATTATTGTTAGCAATCATCCCAGGTATGTAAGGCTAACTTAAAGCAAGTGATTGTTATCCTATGTGCCCTTTTGAGTAAATTGAGTCATTTATTGAAGATAACAAGTTTGTTGCGAAGATTGTTGAGTATTATACGGAGTTTTACTTAATTCATATATTTTACATGAATTGATGATCATCATAAACTTGATTTATTGCATAATTCATTTTCATGAGTGTTTTTCAAAAAACCCTATAATTATTTATTTAAGAGTGCAAGAATGAACTTAGGGGATGAGTCCACAGCTTAATGAGATGATGTTTGTGATGTTGTGATTGTGTTTCACATTTGATGAGAGTCTTGATGATGATGTTGATAAGAATGATATTTCATGATGTCTTAAAACCTGAAACTAAATTCTAAAAGAGTATTTCGAGTCCATGATATTGATGTTGATGTTGATGTTGATGAGATGAGTTGATGTTGATGTTAAGGTATTATGTCCCTATGGGTCAGATGATAATGTATTATGTCCCTAAGGTGAAGATGATGATGTATTATGTCCATATGGGACTGATGAGGTTGAGGTTTTTTGAGCATGTCGAGTTCTAGATGGAGTATTGAGCACCGAAATTGGTGAAAGTGAGTTCCACTCAAACTCTTTAACTACGTGGCCCGCGTAGGAAGAGAGGATGGAACCGCAATATGGATGGCTCCTTTCTTTTCCCAATAGAGAACTGAGGTTTTTCTTGTGGATCCACTGAGGTTGATGTCCTTTACCCTCGGTAGGGGTACTGGATGGATGTGACAATGGCATCACTTCGTTGTATTATTACTGGCTCATAGGTGATGGTTATTGGTTAGAGAAACTCTTGGTGAGGTTTTACTTTGATAGTACTTTGATGTTGATGTTGATGTGATGGTATGAATCGAGTTTCCTTGAGTTGAGTTGAGTCGAGTTTTCCTGAGTTAAGTTGAGTCGAGTTTCCCTAAGTTAAGTCGAGTTTCCTTGAGTTGAGTTGAGTTGAGTCGAGGTTCCTTGAGATGAGTCTGATGTATTTATGATATGGAGATTAGATGTTGATGAGCCATTTGTCTACTCTAATTTTTTGCCTTAGATAGACATATGATATTCTGATGGAGTATGATGTTATCCCTATACTATTGTATTTTTACTGTTACATTCAGCTATTTTACATACCAGTACATTACACGTACTGACGCCACTCGGCGCTGCATCATTTAATGATGCAGATACAGGAGTTAGAGGGCTTCAACAGACGCATCGTTGAGGTTAGAGATTTCGAGTTCAGTCATTGGTGAGCCTCTTTGCTATCCGAAGGAGACCCTTTTATTGTTGTTTTCTTTAGTCATTGAGTTCGGTAGCCATGGCTTGTCATGGTACCATCTTAGACAGTTGAGTTAATTTAGAGGCTTCATAGACATGAGTCGAGGTTTGATGTTGAGGTCTTTCTCTTATGAATTGAGTTGACATTGCATTTGCTTAATCTGATGTTGAGACTGATGTTGGCCATTGGCCCTTCTTATTGAGGTAGCTCACTGCACTACTTCCACTATTCCGCTATACTAACGTTGAGTGACTGTCCTGAGAACGAGTGGTTCACTTGGGGACTAGTAATATTCTTTGGGTGCCGACCACGCCTAGGGTACCTTCCCGGGGCATGACACTAAACTACTGAAGGTCAGATATAGTTTTCTTAATGGTGTGGTGAAAACTCAATAATATCCTGAAATCTATAAAGATATGGCTACATTAAGTTTAAAAACTTACAAAATACATATTTGTTTACAAAATAAATAAAAACATAAAAATATAGATTGCAAATTCTAGTGTACATGAATTTAAAATTCACGTTGGAGAATTACCTGTACATTCAGAGTCCAATCTGCAGGTTATAGGAACTAATTGTTTTGAGAATTTCTTTTATAAAACCTATAAAATAGAAAGTCCATTAAAAGAACCACAAAAAGAAATTCATATTGAGTAAGAGACTAAAATAAACAAAGAGAGCAAAAAAGAGGGAGAGAGCACGTTAGCGGAAAGAAATTGCCATATTGTGGAAGTGTGAGAGAGGTTTGGGTGTTTTATTTTTGTGGTGGGAAGGAAAAATTTTGTTTTTGATTTGGTTTTAAATTTATTGGAGGGAAATTTTAATTCTTAGCAAATTTAAATTTTTGGGGTGAGAGGGTAAAACAATTTTAGGACTATGGTTGGACTTAGGTAAAAAATATTTTCGTTACTAGTAACTAGTAATTAATAACATAAATAGAATAAAATGTCCACAAAATAAATATAACTATTACTTAATAGTACCTTAATAGATAGAAAAATATAGGTCATAAACTCACAATCATTTTAAAATAAAGAATGAGAACGATGTGTATTTTTGTTATTATGTGTTACACATATGAACTAAATTTCATCACTATTTGTCATAAATCACAAAATATGAATATTTATGATATATGTCACGCCCCGAGAGGGTACCCTTGGCATGGCCGGCACTCAGAAGCTATTGCTAATCTCCAAATGAACCACTTAGCCTCATCACAACATTCAATCAATAAAAACTCTGTTGAACAATGGAAAGTATAAGCAAGTAAATGGACACATCCCATCTAAAGTCTCAAAAGAATATATGTAAAAATGAAGGTTAGTAGAAAGAACTAGCTCACAATCTCAACATCAACGCTCGACCATCGTCTATGAAGCCTCTATCACTAATCATATGGTGCCAATGACAGATCCATGGCTACCTAAATTTAAAACAAATGAAATAGCCCAATCTCTAACTCTAAAGCAAGATGAATAAATCATGGCGGATCCTCTAAAGTAGGGGAGGCTCACCAAATCAGCTGCAACCTCAGATCTTCAATGGAGTGCCTGTTGACGATCTCTATTACCTGCCTCTACATCATAAAATAATGCAGTCCAGAGTGGACATCAATACTTGGAATGTAATGGTATGTAAAATAATTGAGTGAAACAGAAATCGGTAGAAAAATATGGAAACAACATCAACTCAAAATAAACATCAAATAGTCAAATGTCCATCTATGGAAGAATAAAGAGTAGACAAGTGACACATCAATAACTCAAATTCGTCAATAGTCTCAATCTCATGTCAGAGGAGCTCACCTCCTCTCATCTCATCTCATCTCAGAGGAGTTTACCTCCTCTCATCTCATCTCAAAACTCATCTCAGACTCGGAGTACTCAAGGTAGAAAATTTATGGGAGTTTCTCTTATTCGATAACACTCACTTATAAGCAGTGAGTGTATCAATCAAACTGATGTTGCCACAACCGTTCCAAAGTTTCCAGGTAGGGAACGCCTGAAACCATATCAGCTCACCAATATGGAGTCAGTACTCGACAGATCTTCTATTGCTTTCAGGGACTGTTACTCTTACGGGAACCATATTATATGTGATAGTTTTATGCCTCATCTATGTTTGGCGACGTGGTTAATGAGTTCGAGTGGGACTCACTCTTACCCATTTCGGTGCTCGATACTCCTCCAGTGACTCAATGTTCATACAACCTCCATCTCAACCAATATCATAGGGACTCACTCTCCGTCAACGACTGGTATCTCATAGGGACTTTATCCCTTTCATCAATCATCTCATAGGGTCCTTGACCCCCTCATCAATCTTCTCATCAATGACTCAAGATTGTATAACAATCATTAGGAAGCAAGTGAATAGACACATTGGTAAAGTTCATTCATAGAGACTCACAAGAAAATCAAATTATGTCAACTCATCATCATTCTCATCACAATCAACAATCTCAACTCAAGGCTCTAGACTCAATTCTCACGTACATTATGCATGATTTTAAAATTAGTCATGAAGGGTTACGCAAATTCTCATGAAAATATCCAATTTAAGAAAACAATTAGTATGATGATCATCAACATAGAAAACATGTGATTTCAAACCAATTTTTCAAGAAACACCATCAACAATCATGCAAATAGACTCTTCAACCATCAACTCATCTATGACCTCTATGGGGAACATGAGAGAGCAATCCCATGTTTTAGTTTAGCCTTACATACCTGGGATGCAGCTATCAACCAAGCACGTCCGGATCTCTTCACGAATCTCTCAACTCAAGCTCTTTTCTTCTCTCCTCAAGCCCTAGCCTTGGTAAAGTATTGGGATAGGACATAGAATGGGGGTTTTAGACCCTTTTTACATCAAAATGACCTTATTAGATCGTGTAGAGAGTTTAGAAGGGGTGGAAAAATTACCAGAATGCCCCTCGTAATAATTTAGAAATTCTCAACTTGAAAAAGACCGAGTCCGCGACGTGAACTGGTCGCGTACTGTGTATTTTCAGAAAAAGGTTTTTGAACGAGTTTTCTCAATCCCATAGAAAATTTTAAAAGAATATAAGTGTTGGTCCACGATGGGTGCACGACCCGCCCCTGTCGCATACTAACACTATTTTGCGCTTCGGATCGAAAAATTATCTTTTGATGGGGTCGCTCTAAAAATAGACCGAGACCATTTTCCCACTCAATTTTGCGTATTGATCATAAATCCGGCCTTAGATTTGCCATACGAGTATCGGAAGATGCATTATGCGCATACCCTCTCTCTAGGGGTATTTTGGTAACTTTACCGGACGTTACAATATATCAAAAATAAAATATGTATATGAATTAAATTTCATTGGTATTTGTCACAAATCACAAATATGAATACTTATGATATATTAGAAATAAAGATATATAAAAAATATAAAAATAATGAATTTATAAATTTATGGGGGTTAATAATCGTCACGAATTGATAAAATTGAGGCAATTTTCAAAACCTCCTCAGTATAATTTTCACAAAAAAAAAAGTTATTTAGTAGGGATTAGAATAAACGTCACAAAATGAATTAATAGTAGGAGTTTTAAAAACTTCCACAAATAAACCGCTATAAATTGAGCATTTTTTTTTGTAGTGAACGTATAATAAATAAACCTTTCAAATTCTTCGGATCTTAATATTATACTGTGACAATTCAATGAATCCAAAGTAAATATTAAATGAAGAATAATTTTTTTGATGATTGAAGGAAATAAAATTAATAATTAAGCGGTAAAAGTATTTTTTAAATTTAAAAAGGTCATTTTCGTAATTCAACCTTTTAAGGAAATAAAATTAATAATTAAGTGGTAAAAATAATTTTTAAATTTAAAAAGGTTATTTTCGTTATTCAACCTTTTGGAAATTAATTAAAATGAATAAATTAAAAGGTTATTAATTAAAATGAATGTTTAATAAGTAATGACATAAGAGCAAATAAGTAATGACATGAGGGCAAAATGGTAATTCAATTTTGAGGTTAAGATCTTTCCACTTTTAGTTATATATGGTATGATATGATTAATTAGTTATTCCCCAAATGATTCTCCATGGCCTAATACCAAACATCAATTAATAAGGGTATTATGATAAAATAATCCGATTAACTATTATTTTCTCAATGTGTGTCAAGTCCAAATGACAAGTGAACGAAATGAATAAAAAGAAAAATTTAAACCCTGCCCCCTACCCCCAAAAGAAAAAAATCAGCAGAACTCAACAGTTTGGGCGATTTATGTGTTTTTTTAATACTTAATATTTATAAATAATTTATTCATAATCCAGCAACCATTTTTTTCTTTTTAAAATCTAAAACTCATAAATGCAAAAAAGAAAAAAGAGAAAGTGAGGCTGACCTTCTCTTGAAACTGCTACCTGTTATTTCTGAGGGCAGTCTCTTCCATCTCTTCCGAGACCATCCATGCATCTTTTACTCTGATGATGATAAATTGTTGGATTTTCAATGCTTCTGGGCTCAACCTTGGCAAGTCCAGGTGGTATGTCTGAATAACTACTTGCCTCTTTTATTTCTGGAGTTCTTTTTCGACGGGAAAATGAGAGCTAGCTGGAAAACAATGGAATTGAGGAAAGAAGATGGAGATATTGACAAAAACAGAAAGCAATTAACTGTGGTAAAAGCTGACATTAAAAGAAAGAAAAGCCATAGGAAATGCACTAGTAGCCTGTTTGGCCAAACTTTCAAATTTTGATATATAGTTTGGTAAAAAACAATTGTGTGTGTAGAGTGGGTAATTGTAATTGGATAATCAATTTGGAAAACATTTATAATAATGACATAGTAATAATTTGTGCTTAGCCAAGGATTCAAAAGTATTTCAGAAGAAACACGAGTTAATTCAGAGCAAAAAGGACAATAAGTTTTTTGAAAAATTTCGAAAGAGTTATTCTTTAGTTTTTTACAACCAAAAGGGTAAAGGCGCCCGCACTTTACCTTTTCCCACTAATTGGACATTATAACGGAGGAAAAGGTGGCAACTCATTATACATATAAATTAATATTATTTATATTGTTTGAAGAAGTCTACACCAATTAACATGGAACACATGTGCAACAGATGTGTTTGAGAATTAATATTATTAAAAGTGGGAAGCTCGATAAGTTGGATTATCATTTTATTCCTACAATAAATAAAAATATTATAAAGTTTCGAATTAATTATATACTAAATAGCTTATAATATTATGTTATACTATATATAAGTGGAAAGATTAAATCTATTATACACTCCAAAAGGTTCAGAATCTGATTGTTATGATGATTCTATTGTCAATGTCTTAAAACCATATATGTGTTCTATTTTGTACTAAATGAGTTTAGTGAATTTTTACACATAATTAATGCATAATGCTGAAACTAATTTATATTGTAATATTAATCAGTCCTAGCTTTGAATACACGTGCAACGCATGTGCTGAGAGGCTAGTAAGCTAAAAACAGATGAAGAGTGTACATTGTATCTACAACTAAAGTTAAGATTGTATAGATTTTGAAGATGTGGATTTAGTGGCTGACTAGTAATGATGACAATGAGTTCAAATTTATCTTTGTGTCTTTCTATTATTCATTTATGATTAGTACAATGCATTTATGCTCGATCCCATGGAATTATTGGCGTTGCTATTGATGACGCTTCAAAATCAACAACATCAAAGATTTAGTACTTCTTTTGAAACATAACTTCAAAATCAACAATATTAAAACTTTTCCTTATGAGTTTAATTGAACCCGTACCAATATCGGTACATCTGCCCCTGAGCACGAGTATATCAACCCTGAAAGTGAGGGCTAGTTCATTTGGCGTGTTCTCTTTTTTCCCTTTACCCTCCTCTCTCGTGATGTGAGATTCTCTCTGTTCATTTTGGAGTGATATATCTCGTGACACATTTCGTGTGGCATTTTCTTTTTAAGTTATACGTAATGTGAGATTTCTCTTTTCATATTTGAGTGATATATCTCGTGACATGCTTTGCCTTTAGAAAGAAGGCTTTTTTGATCTATGACCCAACACTGGTACATTCGCCCTTGCTCATAAGTATATCAATCCTGAAATTGAGGACTAGCTCATTTTGCGTGTTCTCCTTTTTCCCTTTCCCCTTCTTTTTTGTGATTCATGTGAGATTCTCTCTGTTCATTTTGAAGTGATATGTCTCGTGACACACTCCGCATGGCATTTTTATTTTTAAGTTATACACAATGTGAGACCCTCTTTTTGCATGATTGAGTGATATCTCTAATGACATGCTTCGCGTGGCTTTTCTCTTTTTAGAAAGATAATATAACTTACGTGACCATTATTTCAAAAATATATTTTCATTTTTATTTATTACTTTTACATATAAAAAAAATCAATTACATTCTTTTCGTGCTTTTCCTTAGTATTAATTACTTATTCCCCAAATGTTTCTCCACGGCCTAATACCAAACATCAATCAATAAGGATATTATGATAAAATAGCCTTATTAATCATTATTTTTCTCAATGAATGTGTCAAGTCCAAATATAACAAGTAAAATTAACGGACTCAGCAAAACTCAATAGTTTTAGCGATATTTGTATTTTTTAAATACTTAATATTTATAAATAATTTATTCATAATTCAGTAGCCATTTTTTTCTAAAATCTAAAACTCATAAATGCAAAAAAACAAGGAGGAGAAACTGAAGCAGACCTTCTCTTGAAACTACTACCTGTTGTTTCTGAGGGTGTTCTCTTCCATCTGTTCCAAAATCATCCATGCATTTTTCACTCTGATGATGATAAATTGTTGGATTTTCAATGCTTCTAGGTACAATCTTGGCAAATCCAGGTGGTATTTTTTAATATTAACTTGCATCTGTCATTGTTGGAGTTCTTTTTCAAAGAAAAGTTGGTGATTCAAGACAACAAACAAGAAAATGAGATAGAGGGATTTTTGGGTTTCAAAGATGAAAAAAAGAGCTAGCCAGGAAAAATATGGAGTTGATGAAAGAAGATGGAGATATTGAAAAAAACAAAAAGCAATTAATTGTGGGAAAAGTAGACAGAATAACAAAGAAAAGCCATTAGACATGGACTAATAGCCTGTTTAGCCAAACTTTCAAAATTTGATAGTTTCGGATTTTTTTTTTATTGTATGTGTGTGTAGAGTGGGTAATTGTGATTGGCTAATAAATTCGGAAAACATTTATAATGATAACATAGTAACAATTTGTGCTTAGTCAAAATTTCAAAAGTACTTCAGAAGAAAAACAAGCTCTTCAAAAGAAAAATGAGTTCTTCATAAGAGAAACGAGCTCTTCAAAAGAAAAATGAGTTCTTCCGAACAGAAATGAATTCTTCAGAAGAGAAATGATTCTTAAGGAGAAAAATGAGTTCTTCGAAAGAGAAATGAGTTCTTTAGAAGAAAAATGAGTTCTTCAGAAGAAAAACGAGTTCTTCAGAAGAAAAACGAGTTCTTCAAAAGAGAAATGAGTTCTTTAGAAGAAAAATGAGTTCTTCCAAAGATAAACGAGTTCTTCAAAAGAAAAACAATTTCTTCATAAGAGAAATGAGTTCTTCAGAAGAAAAACATGTTCAGAGCAAAAAAAAAAAAGGATAATAACATTTTTTAAAAATTTCGAAAGGATATGCATTTTTTTTGCAACCAAAAGGATAATGGCAAATGTGCCTCCTTTCCTTTTCCCACTAATAGGATGGTATAAAGGAGAAAATATGGTGTCTCAGTCAAAAGGTAAGGTGTACTAATAGCTGCGCCTTACCTATTTTTTATTTTATTTTTTGGTTAAATTTCCTGCTATTTTAGTTTTTTTTTTAAATTTTATTGTTTCAGTTTTCTTGTATGTTAAATTTAACACTATTAAAAAAATTTAGAAGTTATAGGGAGCATGACAACAGGCGATTGTGCCTTCCCTTTTCCCAAACTATGTTTTATTATTTCACTTTATCCTCACCGTTAAAAAGAATTTATTTATACCCTTGCCATTATAAAACTTACCATTTATGCCCCTCGATGGATGGAAAACCTCAAATAACTTCATTTTAATCCATTTTTTATTTTTACCCAATCCCACCCAACCTAAACCCAACCCGTCCTAAATAATACCAAACTTAACCTAACTCAATTCCATTTCTCACTAATAACTTGATTTGTTTGGTTTTCCAGTTAGAGAGACAGAGGAGATTAGGAAAGAGGGTCGCCGACGATGGGTTTTTTGCTGGCGTTTTGGCAGCGAGGAGAGGAGAGAAAGATGGCAGAGATCTGGTGGTGGAAAAGGGCCGTTTGTTGGCTGTCTCTCGTCGAAGACGAAGGGCGAAGGAGAGAGGGTTGTCGCGGGTGAGGAGAATAGAAGAGGTAAGGGGGTCGTATGGGGTTTTTTTGCTATGGGTGGCTGGATTGAGAGGGAGAAAGGGAGAAGAACGGAGGAAGAGAAGAAGACAAGGGGTCGCGATTTGCTGTTGCATTTCTGGTGAGATTTTGCTGGTAGTGATGGTAGAGGCGACAGATGGTTGAAGAAAGGAGAAAGATGAAAATGACAAGGGTTTGGGTATTTTGGTGTAAAAGAATTAGGAAATAAAAATGGTTATTCAATCTCAGCCATTGGGTTAGGTCGTTGTTATGAGAAATGGAATCGAGCTAGGTTAAGTTTGGTATTATCTAGGACGGGCCGGGTTTGGGTTGGGGTGGGATTGGGTAAAAATAAAAACATGTTAAAATGAAGTTATTTGGGACTTTCCATCCATCGAGGGGAATAAATGGTAAGTTTTGTAACGGCGAGGGTATAAATAAATTCCTTTTAACGGTGAGGATAAAGTCAAATAATAAAATATTATTGGGGGGTATTTTTGACTCTTTTCTCTTATATTAAATTTAACTCTGTTAATTTTTTTAAAACATTATATAATTTGCACGTAGTTAGTAACTATACTGTCTTCATGTGCGTTGCACGTGTATATCTAGATTTTACAATACATATTTATATAAATAATATTAATATTTTTCTAAAAATTAAAATAAATAATGATACATAAAAGAATAATATATAAATTCTTGCTAATGATTAACATGTATCACAATGTGATAATTTATTTGTCATCATCTAGATGATTAGATATCATTTTTGAATCTATGAAAATGAAAAACAATAGTTTCATTAGGTATATGTGCATTCTTTATATAATATTTTTTGGTTCTCCTTTTATATTTTTTTATAATTTATTTATTAAAATTATCCAATAAATTTTACTGTCAACAATATAATCTTACAAGTTTCAATCGTTCGCCGGAAACATGGTGGACACCTATCATAATGCACATGTCCTCGTACTAGATCGATTTGCTTTATAAGAAAGAAGATATCAATGAACTTCTATGAAATGGTTTCACGTGATTTAGCCAACTGTCTTAATTGTGGAATCACATTCCCAATGTTTTAAATATGGGTTTTGAGAAATCCAACGATGGAAATTTTGGATTTCCACAAAATATAAAACAACGTCAATTTCAAAACTCACTCATTGATGTTGGGAGTTCAAATTTATGGACGGTAATTATTATACTTTATAAATAAATATTGAAAAATTAATTATTAATAATGTGATGATAATTTTTTGTCTTTTTACAAAAAATATCACAAACTCAAAATGATGTCAATAAAGAAGATGAACATCGATCTTCACAAAATTATGTACTTTTTATTTGAAATTTTCTTAATTTTTAAATATTAAAATAACTAATAATAATGATTTTTTCAGGGCATTATTAATCCGTGAAGAACAACAAGATCACATGCACTAATCATGTGTGGAATGGGTATATATAAATATCAACTGCGTCGAGGGAGACAATAATCTCTATCATTTTCACGTGAAAATTGATTCTTTCTTTTCAAATCCCTAAATTTTGTCCTCAATATCAAGTTGTAAAAAAAAAAATACTAGATTCACCTTTTAAAATTTTATATTTTCAATATCATTTAGACCCATATATATAAATTATGAAATATTAGTGTTTCATACTAATTAAAGCTTATAGCACAATAGTCAATTAAATGGACTTATAATTCAAGATTAATAATTCTAACTAATTGTATTGCGTAGGACTGTTGGATTAAGATGTTGCTCCTAATTATCAAGCTAAAATGATGTTTTCATAAATTGGTCAATAAACTAAGATATTAAATTGATAGTTTTTAAAGTTTCCTTGCATACTTAAGTTTGACTTCGATCATCATCTAAGTCAGGGGTGGAGCCAGCATAGTGAGAGAGTTCATCTGAATCCCCTTTATAACACCTCAATTTTTTTAAGCTAATAAGAATGAGCCATCTTTCATATGATATAGGATTTTAATTGATGATTCTTAATTGAGAGTAGATGTTAAAGTTGATTTCTTAGTGTAGGAATAGAATTGGAGATGATCTAAGGTCACACGAACCCTGTAGTACGAAGTTCAGCTAAAAACATTCTTAGCATTTGAGTTTCAATATAAGATTTTATAAAAGTTAGGTGGACCAATACCTTTTAGATTGTATATATATGCTAGGATCAATTTCTAAGTATTTAAAGTATGTTAGATGTGATTTAGAGTCATAAGGAATCTTTTACCTCAAGCCAAGTCCAAAGAATTTCTACCGACTAAGTTTTCGTATGAGTTGATAGAAGGATCAATTTCAAATGATCATATCTCCTAAAATATAATGATTTAAGTGGTTCGTAATACACCAAATTAAATATCTTTGAATTAGCTTTCCAACGTATCTAATTTTGCCTTAATCGGAGTGCGGACTGGACGCGAACTCTTCTGGACAAGTTAATGACGTCTTTGTATTATTTTATGAGGGTATTTTAATCATATAACCTTTGGGGATTTATTTTAATGCCCCGAAATGCATAGAAGTCAGTTTTTTAATAAATAAAACCCTCTACTTCACTCCTAAACTCAAACGCTTAAGAATAATCAAGTTAGAGTTAGCTTTCAAAATTCATCATCAAGGTAAGTTATTCTCCATAAATTTCAAGCTTCCCAACCCAAATTTCTCCATCTATGCATGAATCTCTAAAAAAATCTGTCACGCCCCGCGAGGGTACCCTTGACGTGGCCGGCACTCAGAGACTATTGTTAGTCCCCAAGCGAACCACTTAGCCTCATCACATCATTCAATCACGTAATTCTAATGAACAACGGAAAATACATGTAATTAAAGGACATATCTCATCTAAAGTCTCAAAGAAATATAGATAAAATAATGAAGGCTAGTAGAAAGAACTAGCTCACAATCTCAACATCAATGCTCAACCCTTGTCTACGAAGCCTCTATCACTAACCATGTGGTGCCAATGACAGACCCATGGCTACCCAAAGCAAAGTAAGGAAATAGTCCAATCCTAACTCTAAAGCATGATGAAATAAAAATAATGGTTCCTCAGGAGTAGGGGAGGCTCACCAAATCATCTTCGAATTTTTGATCTTCAACGGAGCGCCTGTTGACGATCTTTAGTACCTGCCTCTGCATCATAAAATGATACAGTCCAGAGTAGACGTCATTACTTGGAATGTACTGGTATGTAAAATAGCTGAATGAAAAAGAAACCGGTAGAAAATACGGAAAGTAACATCAAGTCAAAATAAACGTCATAATCATACCAACCGCCAGCTTGTCCATCTACGAAAGAGTACAGAGTGGACAAATGACACACATTACCTCAAACTCATCAATAGTCCCAACTCATCACATGGATCATCTCAGGGGTGTCCACCCCCGCTCATCTCATCTCATCTAGACTCGGAGTAAGGTACGAATTTTCCCAGAAGTTTCTCTTATCCGACAACACTCACTTATGAGCCAGTAAATGTACAACAATCACACTGATGTTGCCACAGTGGTTCCAAACTTGCTAGGTAAGGAACACTGGATTCCATATCAATATACCTAACATGGAATCAAACCGAACAGATCCTCTATTACTTTCAGGGACTGTTAAAACTCGAGGGAAACCGTATATATATATGTATGTGATGGTTTAAGCCTATCCTACGTTTGGCGACGTAGTTAATGAGTTCGAGGGGGACTCACTCCTACTTATTTCGGTGCTCGATACTCCTCCCGACTCAATGCTCATAAAATCAACCTCAACCAGTCTCATAGGGATTCACTCCCCGTCAACGACTGCCAGTCTCATAGGGATTCACTCCCCGTCCACGACTAATATTTCACAGGGACTTTGTCCCTTTCATCAATTATCTCATAGGGACTTCCACCCTATCATCAACATCTCATAGGGGTTTTAACCCTATCATCAACATCTCCTCAATGACCCAAGATTTTATAACCGGCATTAGGAAACAAGTGAGTAACATATCGGTACAGTTCATTTATAGAGACTCATAAAGCAATCAGGATTTCATCAACTCATCATCACAACAACAACCCCACTGCAAGGCTCTAGACTCAAGTCTCAAGTGCATTATGCATGCTTTTCAAAATAGTCATGTAGGTTTATGCAAATTCCATGAGAGTATTCAATTTAAGAAACAAATAGTATGATGATCATCAACATAGAAAACATGTAGTTTCAAAAGTAATTTTCAGGAAAATCCATCAAAGAAATCATGCATGTTGACTCTTCAATCATCGATTCATCTATGACCTCTATGGGGCACATGAGAGAACAATCCCATGTTTTAGTTTAGCCTTACATACCTGTGATGCAGCTGTTCAACCGGGTGATGTCGAGGATCTCTTCTTGAATGTCTCACCCCAAGCCCTTCTCTCCTCTTCTCAAGCCCTAGCCTTGTTAGATTTTTGGAATAGGACTTAGAATTGGGGGTTTTAGGTTCTTTTCATGTTGAAATGACCTTACTAGCCGTGTATTAGTGTTTAGGAGGGTTAGGGATTGACCAAAATGCCCCTCGAAATAAATTAGAAATTTCCAGTTCAGTAAATACATGGTCCGTGACGTGGACCTACCGCGAACTGTTTATTTTTGAAAAAGTGTTTTTGAACGAGTTTTCTCCATCCTGTCAAAAATCTAGAAAAACATACAAGTGTCCCTCCGCGACAGGTGCGCGTCGCGCCTCTGTCGCGGACAGTCACTATTTTGTGACTTGGATCAAAAATTTATCTTTCGATCGGGTCATCCTAAAATTCAACCCGGACCATTTTCCCACTCCATTTTTCATGTTGATCACGAATCCGGTCTCGGAATTACCATACGAGCCCCAAAAGATGCGTTACGTGCATACCCTCACTCTAGGGGTATTTTGGTAATTTTATCAGGCATCACATCATCTCCCCCTTGGAATCATTCGTCCTCGAATGCGGAGTAGAGATAGGGATTAAGGCAGGAATAGACTTAAGACTCATTCCCACACTTATTTCAATAAATCAATCCTCGACTTAACAATAGTAAGTCACATAAAAGAATAGACACTTAGCTCAGTGAAGAGTAAGGATTTTTACCTTCAGTACTTTCACCATCAGTTGGCACGAACAGGTGCGGATACTTTGCCTTCATCTCCTCCTTAGCTTCCCATGTGGCTTCTTCAATGAATTGATTCCTCCACAGGACTTTGACTGAGGCTATTTCTTTGTTCCTTAGTTTACGAATCTGACGATCAAGAATTTGAACCGGGACCTCTTCGTAAGATAGGTTATCCTTCACCCCAGTGCTATCAACAGGGATCACCAAGGCCGGATTTCCCAAGCATTTCTTTAGCATTGACACATGGAACACAGGGTGAAACCCATCTAACTCAAAAGGCACCTCAAACTCGTAAGCCTCCTTCCCAATTCTCCTTACGATTTGATAGGATCCAACATAACGTGGACTCAACTTTCCCTTCTTCCCAAACCTTAGGACACCCTTCATAGGTGACACTTTCAGGTACACCCAATCATCTACTTCAAACTCCAAATCTCTTCTCCTCACGTCAGTGTAAGATTTTTGGCGACTCTAGGCAGTCTTTAACCTTTTTCTAATGACCTTGAACTTCTCCATCGATAGGTGAACAAGATCAGGCCCAATCAGTTCAGCTTCTCCAACCTCAAACCACCCAATTGGTGATGTACATCTCCTCCCATACAAGGCTTCATACAGAGCCATCTGAATGCTCGCATGATATCTATTGTTGTATGCAAATTCAATCAGTGGTAGGTGATCATCCCAATTCCCCTTGAAGTCAAGGACACAAGCCCTCAACATGTCCTCAAGCGTTTGAATTGTACGCTCTGCCTAACCATCCGTCTGGGGATGAAAGGTTGTGCTTAGGTTCACCTTAGTACCCAAACTTTTCTGAAACAATCTCTAGAACTGGGAGGTAAATTGAGCTCCTCTGTCCGAGATAATGGACAAAGGGACCCCATGCAACCTCACAATCTCCTGGATGTACAATCTGGCGTGCTCCTCCGTAGTGTTCGTTGTTTTCACTGCCAAAACGTGGGCTGACTTAGTCATTCTATCCACGATCACCCATATCGAATCATGCTGCTTCTGAGATCTCGGCAGGCTAGTGATAAAGTCCATGTTAATCATCTCCCATTTCCATTCCGGAATTTCAAAGTTCTGAGCCAATCCACATGGCCGTTGATGCTCAACCTTCACTTGTTGGCAATTTGGGCATTTTGAAACGAACTCCGCGATGTCCCTCTTCATCCCATTCCACCAATAGACTTCCCTTAAGTCGTGGTACATTTTGGTGGAGCCAGAATGAATGGAATATCTAGTGTTATGAGCTTCTTCATTATTCTGTCTCGTATGCCATCATATTTGGGACACACAATTGACTTTGATATCTTAGCACTCCATCTCCGCCTTTGGAGAAGACCATCACCCTCTGATTGTGGACATCCTCCTTCAGTTGGAGTATTACAGGGTCTTGGTCCTGCTTTTCCTTCACCTCTACCACTAACAAGGAAGCAGACCCATCCTGAACATTAACTCCTCCTTCATTGTTCTCCTCAAGTCGGACTCCTAATCGAGCCAACCGGTGCACGTCCTTGGCTAACTCCCTCTTCCCTTCCTCTACATGGGTTGTGCTACCTATTGATAATCTGCTAAGAGCGTCAGCAATAACATTAGCTTTACCTGGGTGGTAGTGAATGCTCATGTCATAATTCTTGAGCAATTCCAACCATCTCCTCTGTTGCAAGTTGAGCTCCTTTTGACTAAAAACATACTGCAAGCTCTTGTGGTCAGTAAACACATCCACATGCACTCCGTACAAGTAGTGACGCCAAATTTTAAGTGTGAACACTACTGCTGCCAACTTGAGGTCATGGGTTGGGTAATTTCTTTCATGAACCTTGAGTTGCCTGGAAGCATAAGCTATCACCTTCCCCCTCTGCATTAATACACATCCTAATCCAACCATTGAGGCATCACAATAAATTACAAAGTCTTCAGTCCCGTCAGGTAAGGTTAGGACTGGTGCAATAGTTAACCTTGTTTTCAATTCCTGAAAACTCTTTTCACATTTTTCGGACCACTGGAACTTGACCTTCTTCTGAGTCAATTTGGTCAATGGCGCGGATAGGGAAGAAAATCCCTCAACAAACCTGCGGTAGTAGCCCGCCAACCCCAAGAAGCTCCTGATGTCAGTTGGAGTGGTCCGTCGGGGCCAGTTCTTAACCGCTTCAGTCTTTTGGGCATCCACCCGAATACCATCACCGGAAATAACGTGGCCTAGGAAGGCAGCTGACTTAAGCCAGAACTTACATTTGGAGAATTTCGCATACAACTTATGATCCTTAAGAGTTTGGAGGACCACTCGAAGGTTGTTAGCATGCTCCTCCTCACTCCTTGAATACACCAGGATGTCGTCGATGAACACAATCACAAACAAATCAAGATATGGCTTGAACACTCTGTTTATCAAGTCCATAAAGGCGGCAGGTGCATTCGTCAGTCCAAAGGACATAACCAAGAACTCAAAATGGTCATATCTAGTCCAGAAGGCTGTCTTTGGAACGTCGCACTCCCTCACCTTCAGTTGATGGTAGCCAGACCTAAGGTCTATCTTAGAGAAGCAAGAGGCGCCCTGAAGTTGGTCAAACAAATCATCTATCCTTGGGAGAGGATATTTGTTCTTTATCGTGACTTTGTTCAGTTGCCTATAATCGATACACATCCTGAGGGATCCATCTTTCTTCCGCACGAATAAAACAGGGGCACCCCATGGTGAAACACTTGGACTAATGAAGCCCTTTTCAAGCAAATCTTTTAGTTGTGTCACGCCCTAGGAGGGTACCCTAGGCGTGGCCGGCACCCAAAGACTATTGCTAGCCCCTGAGCGAACCACTTAGCCTCGTCACATCAGTCAACATCAACATAGTGGAAAAACATCATAATAAGAGAGACTCAGGAAAGGGTCAAATGGCCAATCATCAATCTCAACGTCAAATTAGTAAGTAAAGTACTCCTTAGTTCATAAAGGAAACATCCACATCAACTTCAACATCATGTCTACGAAACCTCTAACCTGACTCAACTGTCTAAGAAGGGTGCCATGACATGCCATGGCTACCGACTCAATGAAATAAAGGGAAATAACATAGAAGGGTCTCCTCCGGATAGCAAGGAGGCTCACCAAAATCGGAACTCGAAACCTTGGACTTCAACGGTGCGCCTGCTGAAATCCTCGAACTCCTGTGTCTGCATCATAAAATGATGCAGCGCCAAATAGCGTCAGTACGTGGAATGTACTGGCATGTAAAAAAGCTGAAAAACAGGGTAAGTACACAACAATAAAGAAACATCGACTCAACATCATACTCCGTCGGAATGTCAAAAGTCTATCTAAGGAAAGAGACTAGAATAGACAATCGACTCATCAACCTCCCATCAGTCATCAACATCACATTAAGCTCATCTCAAGGAACTTCGACATCGACTCACATAAAGAGAACATCACATCGACTCAAGGAAATATCACATCGACTTAAGGGCTCGACTCAACATCACATCAACATCAACATCAGAGTTCTATCAAATAGAACCTAACTGAGAGTTTCTCTAATCGACAACCATCACTTATGAGCCAGTGATGATACAACAAAGCGATGCCGTTGCCACATCCATCCAATACCCTGCCTGGGGTAAAGGACATCAAATCAGTGGATCCACAAGAAAACATCAAACATCAGTCCTCTTTTGGGACAAGATAGGAGCCATCCGCATTGCGGTTCAATCCTCTCTTCCTACGCGGGCCATGTAGTTAATCGGTTTGAGTGGGACTCACTCTCTACCCATTTCGGTGCTCAATACTCCTCCCAGAACTCGACATGCTCATAAACATCATCCTCATCAGTCCCATAGGGACATAATATATTATCATCAGTCACATAAGGACATGGTATAATAATTAATACCTCAACATCAACATCGGTCCCAGAGGGACATAGTATAAAACATCAACATCAACATCAGTCCCGTAGGGACATAATATAATACCTCAACTTCAACATCACCTCATCTCATAACATCAACATCGGCTTCAAGGACTCAAGATACTCTTTTAGAAATTAGACTTCCAATTTTAAGATATCAACAAACGTCATCCTCATCAACATCATCGTCAAGACTCTCATCAAATGTGAAACACAATCACAACATCACATCATCATTATCGTCAGGCTCTAGACTCATCCCTAATTTCATTATGCATGCTCTTCCCAAGGCACAATAATTATAGGGTTTTTAAAATGCACTCATGAAAATGAATTAAATGTAAAACAAAATAGTGATGATCATCAATTCCTGTAAGAAAGTCATTTATACATAAAATACGCAGATTTTTACATGCATCAACTCTTTACATTAACCTCATCATCAAGACTCTAAACTCAATGCTCGAAAGGGCACATGGGAGAACATTCCCATGCTTTAGGTTAGCCTTACATACCTGGAAAGTTTTGCTAACACGAAGTTGTACAACTTCCTCTTGATCTCTCCAATCCTCACCTTCCTTCAAGCCCTAGCTTTGGTGACCCTTAGGAAGAACGCTTAGAATTTTGGGTTTTGAACCCTTTTTCTTGAAAACAGACCTTAATTGTGTGTAAGGGAACATTTAGGATAATTAGGAATGGACCAAATTGCCCTCCGTAATTTAAAAGAATTTATCCCCATCTGAAATAACACAGTCCGCGACGTGGACCTATCCCGGACAGTGTATTTTTGGAAAATTAAACTCCATCGAAAAATCACAGAAAAACATAAGTGTGGCTCCGCAACCGGTCCGCGTCGCGGTCCTGTCGCGCAGGCACACTGTTTTTTTTCATTTGGAACGAAAAACTATCTTTCGACTCGGTCGCTCTAAAATTCGACCGAGACCCTCTCCCCACTCCATTTTCAGTGCTGATCACGAATCCACTCTCGGATTTTCAATCCGAGCATCGGAAGATGCGTTTTACGCACACCTCTTCCCCAGGGGTATTTTAGTATTTTACCGGGTGTTACATTATCTCCCCCTTGGGATCATTCGTCCTCGAATGATAGGTAGGAATGGTATTAAGCACGAATAGACTCAAGACTCACTTTGATGCTCACTCAATAACATCATTATCTCGACTTCACATCGACCTTATTACATATACTCAAACATCAATAGTATAAACATCACATCATGGTAATAACATCAATTTACATAAAGGTAAGAATGTTACCTTCAACACTTTCATCAACCTCGAGCATGAACAGGTGCTAGTATTTTGCCTTCACTTTTTCCTCAGCTTCCCATGTGACTTCCTCAACAAATTGATTCCTCCACAATACTTTGGCAGAGGCTATCTCTTTGTTTCTCAGTCTGCGAACCTGTCGATCAGGGATCTGGACTGGAATTTCCTCATAAGTCAAGCTGCCTCTGAATCCCGTGCTCTCCACAGGAACTACCAAGGTAGGATCTCCCAAACATTTCTTCAACATCGAAATATGGAACGCCGGATGGATTCCATCTAACTCGGAAGGTAAATTTAGCTCCTAAGCAACCCAATTCTTCGTACGATCTGATAGGGGCCAATGTAGCGAGGGCTTAATTTTCCCTTTTTCCCAAATCTCATGACACCCTTCATGGGTGATACCTTCAAGTAAATCCAATCGCTTACCTCGAACTCTAGCTCTCTCCTCCTCACATCTGTGTAAGATTTCTGACGACTTTGGGTAGTCTTCAATCTTTCCCGAATAATTTTCACCTTCTCCATGGACTGGTGAACAAGATCAGGCCAATCAACTCAGCCTCTCCAACCTCAAACAACCCTATGGGTGACCTACATCTCCTTCCATACAAGGCCTCATAAGGGGCCATTTGGATGCTTGCATGATAACTATTGTTATATGCGAATTCAACCAATGGTAAATGATCATCCCAATTTCCTTTGAAATCGAGGATGCATGCTCTCAACATGTCCTCCACCGTCTAAATAGTGTGCTCTGCCTGACCATCTGTCTGTGGATGAAAAGTTGTGCTCAAATTCACCTTGGTACCCAATCTTTTCTGGAAAGACTTCCAGAAATGAGAAGTAAACTAGGCTCCTCTGTCCGAGATAATGGACAAGGGAACTCTATGCAACTTCACAATCTCTTGGATATACATCTTGGCATAATCCTCTGCAGTGTTGGTCGTCTTAACTGCTAGGAAATGCACTGACTTTGTCATCCTGTCCACAATCACCCATATGGAATCATGCTGCCTCCGGGATTTCGGTAGGCCAGTGATGAAATCCATGTTAATCATCTCCCACTTCCATTCTGGAATCTCAAAGTTTTGGGCCAAGCCAATTGGCCTTTGATGCTCAACCTTTACTTGTTGACAATTTGGGCACCTTGAAACAAACTCCGCGATATCCCTCTTCATTTCACTCCACCAATAGACCTCTCTCAGGCCGTGAAACATCTTGGTGGAGCCCGGATGAATGGAATATCTAGTGTTATGAGTCTCAGCCAGAATCCTCTCTCGGACACCATCAACATCAGGGACACATAGCCTACCCTGGTATCTCAATACCCCATCTCCCCCTTTGGAGAAGACCATCACTTTTTGCTTCTGAGCATCCTCCTTCAATTGGAGCATAATAGGATCTCGATCCTACTTCTCTTTTACCTAAATCACTAGCGAATATGCAGACCCATTCTGAACATTAATTCCTCCCTCGTCATTCTCCTCAAGCTGGACTCCCAATCGAGCCAACCTATGCACTTTCTTCACTAACTCCTTCTTCTCTCTTTCAACATGGGTTGTGCTACCCATAGACAACTTGCTAAGAGCATCAGCAACAACATTAGCTTTACCTGGGCGGTACATGATGCTCATGTTGTAGTCCTTGAGCAATTCCAACCACCTCCTCTATCGCAGGTTGAGCTCTCTCTGACTGAAGACATACTGTAAGCTCTTGGGGTCCGTAAACACGTCCACATGCACTCCATACAAGTAGTGGCGCCAGATTTTAAGTGCAAACACCACCACCACCAACTCAAGATCATGGGTCGGATAGTTCTTCTCATGAACTTTAAGCTGCCTGGAAGCATAAACCACCACTTTACCTCTTTGCATTAACACACATCCCAATCCAACTCTTGACGCATCACATTATATTACAAAACCTTCCATCCCGTCAGGCAAGGTCAAGACAGGTGCAGTAGTCAACCTAGTCTTTAGCTCTTGGAAGCTCTTCTCACATTCTTCAGACCACTCAAATTTGACCTTTTTCTGGGTCAGTTTGTTCAATGGGACGGATAGAGAAGAAAATCCCTCAACAAATCTACGGCAGTAGCCTGCCAATCCCAAGAAACTCCTTATATCAGTTGGAGAGGTCGGCCTTGGCCAACTGGCAACCGCTTCAATCTTCTGACCATCTACTCGAATCCCATCACCTGAAACTACATGACCTAGAAAGGCCACTGATTTGAGCAAAAATTCACATTTGGAGAACTTTGCATACAACTCGTGGTCCTTAAGAGTTTGAAGGACAACTCTAAGATGCTTAGCATGCTCTTCCTCATTCCCCGAATACACCAAGATATCATCAATGAATACGATCACGAACAAATCAAGGTAGGGCCTGAACACCCTATTCATCAAATCCATGAAAGCTGCAGGTGCATTCGTCAACCCAAAGGACATGACCAAAAACTCAAAGTGGCCACACCTTGTCCTGAAAGCTGTCTTTGGAATATCACATTCTCTCACCTTCAATTGGTGATAACCCGTTCTGAGGTCTATCTTTGAAAAGCATGAGGCACCTTGAAGTTGGTCAAACAAGTCATCTATCCTGGGAAGAAGATATTTATTCTTGACTGTGACCTTGTTCAATTGCCTATAATCTATGCACATTCTCAGTGACCCATCCTTCTTTCGTACAAACAGAACAGGAGCACCCCAAGGAGAAACACTGGGTCTAATAAAACCCTTTTCTAACAGATCCTTCAACTGCTCCTTCAACTCTTTCAACTCAGCAGGGGCCATCCTATATGGTGGAATCGAAATAGGTTGCGTCTCAGGAAGTACATCAATACCGAAGTCGATCTCCCTATCAGGAGAGACTCCAGGTAAATCCTCAGGAAACACCTCAGGGAACTCATTTACAATCGGGACTGACTCAAGAGTAGGGGACTCAACATCATCAGATTTAACTCGTACAAGGTGATAGATACACCCCTTAGAGATCAACCTCCTCGCCCTCAGGTAAGAAATAAATTTACCCTTGGGTGCAACATAACCTCCCTTCCACTCTAGGACCCGTTCATTAGGAAAATGAAATGTAACAACTCGGGTCCTACAGTCTATGGAAGCATGACAAGCATGGAGCCAATCCATACCAAGGATCACATCAAAGTCAACCATCTCCAAGTCTACCAAATTGGCCAAAGTATCCCTATGGTAGATGGATACTATACAGTCTCTATAGATCCTCTTAGCCAGAATTGACTCACCAGTAGGAGTCGAAACAGTGTAAGGCTCAAGAAAACACTCAGGAAGAATCTCAAGCTTATTGGCCACATAGGGCGTCACAAAAGATAAGGTGGCACCTGGGTCAAGTAATGCATAACAATCATAAGAAAAGATTCGGAGCATACCCGTAACAACATCTGGAGCAACCTCTTGATCCTTTCGATTACCTATCGCATACAGGCGATTTGTCCCACCTCCTGCATTAGCAGTAGTTGTCTTCTGCCGACTAACCTCAGGGGGTGCTGTAGAAGACTGAGCTCTATTACCTCAATCACTCCACCTCTGATTCCTCATAGGGCACTCACTCTGGAAATGACCAGGCCGTCCGCAGGTAAAGCAGTTATTGGTGCCCTCACGGCATGCGCCAAGATGTAGTTTACCACACCTGCCACAAGGTGGCGTTCCCCTCGGACCTTGAGCAACACTGGCTTGGGACTGAGGTCCCTGTGCTCTGAAATTCTGATGACCATAGGATCTCTGATCATACCTTTTTTGCTGAATAGGTGCACTCGCCATCGAAGGTGCATGACTAGAAGACTTCTTTTGAAAGAAGGTCCTATCACTTTTGTGCTGTTTTTGCTGATTTGGCTCATGCCCTGCCGATTTGGCTTTCTTCTTTTGTTGCTCTTCTCTGTCCCTCTTTTTGTCCACCTCAGTCTGCTGAGCATAGACCATAAGTCTAGCAATATCCATGTCTGGAATCAGCAACGCTGCCTTGCACTCCCTCTTCACATGCCTGCCCAACCTAGACACATACTTCCTCATTCTTGTCCTCATATCAAGGACCATCTCTGGAGCGTATCTGGACAGCTGGATGAACTTCAAGCTGTACTCTTTGACCGTCAGCTCCTCTTGTTTCAGATTCATGAACTCCTCGACTTTTGCCTCCCTCAACTCTTGGGGAAAGAAGTGATCGAGAAAGGCACTCTCAAACTCCTCCCACTCAACAGGCTCTGCATCCTCACCTATACCATCCTCCCATTGGTTATACCAGACATTGGCAACATCCTTAAGCTGATAAGAGACCAGCTCGACTCCCTCCACCTCATTTGCATGCATAGCCCTCAAGATCTTACGCATCTCATCAATGAAGTTCCGTGGGTCCTCCTCAACCTGGACCCCGTATAAACTGGTGGGTTCATCCTCAGGAAATCTCTGAGCCTAGTTGCAGCTGTAGGCTCTTGGGAGCTGGAGCTAGGGGCTTGGGGACCGCGACTGCTACTCTGAGAGGCCACTAACTAGGTAAGCATAGCAATAGCTCCCCTGATGCCTGCTTCCGAAGTGGGGGTTGACTGAACAGGAGGTGCTGGTGGAGCCTCAGCAGCTCTAGCAGGTCGTCCCCGTCTCCTTGTCCCATGCTGATGAGGAGCCTCTGGTAAGGGGTTCTCAGTGTTAAGGACTGAGACATCTCTTTGGGCCACTGTACGTTTAGGAGGCATTATCTGCAAACGCGTAACACACGAATTAGAAAGGGGCTTCATAGAGCCAAGCTCTACCGCACGAACTCAGAACATCAAAGAAGGGTAACCATTTCCTAAATGCCCTGTAGCATCCTATTTATGAAGTGTGGTGCACAACACACGCATAAACAAGACTCTACTAGACACGGCTTCATAGACTCCCTAGGACTCTTGAACTCTGTGCTCTGGTACCAAGTTTGTCACGCCCCGGGAGGGTACCCTAGGCGTGGCCGGCACCCAAAGACTATTGCTAGCCCCTAAGCGAACCAGTTAGCCTCGTCACATCAGTCAACATCAACATAGCGGAAAAACATCATAATAAGAGAGACTCAGGAAAGGGCCAAATGGCCAATCATCAATCTCAACGTCAAATGAGTAAGTAAAGTACTCCTTAGTTCATAAGGAAAACATCCACATCAACTTCAACATCATGTCTACGAAGCCTCTAACCTGACTCAACTGTCTAAGAAGGGTGCCATGACATGCCATGGCTACCGACTCAATGAAATAAAGGGAAATAACATAGAAGGGTCTCCTCCGGATAGCAAGGAGGCTCACCAAAATCGAAACTCGAAACTTTGGACTTCAACGGAGCGCCTGCTGAAATCCTCGAACTCCTGTAGCTGCATCATAAAACGATGCAGCGCCAAATGGCGTCAGTACGTGGAATGTACTGGCATGTAAAATAGCTGAAAAACAGGGTAAGTACACAACAATAAAGAAACATCGACTCAACATCATACTCCGTCGGAATGTCAAAAGTCTATCTAAGGCAAAAGATTAGAATAGACAATTGACTCATCAACCTCTCATCAGTCATCAACATCACATTAAGCTCATCTCAAGGAACTTCGACATCGACTCATATAAAGAGAACATCATATCGGCTCAAGGGAACATCACATCGACTCAAGGGCTCGACTCAATATCACATCGACATCAACATCAGAGTTCTATCAAATGGAACCTAACTGGGAGTTTCTCTAACCAACAACCATCACTTATAAGCCAGTGACGATACAACGAAGCGATGTCGTTGCCATATCCATCCAATACCCTGCCCGGGGTAAAGGACATCACATCAGTGGATCCACAAGAAAACATCAAACATCAGTCCTCTTTTGGGACAAGATAGGAGCCATCCGCATTGCGGTTCAATTCTCTCTTCCTACGCGGGCCACGTAGTTAATGAGTTTGAGTAGGACTCACTCTCTACCCATTTCGGTGCTCAATACTCCTCCCAGAACTCGACATGCTCATAAACATCATCCTCATCAGTCCCATAGGGATATAATACATCATCATCAATCACATAAGGACATGGTATAATAATTAATACCTCAACATCAACATCGGTCCCATAGGGACATAGTATAAAACATCAACATCAACATCAGTCCCGTAGGGACATAATATAATACCTAAACTTCAACATCACCTCATCTCATAACATCAACATCGGCTTCATGGACTCAAGATACTCTTTTAGATATTAGACTTCCAATTTTAAGACATCATGAAACGTCATCCTCATCAACATCATCGTCAAGACTCTCATCAAATGCGAAACACAATCACAACATCACATCATCATTATCGTCAAGGCTCTAGACTCATCCCTAATTTCATTATGCATGCTCTTTCCAAGACACAATAATTATAGGGGTTTTAAAATGCACTCATGAAAATGAATTAAATGTAAAACAAAATAGTGATGATCATCAATTCCTGTAAGAAAGTCATTTATACATAAAATACGTAGATTTTTACATGCATCAACTCTTTACATTAACCTCATCATCAAGACTCTAAACTCAATGCTCAGAAGGCACATGAGAGAACATTCCCATGCTTTAGGTTAGCCTTACATACTTGTAAAGTTTTGCTAACACGAAGTTGCACAACTTCCTCTTGATCTCTCCAATCCTCACCTTCCTTCAAGCCCTAGCTTTGGTGACCCTTAGGAAGAACGCTTAGAATTTTGGGTTTTGAACCCTTTTTCTTAAAAATCGACCTTAATTAGGTGTAAGGGAATGTTTAGGATAATTAGGAATGGACCAAATTGCCCTTCATAATTTAAAAGAATTTATCCCCGTTTGAAATAACACAGTCCGCGATGCGGACCTGTCGCGGACAGTGTATTTTTGGAAAATTAAACTCCATCAAAAAATCACAGAAAAACATAAGTGAGGCTCCGCGACCGGTCTGCATCGCGGTCCTGTCTCGCAGGCACACTGTTTTTCATTTTGGAACGAAAAACTATCTTTCGACTCGGTCGCTCTAAAAATCGACTGAGACCCTCTCCCTACTCCATTTTCAGTGCTGATCATGAATCCACTCTCGGATTTTCAATCCGAGCATCGGAAGACGCGTTTTACACACATCTCTTCCCCAAGGGTATTTTAGTAATTTACCGAGTGTTACAAGTTGCTCTTTCAATTCTTTCAACTCAGCGGAGGCCATCCTGTAAGGTGGAATCGAAATAGGCTGGGTATCTGGAAGAACATCAATCCCAAAGTCAATCTCCCTATCAGGAGGGACTCCAAGCAAGTCATCAGGAAAGACTTCCGGAAACTCGTTGACAATCGGAACTGACTCAAGAGTTGAGGACTCAGCATCATCAGATTTCACTCTCACCAAGTGATAAATATAGCCTTTGGAAATTAACTTCCGGGTTTTAAGATATGAAATAAACCTCCCCCTAGGTGTCACCGAGTCACCCTTCCACTCTAGAACTGGTTCATTTGGAAATTGGAACTTAACCATTCGGAATCTACAATCAACAGAGGCATAACAGGCATGAAGCCAATCCATGCCGAGGATCAAATCAAAGTCAACCATCCTTAACTCGATCAAATCAACAATGGTGTCCCTATGATGGATGGACACTACACAAGCTCTATAGACTCTCTCAGCTTGAATAGACTCACCCACCGGAGTAGAAACATCAAAAGGTTCAAGAAGACTCTTGGGGGTTTTATCAAATTCACTGGCCACGTAAGGAGTCACAAACGACAATGTGGTACCAGGATCCATCAAAATATAACATTCAAAAGTAAAGACTCGGATCATACCCGTCACAACGTTTGGGGAATTTTCCTGATCTTGGCGACTCCCCATAGCATATAAGCGGTTTGTGGCCCCGCTTGTACCTGACATAGTGGCCCTCTGGTTCCCTCTGACTGGTGGAGCTGATGCAGCAGACTGAGCCTGGCCAGCCCGCTTTGGACAATCCTTCTTGTAGTGGCCTACTTGGCCACACCCGAAACACGCATCATTTCTGTTGCGGCATCTCCCTCAGTGCGTTTTTCCACAGTTATCACACGGTGGCCTACTTTGAGAACCTTGAGCCACACTGGCTTTTCGTTACTTCCTTTTTCACCACTGCTAGCGATTTTTCTACCAATTCCTTAGCTTCCATTAAACCCAAATCAGTAAAAGACCTAATTTTCTTAGTTACCTTAGTTTTTGCCGCTGCATCAAACTTATCGAGCTTTATCGAAACTAAAGATGTCATTTTCATTAAATCATTCGAAATCAACATTCAACCAATCAACCCAACATTCAACAAAAATCAAACACTTACACCGAAATCAACCAACCAACCGAACATATTTCTCAAAATTACTACAAAAAGAACAATACTCATACTCAAAATTGTCTTCTTCAAAGAGTACAACAACAAATCAAATAACACAAATTTGAAATAATGCAATAACAAAATACATACTTTTTCATCTTCCTAAACCTAAATAATTATTTGTACAATAAAAAATAAAATCATAGCAGTGAAAAAAATAAACAAAATCATACCTTAAGGAAGAAAACGATGATGCGCGAAACGTAGAAGACCAACGACGGCAATGGCGATGATGGCAGTGAAGGCGATGGCGGCAGTGAAGGTGACGACGGCAGTGAAGACGACGACGGCAGTGAAGGCGATGACGACGAACAAGCACAAGAAAACCCTAATCTTTTTCGCAACTAAATCGTGAAGAAGAAGAAGAAAAGAAACCAAGAAAGGGGGAAACGGGTTCTTTGAAAATAGAAGAAAGAGAAAGAAGTTGAAGAGTTGAGTTTGATTTTGAAAATATGCAAACGTTTTTAATTTTTTTTAAACTTATAGAAGTTTTTTTTAAAAGAAGGTAGTTGCTGAAGTTTTTAAAATGTGCAATTTAGTCCCTCATTAACTTAATCATACTTAATTTTTAATTAATGACAACTTTGACCTTGGAAGGTCAAACTTGTCATCTTTTCTAATTTCAACACTTGAGAGGCACCATTACCTCAATTTTCACAAGAAACATGGAAGACTGAGTATGAATTCAACAATCCAATGAAGCTTTGATACCAGGTTACAAAACAAAATAAAGAAACACAAGAAAATATGGAGAATTAATAATTTTATTCATCATTCAATATAAGAAACTACAACCCTATTTATACACAAGAAATTAAGAAGCAAAAGGAAATAAAATAGAAATAAGTATAAAAAATACACCTAAACTTTTTTGTTTTTTGAGTTTCATACCTAAACTATTGGGAGTGTGAGTTTCATACCTAAACCATCACTTATTAGTTTGAGACACACACCTGGTGCGTGTAATACACTCTCTCTTTTATTGGAGAAAACCTTGTCACATGGCATGCCACATTGACAAAACTACATAAAATATTAATATTAGTTAAAAATAAAAGATTAAAGTATAAATATTCTTTCAAAAAATATTATTTTTTTGAAAATGAAATTTAAAATATTTTTCTCACCTATTCCACTGCCCACGCCCATGCATACCCCCACCCCCACCCCCAACAGTCACCACCCTTTTATTTTTTTTAATCTCTTTTATAAAATACTTTTAAAAAGTTCAAACTTCAGCCCCTACTCTACTCCTACCTAAAAAAAATTAATATTTTTTAAATAAATAAAATTTTGTCCCACCTGCATCTAATCTTCCGCTCCTAATTTATTTTTATTTTTTAATTTTTTACAGATATGTGCGAATATTTTTAAAAAAATATTTTTTTCTACTTGTTTATCGAATATAACATTAATAAAAAATTTATTTTAGAAAAAATCTTGCAATAAATAAAAAATTATTTTCTAAAAATAAATCGGAGGATCAAGTGGGTAGCTTAGAATTATTTTTCTAAAAAAATTAAAATAATATTTAAATATTATTTTGAGAGGCAGATGAAGTAAGATTTTTGTAAAAAAAAATACATGTTCGGAGGGGTGGGGGGGTGGGGGTGGGGTGGGGGGGGTACAGTGAGAGGAAGTGGTGGGATGGGGTAAGAAAAATATTTTATATTTTATTTTATAATATTTTTTTTGAATAATAATACTTTAATATTTAATTTTAACTAATAATATAATTTATTTATTTTTTGCCAAGGTGGAATATTTTGTCTATGTAGAGTGTGATGTGGCATTTTTTTTTTAAATAAAGGAGAGACTGTAGTACACGCACCACGGTGAGAGTGGAATAAAAGATAGAGACGTGTTTCTCAAATTAATAAATGATAATTTAGGTATGAAACTTACACTTTCAATAGTTTAGGTATGAAACTAAAAAAAAAGGATAATTCAGATGTGTTTTTGACACTTATCTCAATAAAATACCTAGAATATCTAAATATATACTCTTCCATATTTAGAATATCTCTACAATACCATATTTTTGACATTCAAAATATAATATTTTACTTATCCAACACTATATAGAATTAACAAAAAATTACATTTTTATACTGGAAATTATTTTTATAGTATTACTTTTATGTTGAGGAATTCGGATCTCTTAACCACTTATAAAATGAATAAAAGAAATGGTCTTTACAGATCTTATATGTTTAGCTTATAATTTATAGGTTCAAAAAATTAACAAAAAAACTTGTTAACTAAGAGGACATAGAAATTATCATATATATATAATAATGTGATATGAGAGGTGTAGAGATTTTCGTTGGTTGTTGACCAGCTGTTCACAAGCAGTGGTTATGAGCTCTTTCTTGTTCCAGTCGAATGGTTTGACATAAGAAATGTTCGAGCAAACCCTCTCTTTACTCAATGGATAGCGCAGTAAGCAGTAAGTTGGCCTAGTCTCTCGCCCAGCCTTCGGGTCTTCCGTCTACGGCTTGGAGAAGTCGTGTACTACCTTGGGGTCAGATGAGCTTTTGGGGAGCTACAGGGAGTTACATCTCTTTTCCATTCAAGAGTTCTTATGCGTTTCCACGCCCCTTTGAGACCCCGAAAAGATTTAATATTCAATTGATTAAATATTTGGTATAGTGTGGGGATAATATAGTAATACAACTTTACACTTTGATGCATCCCATTTATTTTAATCAATTGAGTATTAAATCATATCATATCATATTATTTTAGATATTAAAGGTGGGAAGATGTTATGTCAAAAGTTAAAAATCACAAAAGTCACTCTTTTTAACTCTTTTAATTTCCTGGAAGATGCAACATTTAAAAAAAAAACAGAAGATGCTACTTTAAAAGAAAAAAATGTTAATTACTAGGAAGAGTTTAGGAAAATGAATGGTTATAAGGTTAATGAAATTAAAGTTAAAAACGTTGATAAAACATTTTCTATCTATTAAGTCTTTTTGTCTCCTTGCTATCCCATTATTTTATTAATTCTGTATATATATGAGGAGGAGGTGAACATAACATTGCATGGGTTGGTATTTATCTTATAAAGTATTTGAAAAGTGGAAGAGAAAGGAAAAACGACTAATGATAATCGAGTATTATCTCATTTGCTAATATTTTCATGTTCTTTCACGATATAGATTAGTTCTTCTATGTACTTGGTTTTTTTTAATAATTTCAGTAACCTCATTTGTAGTAGTCCAAGAAGGATAATCATTTTAATCCTCGATCCAAGAGGTACATAACTCTCAAGTGTCTGATCCAACAGATCTGTAGGAAGCATTTTTTTATAAATTTGCTTGTAGTATTTACTATTTAGGTATAATTTTATAACTCAACATTCTTTTCTTATAAATTATTGTATTATACTTTTCAAAATGAGTTGAAGAATAACATGCTCTCAATAGTTTTCATCAATTAACTCTAATAGGTATGTTTTGAGTTTCACTAATTTATCAAGAATAGTAACTATAGGGAAATTACTATGAAATGACATATGAGTGGAATACAATTTCCTTTTTATTGATTCCGCCATCAATTAATTACTTTATTTGTTAATTTTTGAACATATCTTCATGTTGATTTTGCATATATTGATCTAGAGACATTTTTTAATAGAATTTTCTCCTAATCTGTTTTGCCAAGAAGAGTGTAATGATCTTATCGGTCATTTTTTATCTTATTTATGAAACTTATTATTTTTCTCTTTCGTAAGTTACTTTCGACCTATTTTGAACTATCTGTATTGTTGATACAAAAATATGGTATTTTAAAAGTGAAAAATATATGAGTTTTGGCATTTTTGAAAGCTTAAGTTGTTGAAAAAGTGATTTTTTTTCTATTATTTTGAGTTTTCAGTGTCGGATCAAAAATTCGTCGATTCCATTAGCTCAGGGACGTTGAGTCTGATATAGGAGAAGTTACATAACTGGATTCGGAGTTAAAATAGAGATTTTGGACCCAAAGTTACATTTTTAGTTGTTTCCTGAGCCAAAGTTTGACTTTGGTCAACATACGAAGTTTGGAAGCTCGAATCAAAATTTCAACAGTTTCAATAGTTCTGGATGATGAAATTAACAGTAGAAATGGTCTCGTCATATTTTTTGGAGTTCTCGAGGGCAATTTTGATATTTTCAGTTTTAGACTAGTTTAATTGAGTTTTATTGATAATTGTGTCGAGGAGACCTCGAAATCTAATTCTAATTATTCTGTTGAGTCTGGATTGACATTTATGATATGGATACATGTTTGGTTTGTGTATTTTAGGTTTCAAATGGACCCCGAGGTACGTTCCGAGTAGAGTTTTTAGCTGATTTTGCTGGTGTGAGAAAAATCTGGTGCAACTTCTCTACTACGCCATGTTCACGAAGTTGACTCCCGTGTTTGCGGAGGTCCATCTGTCCCTTTTCTCTGCGTTCACGTGGGACCCTTCATGTTCGCGGAGGTATATTGCTGTAACAGCCCATCTGAAGATGAGAAGTCCCACATCGACAAAACACAGGAGAGATGTTGGGTATATAAGTAAACAAGCCTTACCTACTAGTTTTGCGTTTTAAAGCTGCGAGGGCCTAGGCTCAAAGCGGATAATATCACTAGCATTCTAGGTCATTACAGATGGTATCAGAGCTACTCCTGTATCAGCCTTGTCGATGTGGATCAAAGCTCAACTGAGTTTAGGCGAATCCCGATGAGGCAAGGCAAATGTCAGTGCTAAGTCTAGGCTAATCCCATATATACAATGGGGCAAACCTCAGCGAGGACGCTGAGTCCGTAGAGGGGTGTATGTAACAACCCATATGAAGATGAGAAGTCCCACATTGGCAAAACACAATTGAGATGTTGGGTATATAAGTAAACATGCCTTACCTACTAGTAACACATTTTAAAACTGTGAGGGCGTAGGCTCAGAGCGGATAATATCACTAGCAGGCTGGAACGTTACACTTGTCTAATACCATTACGTGAAAGAGCTTAGGAGTTTCCTTTAAGGGTTGCATGAAAGGATGGATGAATGGTGCTACTATTAAAAACATAATATTAGTTGTGGCTGTTCTAATGACTAATTGTTTAGCATGCATTGAGAGTGATTACTCTTTTTCTGGATGCACAAAATTGAGAAATTAAGTGATAGACAAGTATTGACTGACAATTATGATAATGTTACTTACTCAATAAAGGAAAATTTTTATTTATCTAAAAAGGAAAAAAATCACTAGAGGAAAAACAACAAACTTAAGTACTTATTTCCACTCGACATGTTACAACCTAAAGATTTTCGTTCATTAATTGTATGGATGCAGTGGCTATGGATGTGTTGAAAAAATTCTAGTGTTGACTTGATTTTGTCAAACTGATCTTCTTCACAAAATCTTTCTAAATCTAATTCAATATTAGATTTTCTATTGGATTGTGACATACTAAATGCTTTGACCAAGATATCTTAGTCGTGTTTTATGGTGCAATGCTATAGGACTACTAAAAACTTAATAGTTTTACTTAAAAACAAACATTAAATTATTTTAATGATGTATATTTTTGTTTTGTTTGATATGATCTTCCCACATACCTTATACTTTTCTTGAGATATCAAAATATAAATTCTTCTACATGTTAAAATTATGTCATATAACCTTTGAAATGATAGGAAAGTTGATAAATAAGATTTGTTTAATTCCATTATATGAAAGAAAGAGCTTAGGAGTTACTATTATTTTCCACTCAATAGGTTGCAACCCCCAAATCTCTATTCATTAATCATGTGGATGTGTAGAAAAAATCTTGTGTTGACTAAAGATTATTAGACTGAAACTTGTTTTCTTACCAAATCTTTCTATGTTTGACTAAATGCTTTGACTTAAGACTAGCATGTCAACACATTAAATTCTTTGACCTGTGTTTTTTTCCTTTTTTCTTTTCTGTTGATCTATATATTTCTCAGTTCATTGAAGAACTAACTTATACCAAACATCCAATTCTAGGTTGCATCATCTGATGGGTCGCAATAAGGTTGTGATGAAGCGAATTGAGGATCCAATATCCCGTCAACAGTTCTATTCAAAGCGCAAGGATAGCATTATTAAGAAGACAAATGAGTTGGCCGTTTTATGTGATACTGACGTTGCTCTTTTAATGTTTTCTCCAACCGATGAAGTTACTTGCTATTCTAGCAGAGGAAGGTGAATGGAATCTCTAGAATATCTTTTTTGTTTGAATTTCTATACTTTCTTTATGATAGTTTTGAGATACATAATGTGATATGATTTTATTGGTTGTTTAGTGTTGAGGATACCATGCTCCATATTATGAATCATCCCCGTGAACTGAATAAGCGGTATGTTTATTTCAATATTGCAAATCCATGAATTACACTTTTTCAATTCCGTATAACTGACTTTCTCTAATGTTTTATTTTATCCCAATCTCATGATTGTTGAAGAACCCTCCCAAATGATCAGGTAGTATATTTTACACATCGTTTTACTGATCGACAACCTTTGCCAGCAAGTCCTTAACATTTCATCTGACCTTAACTTGCCTTTCATTTTGCAGCATTTGATGCAGAGTCTCATACAATCAAAAAAAGAAGGAGAAATGGTGCAGAAGATAGCTATGTATGCTACTTCCCTTTCGCACTTCAGTTATATGTATCGGTCTATTAGTTCATTAGAACAGATGCATGACTTCTTATTCTTTGCTTTTTTTCCTTTTTTGCTTGATATTTTTCTATGTGATTGAATAATTGTTGTCTTTTTGCTGGGTACTTTATGATGCTGATCATAATCGGTCAATTTGCTATAGTGCTGAGGTAAGATCTGATGCTTCCACATTAGTGTTAATGATTGTGTATACATCAAAAATTCAAGAATATATCACTCAGATAGGGTAATATTTAGAAAGAGGGTCTCCTTCAGCCATTAGTTATAAGCTTATATTTGTCATTATTGAAAACTCGTAACTTGATATATTTTCTTTTATGTATTTCTATATTAGTCTCATGAGGAGAAGCTTAACAAGGTCAATCAAACATTAAGTGAAGCACGACAAAAAATAAGGTTGAAGAGTTTATTACTCTCTATTTTTTTTTTCTGTTTTTCATTTTTAGTCTGGCATCTTTTTTTTTAATATTCTAAAGATTATTTTTCTTTTACATGGAACACTGATTTTTTCTCTGGACCGAATAGGTATTACGAACCACAAGTGGAGAATATCAACTCAGTCCAAGAAGCTGATGCATGTGTGCAGTTTCTGCAGAGTTCAATAGAACAGATTCAACGATCAAAAGTGAGCATATCTCAAAGCTGATTCAATTTTTTACTTCTATTCTTAGGTGAAGAGGGTCAACAAATGAAGCACCCTCTCCCACCAACAAACACACACTCTCTCACACACACAAAAAAAAAGGATACCAATTGGTTAGTTGAGAAGTTAAGACCTATAATCATGTTTTGTATTCTTCTTACCAGGCAAAATTCTTGGGTGGTGAAGAATTTCTCCAGGCTAATGATAATGTCGTGGTAAAGAAAATGTCATTTTTGAATTTTGATTGTGTTGTATTTGGAAGGATACTCAACTGTTTTACCGACATCTAATATGGAAAGTAACTGTTAGCATTATAATTTCTAGGTGGCTTCGGTCAACACTGAGGATACAACTGCTACTGGTAGTGGATTTGCATATTCAAATGCTCAATGGTACCTAAGTTTGACACTTGACATTTTCTATTTAGTACCCCGTATATCTTTCAATTATGACCTATGAATTTTATATAACAGCTAGGTCTCAATCTCAAACAAGTTGAGGTCAAAATCCATACTTCTTCATCTGAACTCATTTCATATTGATCCGTGAACTCTATGGCCACTTCTTTTAGTTTTCAAACACTTGCAAGTTACTCTGCTGAATTAGATTACACATAGGAATCTACTGAATCTTGCTTCTCTGGATTTGTAGGAACTAGTAGGGCATGGAAGTGAGGAAACAACTCGGATCTTGGCGGAGAAGTAGCTGCGGGTATCCCAAAGCTACAGCAGGAATTATGTTATACTAGTTTATATGTTTAGAACTTAGTAAAATGAATAACTTGCACCAATCAGGCAAGCAAGAGTGTGAAATAATGTTGCAATTCTTTGTTCTAATGCAACTTCTAGGATTCTTATATGACATCAAAACATAGTTGTTGTATTTTGAAATAGAAAACAATTTGGTAACAATTTGGGTTGTTTTAATTTGTTTTTATTTTGATAATTTTTGCATCCTCCTAGTTAATAAGATTTTTGTTAATCTTCTGAACTTTTTAATTAGAAGCTAAATAAAAGAGATTTGAACAGGCTAATTTTTTCTCTTCATTTTGTAAATGGTCAAGAGATCTTAGTTTCTTGACTTAAAAATAATACTACTAAAAATGGATATGTTGATTATTTGAGATTCAGAAGTTTTCTCTCATTAGATTCTTCATACTTTTAAAAATAATTTCACCCATAAAAATGTATTTGTGGTACTTTTCTGGATAAGTTCATGTTATTTTTGAAAAAAAAAACTTAAGAAATTGATGATCAATTTAACAATAAAATGTATCTGTAGCTATGAAATTTAAGTTTTGAATTGAAAAATCATAGTTATTACCCAATAATAGCCATGAAATTTTAAATTTTGTAGCTATTTACTTATTTGTAAAATTACTTAGCTACAAAATCAAATTGACAAAGCTAACTCTTAATTGGTGCTATGATCGTTAATAATCGTGGCAAGAATTATCTAAATAGCTATACTTTTATTGCTACAATAAAATTTCATAGTTGATCAACTTTTTCTATCACGCGCCAAAATTTTTCTTAGTAATAATAATCTTTTAGCTAGAATAAATTATTTGAAATAAAATATTGTAGCTAAATAAATATCTTGCTTCGAGTTATTAAAAGTGTAGCAATAGTTAAATTATATAGCCATAAAAATTTTGTTATGTTAAATTTTTGTAGCTAATTATTATTTTTTGCAATGAGTTATGATGAATTGTGGCATATAGTAACCTTTTAGCTACAATAACTCATGAGAAACAAAATGTTACAGCTAAACAAATATTTTTGCTTCAATTTGTATTAAAAAATACATGGAAATAATTAAATGATCATTTTTGCTATAACAAAATTTCATAGCTAAATATTAACCAAAGCTATGAGTTTAACTTATTACAGCAACAATAACCTTCGAGCCATGGTAATTATTTGACACTAACGTACAATTGCAGCTCATTTGCTTCAAGATATAAAAAAATCTGATATATAAATAATATTTGCTTCAAGTTATAAAAAATGATAATAGTTAAGTGATAGAGCTATAAATATTTTTATTATGATAAATTTTGCAGCTAATTACTATTTTTGTCATAGTGAAAAAAAAAACTGTATAAATAGTAATCATTTAGTTGCAATAATTGTTTTCAATAAAATATTGTAGCAAATATGTATATTTTTTTCTCCAAGTTAGATTTTTTTATATAGTCATAGTTAGCTTAATTGTTATAGTTATTTGACATGACTAGATCTTACGGTCATAAATTTATTGTTCTGATAAAATCATCTCTAATCGTTATTATTTTATCATCAATTTAATTTTATATAATTAGAGTTGTTTATTTTTCTATTCAATTCAATTTTACAAGTGTAATTATAAGTTTTTGATATAATTTAAATAAATAAGAAGTAATATATAATTGACTTAGATTAATTAATTATATCAAATTTAAATAAAATCAATTTCACTAATTTCATCCTAATTAAGTTATTCAAGATATTTTTTTATTTGACTCTTAGTGACAAACAATTATATTTCTTAATTATATATTGAGAATTAGTCATTGACTTGAACTTACCACTACAAGAAAGTAGAGATATATGATGTTATTTATTTAGTGACACTTGAATTAAATATCATAAAAATAATCATATTTAGTGCATTATATCATAGAAAATTATTTGATTTACAACATTATTAAAACAATTACATATGAAAATTTGAATCTCTTTAAATTATTTTATTGCTCTTTATACTTAACTCATAAAAAATTACTAAATGCAAAGATATTACTAGTAATTATATTGCATTCTCTCTAGTTCATATCAAGTGAATTCTTGAGACTTCTTTCGTAGTTTGAAAGAAAGTAAATTTTTTTAAAATTCAAGAGAATTTTTTTTTTATTGGTATTT